>PVIC010000064.1:0-188087 GCA_004025085.1 Thryonomys swinderianus
AAAAAAAAAAAAAAAAAAAAAAAAAAAAAGAAATGTTAAGTAACTTGTCCAATGTCATAGAACTAGGAAGTGATGATGTCGGGACTTACACACAACAAAGTATTCTGAGAGCTCTGGCTCTTTGAGGTGATAGGAGTGAAAGCAAAGGCATTTGTAACATGTAAGAAGAGAAGTCATTTCATTTGTGAAACTGTTGATGACCATTTATTATGAACCTTCTTCATTAATGGAAGCTGATTGTGTGGAAATGAATTAGACAATATATCCCTTTTTGAAGCTCCTGGTTTGGGAAGAAGACTAGTTTGGAAATATTTCTTATAGCAATAAAATCCACTAAACATTCTTATAAATGTGTCTTGAAGTGTTAAGAAAATTTTAAGGGACTGTTTTCTTTCTAAGCTCTTAGAATCCTCATTGGTCCTTTCCTTCCCTCACTTGTCATGTACAAGATGGAGGTCCTGGGGAGCTCTGTTCACAGCTGTCTTCATCATGGATTTTAATGTTTATCACTATAATTTTCTGTCTGGTAGAAGTAAAACTTTGTGAGAAAGCATATTTTTTAAAATTTACACAAAAATTCTTGATTACTTGAAAGACAGGTTGTGTGCTTCTTTAGGGGATCTGTCACAGATTTTTGTCTACTACCATATATATATATATTTTTTTTTTTTTTTGAGACAGGGTCTTGCTCTGTAGTTCAGGCTGGCCCTGAACTCACTATGTAGTTCAGGCAAGCCTCAAACCCAGTAATCCTCCTGCCTCTACCTCCCGAGTGCTGGGATTACAGGTTTGAGCCATCAAGCCCTGCATTTATGGTATGTGGAACTGATTGCCAGTAGGAGTGAGCCACCACTTCCAGTGTTGTTACATGTGGTTACCGGGGATTGAACCAGGGACCTTGTGCTTGGTAGGCAAGCGCTGGAACCACTGAGCTAAATCTCTCTCTATATATATTCATTTTTAAGAGTGCTTCTTTCATTTTAAATTTCATCCTGTTTTGATCTTCATTTTTCTTATGGAGACAAATTATAGGGAAGGTTATGTATGCACAAGGTGCTGGTATTTGGAGATCAGATCAAGAAAATATGGTTGGCAGCCTTTTTTGAGAAGTATTAGAATTAATATGCTAAAATAGTTCCTATAAGAGAATCAGGAATAATGTAAAATGTGCTTTTTCTCAAAATTTCAGGATTTCTCTACATTTATAGAACAGCATTTTTATAAATTCAAACAATATGTATTAGGTTATAGGAAATATTAGGCTCTAATGGGCTAGAGAATAACTTTTTTAAAAAACAAGAAACAAGATTATTTTCCTATTATTGAGTCCTCATCAATAAAAAAATATCCATTCAGCTTTAATTTCTGTTCTAATTTTTCTGGCTGTAGGATATTTTAGATGAAGACGTAACTCTGAATACTTCACAAAGATGGTAGGCATTTGCAGTGTTTATGCTTTGAGAGGCTCTTGAGTGTACTATAATAATTGAATCCACAAATTTCATTGCACTGAATGATTTCTCTTAGTTTCTTCCTTGTTTATGGCCCTTCCTTGTAACTGGATGAAACATATACACTGTAGTTCTCTTAGATTTTTTTTGGTTTTTAGCCCTTTCCCATAAGACCAGCCAAGAGGCCAGAAATCCTCATATCTTAGTCAACTCTCATATTAGTCTCAGATTGCATTTGTCTTCTTCTGCCTTCAAATGAACTGTATGAGTTTCACTTTATGAGGTTCTGGAACAGTTTGGGCCAGGGTAAATACCAGAGCCTCCCCCTCTCTCCAGCTGGTTGAATGTTGTTTTTATGATGGGTGGAATTTCATTAATGTGACAGTGAAAGGCAACTGGAGTGTTGCTTAAGAAGAACAGGAGAGGAACAGTCCTTCCTCTGAAGATGAGGACACTGTTGTGTGCTGACAGTAGACACAAGTCTCAGCCTGCCTTTTGGAGTGGCTGCACCACTTTCTTTCTGTGGAAGAGTCATTGCCCGAGGCATGCCCTGTTGTTGTGAGCTGTTTGTTCCCTGACTAGTGACACACGCTATCCCCACCAACTCCCCACACACAGAGTTCTGGGGAGTTGCCTGATTTCCAACCCTGCCGAGGTGGTTTGTGATTCATCCTCTTTTCTCTTTCATGACCTTTTTTAAAAAGGGATAGTTGTTACCTCTAGTCTTTGTTTCTTGGTAATTTCTCTTGGTGTCCTTTTTATTTATCTGAACACATTATAATTAAATTTAAGATCAATACATTTGTTTTGCATACCATTTATATAAAGTTGGCTCTGTTTTTCTGCTTCACGGCTAAAATGTTATCTACCATTTATATAAAGTTGGCTCTGTTTTTCTGCTTCACAGCTAAAATGTTATCTTTCCATTTGAGAAAACAGGGCAAGTTTTATTTCCTCTGAAGCATTCAAGATATTTCCCAATGTTATTTGTTATTATCTAAAATTAGATATAGAGCTGCAATCTTAGGAGTTCTACTGAGGATAAGTAAAAGCTATTATTTATAGCTTTACATACAGTGCCTTTCTTGGTTTGTTTGTATTTTTTGCTTTTGCGGGTTTTTTGTTTGTTTTCCAAGACAGGGTCTTATTATGTAGTTCACACTAGTCTTGAATTTAGTAAGTAGCTTAGGCAGGCTTTGAACTTTCAGCAATTCTCCTGATTCAGGTGCTGGGATTACAGATATGTGTCACCACATCCAACACAGTTCCTTTCTTGGAGTGAGAAGGATTGGTAATGCAAATAAAGTTGAAGAATTCAATCTTCACGCAATTCTGTAGTGGTGTGTAGGTTTTCTTTTTTTAACCCTAATTTTATATATTTGTTTCTTTTTAAATTTAATTAAATATTTTCTATCTGTTAGAATTGAAAACTTCCTTATCAGTATTTGTTATAATTCTTCATATACTTATTAGCATTTTAATTTCCCATAACATAGAAAATTCATCTAGTTGGGTTATATAATATATGTCTGTGTATGTGTCTTCTAACTTCTATCTCTTACCCTGGAACCAACTGGGGAATTATAAATAGCCCCATTTTATTGGAACATAAGGTCTGAAGGTGGGAATGGCAGAGGATGATGTAGGAGAGACAGCATTAAAAAGCTTAAATTTTCATCTAGAGTTTTCAGTAGGTCTAGAGAGAGAAAGTCTGGGCATGATCTAATTTTAGGAGACCTAAACTCTAAGTTAAGTAATATTTCCTAAATTTAGGAATGCATATTTTAAAAAGTTCAGAGGAAAAAGTGTGACTCCTATGTAATTCAAGAGAGTGGAAAACTCCAGAAATCATTTCTTATTGTGTATTCAGTTACACTAGCAAACACATTAATAATGAGTAGATACATTATTAACTACTAGCATGTAATGAGCATACTGGATATGAGATTGTTCCAATGAACAATATATGTTCATTATGGTTCATATATACATGAGTGTTTCCAAGATACAATGAGATTCCAAGTACATATTTGGTAATCTCACATTAAAAATGATACTATTTTGTTATGTACCCACATATACATGTGTACATGTCAGCCCTCCAATTCTGCAGGTTTTGCACTTGCACATTTAACCAAGTAGGGATTCAAAATATTCAACCTCCCCCAACTTCCCCTTCTCCTTTAGGGAAGGTTTAAATTTGAAGGTAAAAAGAAAAAAATGGAGCCGGGTGTGGTGGTTCACACCTGTAATTCCAGCACTCCGGAGGCAGAGACAGGAGGATTGCTGAGTTCGAGGCTTGCCTGGGCTACACAGTGAGCTCAGGGTCAGCCTGAACTACAAAGCGAGACCCTGTCTCAAAAAAAAAAAAAATGGAAACAAAGCTTATGTATATAGGGTGGTGGAGGTCAAGGCAATAGGAAAAAAATAAGAATCAAGACATAATATGTACAGGTACAAATTCTCAATGATGAATGTGAAAATCATGTATATGTAAAATGTACCAATAAAGTCAATAAAGAAAAAATACAATGAACCATGGATCCCCAAAAATACTTGAAAAGAAAAAAATCTTGGCTACACTGAACATGTACAGACTTTTTTTCTTCTTGTTGCCAATAGAGTATACAACAGTTTGAATAGCATTTACCTAATATTAGGTACTGTAAGTAATCTGGACATGATTTAAATTATAAGGGAGGATGTACGTTAGATTGTACCCAATATTATACCACTTTATGTAAGAGACTTAAGCATAAGTGGGTTTTGTTTTCTTCAGGGATCCTGGAACCAATCCTTTACAGATACTGAGGGAGGATTCTATGTGTCTAGACAGAGAAAGCGAAAATCACATAACTAAGAAGGTGTGGTCTCAGGAGTCCTAAGATTCCGATCAATATGCCTAACAAATGAACTAAGACTATTTATCCAGTTTCTTTCTTTTCTCCCTCTGTCCTCCCTCCCTGCAACCTTTTTTCCTCCCTCCCTCCTACCCTCCCTCCGTTCCCTCCTGCCTGAATGTCTGCCTTTAACAAAAAAGAAAAGATGAAAGAGGGGGATGAAAAGGAGGACAAGAAAGGAGAAAATTAAGTTCCAGCTACCTGGGGCAGGCAGGATCTGTGTGTGGCATGATCAGTCCCAGGAAGCCTACCAGGCCTCCTGTATGTTTCCTTTTCTTTCTTCTTTTCTTTTCCTTTTTTTTTTTTTTTTGAGACAGGGTCTCACGTTGTAGTCCAGGCTGGCCCTGAGCTCACTATGTAGCCCAGGCAAACCTTGAACTCAGCAATCCTCCTGCCTCTGCCTCCTGAGTGCTGGGATGACAGGTGTGAACCACCACGCCCAGCATTGTGGTAGTGGTACTAATCGTGGGTGGGGATGAGTGACCATGCCCTGTATTATATGTGGTTACTGGGGATAGAACTCAGGACCTTGCACTTGCTAGGCAGGTGCTGGAACCACTGAGCTAAATCTCCGGCGTCTCCTCTATATTTTCAAACCATCATTGTTGGATAGTGCCACTGTGCAGAGATAAAGCCAATCAATTTCTTGGTCAGGTATCATGATGTTGTCTATGACAGTAATAGCCATGTACATCTAGAATCTGGGTGATGATCCAGAATGTGCCATTTCATTATCGTGAAGTTTTAGGTGGGCATGATGTATGCGAGGCAGGTGCCAGAACTACTGAGGTAAATCCCAGGCTTTGGGGCATGATGTGTGTAAAAATAGCAACAATAGATCCAGATTTTGTGGATCGTTAAGAAATATTTTTAAAGTGATATAGGTTAGTATTCCTTGCGTTTCAGGTGGACATGGTATTAAGTAAGAAGAGCAGCCAAAGACCCAGAGTTTGTGGGGCCTGAATCACTCAATTTGAGAGGAGAACCTTAATTAGAAAAAAAATAACAACTGACAAATTCAGAATTTTCATGGTCCTTTTCAAGGCCTAGGAAGCAACTCAAACAGTGGAGGCATTTGAAGGCCAAGTTTAGACATGGCTTTGCCTCAGGGAGGGACACTGACCATTGCCACCCATTATCTTAGTCCATTCAGGCTGCTGTAATAAGACACCTAAGGCCTGGCAGTTTGTAAACAATAGAAATTTTTTCTCACAGAGAAATAGAGACCATGACATCTAAGATCCAGGGGCCACTTGGTTCCAGGGACTATCTGGTGGGGGCTCACCATCTGCGTCATAGGTGGTGCTTTCTAGTTCTGTCCGCACATTGGAAAAGAAGCAGGGCAGCTCTCTGAGGCCTCTTGTATACATGCATAAACCTCACTCACTAGGATCCATTCATGTAGCCCAATCACATCCTAAATACCCTAAAATCTAACACTATCACTCCGATAATTAGGGATTAACATAATTTTGTGAGCACTATTTCTGAGAACACAGTCTAAGGTAATGAATCAGTGTCACAGAAGTTGACTTTGGAAATTGCCAAAAATGAGTACTCTGATATAGATATCTTTTATATTTTATTGTATGTTTTTACTATTTTAACTATCTTATTTCTTGAAGCAAAACATTTATTGCTACATTTTGGATATACATCATGATAACATTCATCATAGAGAATTTGCACCTTCAAGTAACCTGTAGTGGGACATTTTCAACAAAGAATGAGATATGAAGATGTAAGAGCCGTTCTCAACTAGTTCCATGAGAGAAGTAGACCATATCACACTAAGGAATCCCTCATATGCAATAAAATAATTTCTTTTCTATGCAGCTGTGTTGCTAATTATGTAACAATGGGAGAACTGAGAAAAGTGCACTCAAATCTTTTTCCATGTTCTGTGGCTTGAGAATAGGTAGGTGCTAACTGTGTCACAAACAGGACCTTCAAAACATGTGTCCAGAAAGATGACACACAGAAAATGGAGACTTTTAATTTTCTATATTAGCTCATTTTTTTTTCCCTAAGGAGAGTCAGATGGACATGCTTAAAATGGATTTTAGTAAAGAACAGAAACACATAATTAAAGATATGTTAGTGAGGTCTTACCTGGATAAATATTACATCATTTGGGGAAATATATACTTACAGAAAGGCAGTACTTAAAAATGAACCTCAGAGATGAGTAGAATACTTCTGGTGAGATGAGGAAAGAGAAGGGAGCAGGTGTGAACAGTAGCATGCATGTATATCATTGTATTTGAGACCTGTTAATTATAGATTCAGGACAGGAATAAAATGAAGACTATCCAACCATCAGAGCAGACAATATCACTTCATAACTTTCTTAATACTCTAAATTAAATTATTAAAGAATACTTCAAGGTCTTCTAGTTCTCAACATGGATTAATTTGAAAACTATTAACATGCCCTAAACTCATTTCTCCTACTGTTGCACCTGTATTCATTACTAGTAGTAGAGTAGCATGCTTGAGTGCTTATGGATAGGAGGAGAAAGGAGAAAGGTATCGGCTAGAGGCTGAATGGAGAGTTGTATAACATGACACTGGGAACTGAGGGAGACAATGGGAGATGTCAACACTGGATGATGATGGAAAGAAAAAAAAATGTGTTAAGTGTTAAAAATACTAGATTAAGTAACAAATTAAAGACAGAATATCGTGCCAAACATACAAGTCCAGGAAAGCAAAGGAAAAAGAAATAGGAGAAGATAGAGAAACTTGAACCTCATCACATCTGTATTAGTCACTTTCTGGTCACTGACACAATACCTGACATCCACAACTTACAGGGGAACAGGTTTATTTTGGCTTCTGGTTATAGTCCATGGGCACTTGACTGAGATGAAATTGGCATGGTGGAGGGAGGCTGCTCACCCCATGGTGGGCAAGCAGCTGAAAGAGCAATGGGGAAAGGGGGTGAAATCCTTTCAGGTCACTCCTCAGTGACTCAACTCTGCGGATTAGACCCAGCAAGTCAACTGTAGTGCCGCATAGTTCATTCACTTTCCAAAAGCCTTTGCTTATGAGCAGATGAGGTCTTGGGGCATAGGGAGTTCTTAATTCAAGCCATAAAAGCATTAGTTCTTAAGTATAGTGCCCAGACAAGTAACACACAAAAACTTGTTGGTATTACAAATTCCCTGTCTTCTTTGAATGAATCAGAACCTCACAGTGTGAAATATAGCAAGCCCACTTGATGACTGGTGTGTGCTCTTTTGAAAACTGCTTCCTTAAGAGGATCAGCTAAAGCTCAGAGCTTATCCTACTAAGAACAGGAAGCTCAGTTGAACTCTAAGGACCAGTTCCTGTTTTTTATATGTTTAAGGGTTCTTTTAATGAAATAAGAAACAAAAGCTATCCAAAATATTTGTATCACTTTTAGAATTCAGGGAACAATCACAAATGTTTTGTTAAAAAGATCTGCAGGAATGTTATTTTCTAAGCAGTAAAAGTTAAAATGAGTTTTTAATAACTCTGAAAATAGAGAAAACTTAGTGAACTTGCTGCTGATTCATTTGTACCAATGAATAAAATTTACAAACCCTCATCAGTTTTTACTCCAGCAATTTTATCATCATTTTAGGCAATTTACATTGCTTCTTAAAACCTCAATACTAATTCAAGTGTCAAAGTCTCTTTTGTGCATTTCATAATAGATAACATCAAACTCCATAGCATATCATCTTCTCGGACATAAGAGTTTAGGGAGAACAATTAGAGTACTGTAAATTAACATGCACTCTGATTTGGGTCATCTTTCAAACCAAATAAATTCAATGAGCAATATGCATTTACTTCATAAAATTACCTCCTTTTCACAGAATCCTGTGATCTGAGTATGTCCCCTGAAAGTTGTGTGCTGAAATTTAGTGGCCAGTGGAAGATTATTAAGAGAAAAGGATTTGCCGCATGTGGTGATACATGCCTATAACCCTAAAACTTAGGAGGCTAAAGTAGAGGGCTACGTAGTGAGCTTGAGGATAGCCTGAATTACGGAGCAAGACCCTGTCTCAAAAAAATTATTTATGAGGTGATGAGTCATGAAATCTTCAATAGGATTAATGCCCTTACAAAAGAGGCATATCAGCGCTATGTTGTCTGTTTTTTTGTTTTATTTTTGCCTTTTTGCCCCTCCACCATATGAGGACACCTAGCCAGTGTCAACTGTGAAGAAAAGATCCTCCCCAGATACAAAGTCAACTAGCATCTTGAATTTACACTTCTCAGTCTCCAGAACTGTGAAAAATAGACTCCTATTATTAATAAATTAGCCCTCTCAGGTATTTTGTTAGAACACCCACAAATGCACTAAACACAAGTCTAAGAATATTTGAAGAGGAATACTTCAAAATAAATAATTGTTTGATACAAGGTGATGTTTAATTGAGTGATGTATAAAACAGACAACAGAAATACTTGAATATAAATAATTATTTGATACAAGGTAATGTTTCATCAGGTGTCTTGTATAAAACAGACAAGCTACCATCTATAGTCTGTGACAATAAGGGAACTAAGTGTCACAAGGAGACTGAATACCAATCCCAGGCTTCTTCAGAAAGAACCAGCAGAGTAGTACACTACCTACTAGTGGTGAATGATGTTGCCATAGAATAGATTGGCATTGAAGAGTTCCCTTCAGCAGAAGGGGTTGGCAGGCCAGAGTTGCTCACAAGTGGCTTCTGGTGGAGCAATCATAGCATCAAAGCATGTCTATAGCACATTTGCCCACGTAGCTACTGATATGTTCTGAATAACAGAATCTAAGGAATGGAAACTGTAAGGAAAGTATCTTCTTGAGGCTACTGCCTGTCAGGGTCACACCAGTTCTTCTGACTAGCAAGGTCTAACATTCCCCTAGTGGGCAAGTGAGTTATCAGCAGGGTCCAGCTGCAATATTACAAAGGACTTTTTTTTTTTTTTTGAGACAGGGTCTCACTTTGCAGTTCAGGCTGGCACTGAGCTCACTATGTAGCCCAGGCAAGCCTTGAACTCAGCAATCCTCCTGTCTTTACCTCCTGAGTGCTGGGATTACAGGCGTGAGCCACCACGCCCAGCACTGTGGTATGTGACATTGATTGCTGGTGGGCGTGAGTCACCACGCCCAGCATTGTATGTTGTTACCAGGGATTGAACTCAGGACCTTGAGCTTGTGAGGCAGGCACCAGAACCACTGAGCTAAATCTCCAGCCCATACAAAGGATATTATAAATACTGTATTGTAATATAATCATAATGCTAATAAATGGTTTTATTTAAAAGCTAAACTATAAATGTAGTCTTCTCAAATCTATATATAAAACAATACATGAAAAAGACATGAAAAATTATTAGTATATACAAACAAATTTATACACATAGCAAACAAGTAGAAGATACATAAAGCTTTTACCATCTTTGTTTCTGTAGTTGGCCACAATTACCTTTGAATTTAATAGAATTATTGTCTTTGCTTCTGGTGTAAGTAGTCCCTCCTAGAAACAAAAACCTACAAATCAGTGGAGCTGAAAATTTCTAAGACAGGAAACAGAAATTCTATAAGTGACTTATTAAGCAATTCTGTGAGTCAGTTATTAGATAAGAAATGGTATTTCTTTTCTTTTTGGTCTACCAGATGATTCCAACTACCAGATGTTATGGTGGAAAGAATGTCTCTTATTCAAAGTATATGCCATATTATGTAAGAACCTCTTATCTTCAAGATCCTACTCCACTAAAGTAGCTCCATAATTGAATGTTCAGTGAAATGTGTACTATTCAACTAGGTCAGCTGTTTTAGGTATTTGATTTCATACATTCCTATATAAGAAAGGAATTACATATTTGTCATGGGGACACCTAACCAAAATGGCTTACATCTAGGACTTGAACAGCAGTAGAGATCTGACAGTGTGGACTATGATACACTTCTAGAATGTGTGGGTGAATGGAGAGCTTGGATTAGAGAATGGTTGAACATTCACTCCTAGAACAAGTCAATGTTGCCTGAGACTCACATGTCTGGTGTGCTCTGCAGAAGATTCTGTGGGACCCAGTAATATGTCACATTCTGGTAAATGATATGTCTGACTATACAGATTTTCCTCTTTACTATTTATTTATGATACCAGGGATTGAACTGAAGCCCTTGTGCTTTCAAGATAGGTGCAGTGCCACTTGAGCTAAATCCCCAGCCAGTATATTGAAACATTTAGCAAATTTAAATTTGGGACTTAATTTAACAAGGGTAAATTTAACATGAAATCAATACAAATACTGACAGACATTATAGAATTAGATAAGTTGATATTAAAGTTCATATGGGAAAACAAAACGGCAGGAGTAACCAGGAAAATGATGGAATAGGAAAAATTTCATGGAGGATCTAGCTCTAACAGACACTAAAGTAGTGCTTACAAATCCTCTGTACTTAATGAGAGGAAAGAAAAAAATATGTTAAAAAAAAGGAAACAAAGCATATGTATATAGGGGATGAGGAAGTTGTGGGTGGGTAAGGGAAAGGGGAAAATGAGAATTAACTTGTGTAATATACTGGTACAAATTCTCAATATTGAGTGTGATCATGATGTATATATAAAATGTACCAATAAAGAATTCAATTAAAAATCTATGGATAGGCATGGGAACACACATCTGTAATACCAGCACTCAGAAGTTTGAGGCAGGAGCATTGCCAAGAGTTTGAGGACAGCCTAGGCTAGAGTGAGCCCAAGGATAGCCTGGACTACAGAGCAATACCTTGCTCAAAAAGGAAAAAAAACAACAAAACTCCACAGAGCCATGTGTGGAGGTTCATGTCAATAATCCCAGCCCTCTGGCAGGCTGAGGCTAGAGAATCACACACTCTAGTCCAGCCTGGGCAAGTTAGCAACTTAGAAAGATTGAGTCACAGTAAAAAATAAAAATAGGTAGGATGTAGGCAGTTTAGTATGAAGGCCCTAGTTCAGTCCTCAATATCACACAGCCACACACACGCACACACACACACACAGACACACACACACATATTTACACAGCTTATGTGTTATTGACACATGAATAGACACATAGAATAGAATGTTCAGATTTTTACCCAAATATTATAGATGAAATCTTTAAAACAATGGAATAAAGATGGATTGTTAATAAGAGGTGCTGAAGTAGCTGTTTGGGAACAGATACAGTTAGATTTGTGAACAAAAATATAGTCCAAATAGGTTAAGAATTATAGAGGGAGATATCTGTGAAGTGTACTATATCCTTACCATAAAGATTCAAAATTCAAAGGCAATAACAAAGTGATAAATTTGACTATCTGAAAATTAATATTTTTATGAGGACAAAAACAGCATCAACAAAATTCACTGACAAAAAGGGAGAAATATGGATGATATATCAGAAAGATAGATGGCTAACAAACATATAAAAAGCCTCCTTCAAAAGTGAGGGACAGTGGCTAAAGCAATACTTATTGGGACAATTATGTCATTAAATATTCATATTAGAAAGGAAGTAAAGTGTCAAATTAATAATGCAATTTTCCAATTTAGGAACAAGCTAAAGAAGAGAAAAGTAAACCCCCCACAAAAATGAAAGAAATAATAAGATCCAGATTCAACTTATTTCACTACATAATTTTACCAAATATTGAATTCACTATAAATTCACCATATTATTCTAAAGCTGAAGTTCCATGTGATGATTATCAATTGATGCAGAAATATTTCACAACATTCAATATGTATTTATAATAAAACTCAAATAACTAGAATAAGCAGGAACTTCCTAAATTTGATATAGAATTTCTACAAGTATGTAATTAACCTCCACTGTGAACAGTCCAACTCAACATCAAATAAACACACAAATACTCATATTTCTTTTTTTCTTTTTCCTTTTTTTTTTGAGACAGGGTCTCACTTTGTAGTTCAGGCTGGCCCTCAGCTCACTATGTAGCCCAGGCAAACCTCGAATTCAGCAATCCTCCTGTCTCTGCCTCCCGAGTGCTGGGATTACAGGCGTGAGCCACCATGCCCAGCACTGTGGTATGTGGTATTGATGGCTGGTGGGCATGAGTCATGACGCCCAGCATTGTATGTGGTTACTGGGCTTGAACTCAGGACCTTGCACTTGTGAGGCAGGCGTCGGAACCACTGAGCTAAATCTCCAGCCAATGGAGAAGTGATTTTAAATTCATATCCCTTATTAAATTTGTTGTTGTTGTTGTTGTTGTTTTTGAGACAGGGTCTCACTTTGTAGTTCAGGCTGGCACTGAGCTCACTATGTAGCCCAGGCAAGCCTTGAACTCAGCAATCCTCCTGTCTCTGCCTCCCGAGTGCTGGGATTACAGGCGTGAGCCACCACCCCCGGCACTGTGGTATGCGGTATTGATGGCTGGTGGGTGTGAGTCTCCACACCCAGCATTGTATGTGGTTACTGGGGATCGAACTCAGGACCTTGTGCTTGTGAGGCAGGTGCTGGAACCACTGAGCTAACCCTCTGGCCCACTCTCTTATTAAATTTTAAGTACTTATTTCTATTTTCTTTTAGTACACAGACTTAGTAAATGTCAACACTCTGAGGGTAATACAAAGAAGCGTTACTTACTGAACACTGTCTGCTCTTAAAATTCATATACGGAAGCCCTAACCCCCAGTATCTTAGAATGTGACTGTATAGATAGCAGTGTTGAAGATGAAATAGAGTGGGCCTAGAGTAGGCCCTAGTCTAAGGTGACTGGCCTCCTTATACAAATACAGTAAGAGCTACACAGGCTCACAGAGAGGAAAGCCTATGTGAGGTCACAGCAAGAAGGTGGCTTGTGATACTTTGTTACAGAAGCCATGGCAAACTCATAGTAATTTTCAACAATTTTTAATGGGTTTCAAAACTGCCTACAGTATTGTAGGCTCTATGAAGAAGTCAAACATTTTAAGAAACATTTGTATCACCTTAGTTTAGGCTATTCAGATATAACTGGGTTGAAAACCATTTTTATGGGTCTTAATAGTCTCTAGCAGGTAAAATGATGACTGTATAACCTCATTAATAACCAGGAGAGAAAATTGAGTTTTCACTTCATATGGCTGAATAGAACTTATCTGTTTGGACCTAGCAAAGATGTAACCTCAGTTAGGCACAACTTTTAGTGCAATTCATAGAAATTAAAATCCCCCAACAACATGTAATTTAGTGTTAAAGAAAGTATTAATGAAAAATAACATTTTTTTATAATTCAACTGCACTGAAATCACAAGAAATACAAAAGCAAAAGCAGTGAAACTTGTAGCACATTTAATCAGAGTGCTTTTTTTTTAAGACAGGGTCTCACTTTGTAGTTCAGGCTGGCCCTGAGCTATGTAGCCCAGGCAAGCCTCAAACTCAGCAATCTTCCTGTCTCTGAGCACTGAGTGCTCACTGAAAGATTAGTTTCAGGTCAGAGATCTGAGAACTAGAGTTAAATAGAAAACAAGAATTCAAGCACAATTGAGTCCTAGTGTACCATCTGGATGTTGAGGTGTTTTGTAAACTAGGAGCAAGTCTTTTATCTGTAATTGTTCTGAGAAGTAATTACAGAGAATGTCTCTCCACTAAAAAGTTCAAAAACTTACACACTGCTTTTTCCACTTAAAAAAATCTTCTGGACTATTACTTAAAAGAAGAAATACTAGTGAGTGAGAATGATGTCTGATCTCTGTGGTTTGGTACAAGCTGTATAATGCTTTCCAATCCACTCACCTACATTGCTCATCTCTATCACTAAATAATTGAAATTTAGTCTCACATTTGTGCACTTACTACATTGTCTTCTCATGCATTGTTAATACTTTATGGCTATTAAATTGATAATGTACTACCTTATATTTGAAATAAATAATTAATCAAAGGTGCTGAACTCTGGGAATATGAGTTGTTGATCTCCTTTTCCTTTCTGAACACTAAGTTCATCACTTTGATCACTTAGGGCAGTGGTTAGGGTTAGTATACCCTCTTACTGAACATTAAATACTTGGAAGAAGATCTTTTTGAGACAAATGAATTTTATCAGAAAGGGACAGAGACAGATTTACAGACTTATAGTATTGCTAAGAAATATTTCCATCACATAGTTATTGATTAAAGTTATATGTAGCACTTTTAGGCCATGTCCATATATTTTATAATTAACTTTAAACAGACTAATATCATTCACTTATTTATTCTATACAAAGATTTATTTAATGCCTATTGTAAGATATTACTTAATACAGTCTGTCAAGTATTTCAATAGCTAACTATTAAGTTCCCTGGAAGCAGACCCTGAAACAGGGATTCTTGTTGAAATTAGTTGAGGGATTGCTGTAATGAGCAGGGGCCCAGGGAGCCTAGCAAGGATGTAACCACATTAAGGCCCAACTTTCAGTGCAATTCATAGAAAACTCTGATTTTCTTAAGGGAAAAATCTCACCATTTGTGCCACACATCAGTCAGTTACTGGACGTGAGCTGTGGCTCTAAAGAGTGTGACTGTTTCACCTCCTTTTCTGGAGGGGGAAAGGAATTCTGAGGTGGGGACAAGTTATGAACAAGAAAATGTGCTTAACAAGTAAGGTCAAACTGGAATGGAGCTCCAACAGCATCCTGTGTGCTAGATGACTGTATTAAATACAGTTAGGGCTTATTCAGTCTTTAGAGATAGGAAGTTTCTTGGAGATCATGTAAGAAATTAATACTTATTTTCCACATAAGTCTCCAAAACACTGTCCAAGAGGTCCCACCTTGACGTAATTTGAATTAATGTATAAATCTGATTTCCAGCAGGTGTGAAAAGCTTTTACTGTATCAGAATTTCTATTTACTTCCAGAAACATTTTTCCCAATTACTAGATAGGTAGCAGAAACAGTATTTCAAAAATCTTATTTTTCTGAGATGTAAAGGACTTTTATAGTATATTTTAGATTAAGTATTAGCATAGGTGTTATTGTTACCAATCAGCATAGGTTTCTTTTGCATGATTCACATGGAAATAATGAATTGGCAAAGAAAAATGCAGCTCTGTTAACAGTCCAGATGATACCAAATAATGCGGGGTGCCCACAGCTGACACACCCAGATGCTGGGTACTATGACTGCCAGCCATCACCATCCCGTGTCAGGTTGTGTAGGATACTGTAGCTCAATTCATCAGATGCTGGTCTCTCTGCAGGGCTTCACTGGTGCTGGACCTCAGAACTTCTTAGGAATTAACAGCTCAGAGTGTTTATTCGTTTTCTTTAGAAACAACTGCTTTATCCACACCACTCAGGATAAAACCCTAAGTAGACTTACAAGACTCAGGAGACATTTACAAGAACACAAAGCAAGTCTATTTTCACAGAGGCTCTGCTGGGGTGGGGGGGCAGTACACAGGAGGGAGCCCTCCTAGACTAAAATCCAAGAAGTGGTTAGGAATGCTACTTGTGTAGAAGTCTGCAGGTCTTTTTCAGTGAGAGCAAAAGCTGAAAGAGTGCTACTAATGCTGGGAGTACCCATAAGGAGCACAGACTCCTCCTTGCCTAATCTTATTCCTATGTTTTTTAATGCTCAATGTACTTTTTTTTTTTTTTTTTTTGAGACAGGGTCTCGCTTTGTAGTTCAGGCTAGCTCTGAGCTCACTATGTAGCCCAAGGCAAGCCTCGAACTCAGCAATCCGCCCATCTCTGCCTCCTGAGTGCTGGGATTACAGGCATGAGCCACTATGCCAGGCACTGTGGTGTGTGGTATTGATTGCTGGTGGGCATGAGTCTCCACACCCAGCATTGTATGTGGTTACCGGGATCGAACTCAGGACCTTGCGCTTGCGAGGCAGGCGCCGGAACCACTGAGCTAACCCTCCAGCCCTCAATGTACTTTTTAATGGATAGCAATGTACCTATACCCTGAAAGCACAAAGACAGGAGGGGCTCTAAGGTCTGTGCTGCCCAGCAGGGCTGGGGACTGCAGTCTGTTCCTTTCCTCATTTTAAACTCTAAGGTGCCCTCTGTGTTCTTCAAAAATGCATACTTATCTCTGAAGTGGGAATCAAAAAAGGGCACTGCTGAGCTCCTGTTGGAGTGGAGAATGGCAGTGTGCTAGTCGGGAGGACACCACTAGATGTCCAGGGAGGACACAGAAGCAAACTGTCCAGTCCATCTAGGTGCAGGGCAGGAGCAAAGGAGAGCAAGGGGAAGCCAGAGGGGGAGGGCAGACAGTTGTTGGCCAAGCCATACCCCTTCTAGCCAGCAAGGGAAAAATGAGAGTGTGGAGCTTCTCCTCTGTCTAATTATGGTTTAGATGTAAAGTGTTTCCCAATATTCTGTGCGTGGATAGTGATAGGAGTGCAATATTCATCGGTGGATTTAACTACTGATTAATTCAGAAATTAAATGTCCTGTCTGGAGGTGGTGCCTGACTGGGGGTGGTGCCTGATTGGAGGTGGGGCCTGATTGGAAGTGGGGCCTGATTAGAGGTAGGGCCTGACTGGAGGTGGGGCTGCAGGGGCCTGAGGTGGAAGTGTGTATTTTTGACCTGGCTGCTCCCATCTCTCGCTTCATGGATGCCAGGTGTTGAGCTCCCTTTCTTCTGCCATGCTGTCCATAATCACATTGGAGTTAGCTGACCAGGAACTGAAACCGTGAGCCTCCTGTAAATTGTGGGCATCAAATATTTTGTTGCAACCACAGGAACGTGACTAGGACAATGAAAGGATTAACTGCTCAAGAGCAGCTAACTAGATAACATCTTACAATGATATTAAGAAGAAATCAATATCAAAATTTAGATGACAGTGCAAAAATTTTTAAAAAAAGCCCCAAACTAAACATAAGAATATGAAATGAGATCAAGTTCTTCCTATCACAAGTGATGAGGCAGAAAAACCCAAGGCTGGAATAATGCCTAGAAATGAGAGAGCTGAAAGCAGTATCTTATCACTACTTAAAAAAAAATAGCACTAAAAATTTGGACCACAATTTATGAGCTGCAATCTTGAAAGATTTTTTTGATTAGAATAGAAGTAGACAAAACCAGGAATTTCCTTTTTGTCTTAAAACGTCTGGGCTGTTTAAGTATATTTATGTCATTTTAGGATTCTGTTAGCCAAACCAAGTATCCAAAATGTAATTTAAGGATTTCTTAACCTAAAGTTTTTTGAGTGCAAAGGGTCCATAGGTGGAATTCAGAGCGTCCTTCAACTTGACTGAGGAAAAAAAAAACAACTTCATGTTCAGTAACATTTAATTAAAATTTAGTAAGCCCTTTAGGTGTTGTTGGCAAAAATCTTGGTCCCCACTGTGACTTTGCCACTAATAGAATTAACAGATACTTTTATATCATAAGTTGTTGCAGTTATTTCTAGGTTTTTTTTTTTTTTTTTGAGATGGGGTCTTGCTTTGTAGTTCAGGCTGGCCCTGAGCTCACTATAGCCCAGGCAAGCCATGAACTCAGCAATCCTCCTGTCTCTGCCTCCCGAGTGCTAGGATTATAGGGGTGAGCCACCATGCCTGACTTTCTAGATATTTTTTTAATGCTCATTGTTTCCTTAAAAATGTTTGGTATAAGACTTCAGCCTCTTAGTCTATAGACATTTACACACTGGTGCTGGCCAAGCAGACTGGAATTCTGGGCTTTATGATGATATTGTATAATATTATGAGAAAAATTCAATAGATTTGGAAAAATTTGGAGAATTTTGCTATCTGCAGTAGACTGGATGTGCCTCTAACCAACTGTCCCCCCCCCCAAAGGACCTCAACTGGATATTTTCCATGGCATGCACATTCCCCTGTCAAAGCATATTGTTATTTATGCTAAGAACAATACTTTACATGCTACAAATATTATTCTTTTTTTTTTTTTTTGAGACAGGGTCTGACTTTGTAGTTCAAGCTGGCCCTGAGCTCACTATGTAGCCCAGGCAAGACTCCAACTCAGCAATCCTCCTGCCTCTGCCTCCCGAGTGCTGGGATTACAGGCGTGAGCCACCACACCCAGAATTGTGGTATGCGGTATTGATTGCTGGTGGGTGTGAATCACCACGCCCAACATTGTATGTGGTTACTGGGGATTGAACTCAGGGCTTTGCGCTTGCAAGGCATGTGCCAGAACCACTGAACTAAATCTCTGGCCCTACAAATATTATTCTTAATGAAGATCTAAAGGCTTTATCAAATGCCAAGAGACCATGACATAACAGAAGGGTAAGAAACTCTGATTCTGATGGGAATTATTTGTTGTGTAAATCATGACATACACTGGACTCTACTTTTGTGTTCTCACTCAAATCATTCTATTATTCCTTAAAATCAATTTTTCCTATTTGTCCTAGTCACTTTCTCATCACTATGACAGAATACAACTTAAAGGAGGAGAGGTTTAGTTTGGCTCTCAACTTCAGAAGTTTCAGCCTTTGGCCAGCCAGCTCTAAGACAGAAACTCCATGGTGGAGGGAAGCTGTTTGCCTCATGGCAGCCCCAAAGCAGAGAAGAAAGGGAGTAGCCAGGAAGGAAGATACTCCCTACAGGTCACGCCCCCACCTGTCTGTCTTTTCTGACCAGGCCTGGCTCCTAACAGCTTTTAGGCTCTAGTTGTGTCCTCTGCTCTGTGATCTAATTACATCTTAAATACAGTAGACTTTTGCAAGACACCACAGAGATAAACCATGATACTATTTTTTTTGACAGGGTCTCGCTTTGTAGTTCAGGCTGGGTTTGAGCTCACTATGTAGCCCAGGCAAGCCTCGAACTCAGCAATCCTCTGTCTCTGCCTCCCGAGTGCTGGGATTACAGGCATGAGCCACCACACCCGGCACGACACTGTGGTATGTGGTATTGATTGCTGGCGGGCGTGAGTCTCCACGCCCAGCTTTGTATGTAGTTACCAGGGATTGAACTCGGGACCTTGAGCTTTTGAGGCAGTCGCCCGGAACCACTGAGCTAACCCTCCAGCCCCATGATACTATTTTTAACACTGATAACAAGACTATAGTTTGTATTATAAAATTCATCTTCCCTTGTACAATTTAATTTTCAGAATTGTCATTGAGTGGTTGTAACGGTAACTGTAAGTGACTTTGAGTATATTTTTATCCTCCCATTAATATCCCTTATGGCTATTACAGTTTTTGGCTAATTGTTAGGCATGTTGAAGTTATATTATACCTCCTTATCCAGTTAATTATAGTGTTATAGAGGTTATAAGAATTAATGTATAGGGCTGGAGATTTAGCTCAGTGGTTCCGGTACCTGCCTAGCAAGCACAAGGTCCCTGGTTCTATCCCTGGTAACCACGCACAATAATACTGAGTGTGATGACTCACGCCCACCAGCAATCAGTACCACACAACACAGTGCAGGGCGTGGTGGCTCACGCCTGTAATCCCAGCACTCGGGAGGCAGAGACAGGAGGAGTGCTGAGTTTGAGGCTTGCCTGGGATACATAGTGAGCTCAGGGCCACCTGAACTACAAAGGGAGATACTGTGTGAAAAACAAACAAAACAAAAAAGAATTAATGTATAATAAAAGCCCTCTAATTGTGATTCATATAACACAACAAACATTTTAGAATCAAGTTTAATTTTAAAAGATTCTTATTCAGATTTATTCAGATGAGACTCATCAGTAGATACTGATACTCCTGTTTAAGGAATAACAGAATAGTTGCATACTCACAAAAAAATCTTTCCACAAGGCAATTATTAATTTTAATGGGTAAGACAATAAAGTTATGGTGGAAAGCTATAACAAGACACCATTTTAGCTAAATAATCAAGGGTAATGTCACCAATAATGGGACAAATCAACAGCATTTGCCTCCTAAGTTGGTGCATTGAGAAAAAAATACAGCATTTTTTCTGCGGTATTTTTGCCAAAATTGTGTAAGCTGAATCTAATGAGAGACCATTGGAAATATCTCACTTTAAAGAATGCCTTATAAAATACTTCTCCCAAAGGATTAAAAAAAAAAACTTTTGCCTAATGGAATACCTTAAGGCTTCCCTTAACATCGGAAAGCAAGGAGATATGAAAACAGAGTGTAATGCATGATCTTAAATTTGTTTTGTTATATATGTTAACATTCATTATACTCAGATTTTAATGGGAAAGGGGCTGGGAATGTAGCTCAGTGGAACCATGCCTGCCTGGCACGTGTGAGGTCCTGAGTTCAATTCCAAGTACCAGAAGAAAACAACCCCCCCCCCCCCAAAGCCCAATTATATTAAGAAGGGAGACTTTTGGGGAATGGGGGAAAATAAGAACCAAGTTATATCATACAGGCACAAATTCCCAATAATGAGTGTCATCATATCGTATACCTAAAATGTACCAATAAAGTTAATGAATAATAAAAGAAAAAAAGGTGAAACCTGAATAAGAATTATATATAAGTAATGTTATTATATCTGTTAATTTCTTCATTTTGATAATTATGTTGTGATTATATAAAAACTTTTTTTTCAGTTTTAGGAAATACACATTAAAGTGTATAGCAAGAAAGAAATTTTTTTTTTTTTTTTTTTAGACAGGGTCTCACTTTGTGGTTCAGGCTTGCCCTGAGCTCACTCTGTAGCCCAGGTTAGCCTCAAATTCACAGCAATCCTCCTGCCTCTACCTCCCAAGTGCTGGGATTGCAGGTGTGAGCCACCATGCCTGACACTGTGGTGTGTGGTACTGATTGCTGAGGGGTCTGAGTCACTATGCCCAACTTTGTGATATGTGGTTACCAGGGATTGAATGCAGGACCTGGCATTCACAAGGAAGATGCTGAAACCATTGAGCTAAATCCCTCGCCCAAGAAAGAATTCTTAAATGGTTCAGAAAGTGTGTGAGTGGGGGGGGGGCAGAAGAAGACAGAGAAATTGAATGAATACAAAAAAAAAGAAAATAATCTGAGTATAATGAAAGTTATCATTTGAATAATCTGGTAAGAGGTTATTCTGAAATTCTTTATACCATTCTTGAAACATATTTTTAAGTATGAAATTGTGTTAAAATAAAAATATATACCTAGTTTTAAGTGTACTCACAGTCATACTGAACTTTTAAAGTTCTCATATATCAATTTATATCTTACTATCATTATTTTTAGTAATTTTTTCCATAGATTTATTTACTATGCCCTGCTTGCTTCTTCATCTGAGAATTTCTGCTCTATTTTTGCTTGTTACTTCCCTAGGGGACATGAATGCTGATTTTAAAACATATGCACATTTTCATTTTCTGCCAATAATCTACAAAAAAAAATGCCCCAAAGGCCAGTCGTGGTATAAGCTAAAATAAAATAGAAAATATGGAAAAGAATGAATTGTGTTTTAGAAGTCAGCAGATTTGGTTGACTGTCATGACCTCAAAGAAAGAGCATATCATTTGTGCCTTATACCCCTCATAATTTTTTTCCTGAGTTTATATTAGAATCTTAAAAGAATTAATTTATGATTGTGCATCACTTTGAATCTCTGTGATTTAGATATTAAGAAGTTACTATAAATAAATATCCCCACAAACAGCACTCTTATGTAAATCCTTCTCTCAATATTTTGGGTGTTGTTTTAGTACTGCAAATGCTTTTAATGAAACTCATATATTACTAGTATTGGCTTTGTGGTATACTTTCTTACTGGGGATATTGTATTATACAATATTATTGAAGCCAATAGGATAACATGTTAGGATTTATGAAACCTCCACATTTTTCCTGTTTTAAAATCTTCTCATTTCTAGATTGGAAGTGTCTAATTATTTTTCTTCCAAGTTCAAATATACTAGGTATATTATCTTTCCCTGCCTAGCATTTAATCATCTCTTTTCTGGTATTATCGAGCTGAGTTTCCTTTAGGAAAACATGCCTTCTCCAGCTAAATTCATATTATTTACTTGGGACTGATTCAGGAAGTTGACATTCATAAAGGAGATCTAACCAATCTGATTACCCCATGTCTTAGCTACAGTGATTGACTCAGGAATGGACATGCCATGCCAAGGACTCAGGAATGGACATGCCATGCCAAGGATGGTGAGTCCTCTTATAACTCCTACTCTGAATTGCTAAGAAGCAGGTCTCTTTCCACTAGAACTGCTAAACTTTAAGAAAGGTTGATCTTACTCACTGTGATTTTGCTACCATGAGGAAAGTATTTCTAAGACTTTTACCCTTCTGATAAAGCAGAGCTGAGATAAAAAGAAGCAATTTCCAACATGTTCCTTTAATCATTTAAATTGGGTATGTCTTTAGAGAGATATTTCAGTCTGTTAATGTGGGAAGAAAACACATCCAAACCAAAGAGCTCTGACTAAAATCACTTGGCACATGTGGCAGAGAGAGCTGGTTGCATGTTCTATTTCCATTTCTGCTCTCATTCTTAGTAATGTAGTCTCAAATTTATTCAAAGTCCAGTGGCACCAGTTTAAAAAAAAAGCTCCCATCCTTCTGCATGGATAGTTATGTTTATGTAATTAAGTAGAAATTATAGGATGTGCTTTTTTAGAATACTTTTTATTAACAAAGAGTTTGGAGGTGTTTATTTTCTCCCTCTCCTTCTGTTTGTTTTTCTTTGAATGGGCACATAGAACTGCAAACCCAGTTGCCATGGTCTGACCTTGAGGATGGAAGTCATACGTCAAAAAATATATATGACAGCAAGATAGAAAGACCAGTATTCCTGTTTCATTTTGAACACTAGCAAGAATGAATCATCCACTTCTGAACTTCCTTTATGTAAAAGAATAAACTCTCCTTCATTCATGTGATTTTGCTAGCAGGTAATGAAATTCCTAGTTGATATAATACATCTTGATAATCAACCTTAATGCTTACACTTATCTTATGTGAATACACTAGAAGAAATGGAACAAGAATATTTTTACCTAATAGGTAGTGTTCATGGTCAGCCTGGGCAACATAATAAGATCCTGCCTCCTAAATAAAGAGAGAAAAACAATAGCAAGCTCTCATTCACTTGATTTTTGCTTCACTTATTCATTTTAGGTAAGAACCAATCAATATGCTGGCTACAACTACCTCAATATCTTTTTTTAAATTGAATTCTTTATTGGTACATTTTATATACAACTCACAATCACACTCAACATTGGGGAATTTGTACCAGTATATAACACAAGTCAATTCTCATTTTTACCCATATCCCTACCCACTCCGCAACCTCCTACCCCCTATGTACATGTGCTTTCTTTTTCTTTCCAAATCATATTTATTCTTTCCCTTCATTACTTTCCCCTACCATATTCCCTTTGAATATTTCCTATTTCACAAAACCTATCATACATTTTAAAACTCATTTACATCTACAGTTCAATATCTTTTCTCATCCTCCCCATATAATGCTGGGAGTGCTTTCAAAGGGTTAACTGTAGTAATTCAAAGTTTTGCCAGTGTGAATTTTTAGAAATTCTTAACTTGGTTTCTCTCTAGTCTTATCATTGACTCCTTTCAGACCATCATCACTTAGTCTGTTACTTGAGACTTCCTCGGTCCAGTCTGTTCACTAATTCAACTCTTTACACTGGCACATACAAAAAAACCCCAAACCATTTATTACACATTCAGGATAAATAACTGCTTAAAAAAGAAATTACCTAAGTGAACTAGAGATAACCAAAAGCATGCAAAAGCTGAGGAGAAGCCAAGGAGACAACATGTGAAGGGAGTAGACGTAGATGAAGAATAGAATAGAATGCAGTGAGGCATGGACTCTTTAAAAGACATGAAGGACACTTAAATGCTGTTGTTACTGTTGTTGTTGTTATTGTTATTTTGTGGTTGGGAATGCTAGGCAAGTGCTTTGCCACCAAGATACATCCCCTGCTTTTAAATACATATTTCTAAGTGAGAGAGGTTAATGTTAAAATGCTACATACTGGATGATTGTCACTTTATGACATTAAGAGAAAGACCAATTTCTGAAGATAGTAAAAAAGATCATGTTTAAATTATGTTTAATTTCATGTATAAATTAAAGTGTCATCTTTGTCATATTTTAGCTGGAACGTTTCTATTTTAGTCTAGTCCTCCTTTGTAGAATTAGTAATCTATTTACTAGTAAATATTTTTTGAACTAAAAGTTATTGGGAAAAAATTTGAAGTGATGTCATTTTAATGTTACTTCTGAATAAAATAAGTAGCATTAGTACCTTTTTGTAAAGGAATGAATGCATTTATTACTTCAAAAGCATGTTATACTTTTTGTTTATTAACATATTTTATTATTTAAGTAATAACCTGTATTTCTCAGAATCTGGTAGATTTCAAAAGAATTTTTTTTGATAAGTTAAAATGTGTGAGCTCCCTCTACTGGCTCTATAGTAGCATATCAAACTAAATTGTGGTTTTATTAGAAATAAATGAGAAAGAGGTTCATGCCATTAATTGTTTGCCAGTATTAAATAGACCAGTTTTAATTTGTTTTCAATAATATTAAAAATTTCAAATTATGCCACTAATATTAACAAGATTATCATTTCAGTATTTAAGTTTTATTCCATATGTGCCTGAACCATTTGATAGAATCCTAACTAGTATCATGAAAGTGCTTTAAACGGGAAAATTTTCTACATACACTGCAACAAGTTAAGGAAGATTTTAGATTTTAAGTTTATTCTGACGTTCAAATCTCACAGACCACATGCTGTATATTATATGTTAATTTATCAGTGATTAAATATACCATATACATGTATTAGAGCTAGGATGATTGTAAAATTTTTGCGCAGTTAGGAATTTGTATAATTCTGAGTATCTGTAAGTCTTTTTGTCATGACAACATAATCTAAAATAGATCGATTAATGATACACTTTATAAAATTTCAAGATATATTTTTTCTTCAGACAATTTCCTTTTTTTTTTTTTTTTTGAGACAGGGTCTCACTTTGTAGCTCAGGCTGGCCCTGAGCTCACTATGTAGCCCAGGCAAGCCGACACAAACTCAGCAATCCTCCTGTCTCTGCCTCCCGAGTGCTGGGATTACAGGCATGAGTCACCACGCCCAGCACTATGGTATGCGGTGTTGATTGCTGGTGGGCATGAGTCACCATGCCCAGCATTCTATGTGGTTACCAGGGATCAAACTCAGGACCTTGCGCTTGCGAGGCAGGTGCCGGAACCACTGAGCTAAATCTCCGGCCCGACAATTTCCTTTTTTTTTTTTTTTTTGAGACAGGGTCTCGCTTTGTAGTTCAGGCTGGCCCTGAGCTCACTATGGAGCCCAGGCAAGCCACTGCGAACTCAGCAATCCTCTTGTCTCCGCCTCCCGAGTGCTGGGATTACAGGTGTGAGCCACCACGCCCGGCATTATATGTGGTTACCAGGGATCGAACTCAGGACCTTGTGCTTGCGAGGCAGGTGCCGGAACCACTGAGCTAACCCTCGGGCCCCAGACAATTTCCATTTTTATGATCCACATTATTGATTTGTGTCAGTGGTGAACATTGAATCCTTCTATTTATCTTCTAAATTATTAAACATTTTGTATTGTACCTAAAATTTCTTTTAAAAAAAATCAATTCTGGGGATAGAGATTTAGCTAAGTGATTGTGGTGCCTGCCTAGCAAGTGCAAGGTCCCTGGTTTGATCCTTGGTAACCACATACAACAATACTGGGCTTGGTGACTCACATCCATGAACAATCATTACCACATACCACAATGCTGGGTGCGGTGGCTCACAGCTGTAATCCCAGCACTCAGGAGGCAGAGGAACAAGGATTGCTGAATATGAGGCTTGCCTGACCTACATAGTGAGCTCAGGGCCAGCCTGAACTATAAAGCAAGATTCTGTCTCAAAATAATAATAATAATAATAATAATAATAATAATAATAATAACAAAGCCCAATGTGCCATTGGATCCAGGCGTGAAACTGGTGAGACCTCCATTCCCCCTGGGCAGTTTGGGTAAATGCCACAGAGGTTGCACAGTGACTTCCACCACCCAATAGTAGCCTGCCTGTCATTGGATCCCGACCAGAAGCCCATGAGGTCTCTATTCCTGTTTGGGCGAGCCTGGGTGAGCTCCACAGAGGTTGCAAAGTGACTTCTGCCACTGTCAAGCAGCCTTCCTAACATCAAATCCAGACCAGAATACCGGGGGGACTTCCTTTCCCCCCCAGGTGAGATTATGCACTGACTTCTACTGCCAGCTGGCAGCCTGCCTGTCATAGGTTCCAGACAGGAAGCCACAGGACCTCCGTTCCTGTTTGGGCAAGTCTGAGTAAGCACTACTTAGGTCGTGCCATAACTAACAGTGTTGGCCAGAACAACAGAAATGAGAAAAAATTCAAGAACCCAGACAAAAAGGTCATCACCACAGGGGAATTCAGGGAAAAGGGAAGTGGAGCCAAATGAAGCTCAGTAACCAAACTCTCTGTGCTGGTAATAAAAACAGATCTACTAAAATGGAAATCAGAACTGATCTCTGAAATGAAAACAGACATGCTGTCCACAGTGAAAAACTTGATTAAAGAAGAAATCAGGAACATCATAGAATCTGAGATAACAAAAGCAATGGAACCTTATACACAGCTTTAAGCAGAGTGCCAGTGATTTAAAATGAGAACAAAAGTTTGCAAAGTAGGATAAAGGAAGCTGAGGACTGAATTTCAGACCTAGAAGGCAGGATCACCTCCAATGAATAGGAAAGGAATAACTTATGGAAAATGGTAAGTGACTATGGGAAATCAATCCAACAGCTCCTAGATGACTCAAGGAAGAATAACATAAGACTGGAATCAATGAAGAAGCAGGAGACAGTGCAAAAAGCATAAAAAAACTGTTCACAGATATTATGGCAGAAAACTTCACAGGAAAAGGAAAAGATTTGGTCATACAGATAAATGAGGCATATACGACTCCAAAAGCTGTGGTATTAAAAAATCTACATCCAGGCATATAATTATCAGTGTTCCAGATATCCAACAAAATAACAAAATACTGAAAGCAGTTAGGGAAAAGAAACCACATACAAAGGGAAGCCCATTAGGATCACAGCACACTTTTCAAGGAAAATGCTCAACGAAAGGAGAGCCTGGAGGGAAGTGTTTCAAGCATTGCAGGAAAACAACTTCCAACCTAGATTGATGTATCCTGCAAAACTGCCTGTCAAAATTGATGGGGAAGGGCCAGAGGGTTAGCTCAGTGGTTCTGGCGCCTGCCTTGCAAGCGCAAGGTCCTGAGTTCGATCCCGGTAACCACATACAATGAGTATGTCCTGAAGGCTCATCCATTTGGGTATAAATGACTCAGTCTCATCATTTTTTATAGCAGAGTAATACTCCATTTTATTTTTTTTAAATCTTCTTTATCCAAATGCCAGATGTGGTGGCTCACGCCTGTAAGCCCAGCACTCAGGAGGCAGAGACAGGAGGATTGCTGAGTTTGAGGCTTGCCTGGGCTACATAATGAGCTCAGGGCCAGCCTGAACTACAAAGTAAGACCCTTTCTCAAAACAAAACAAAAAAATTGATGGGGAAATAACATATTTTGATGATAGAAAAAAAACACCTGAAGAACTTCCAATTATAAAACCTGCACTCCAAAACATTCTAAAGAATATCTTGGATAAAAACAACGAAGGTCAAAAACTCATGAGACCTAGTAGAGTCAATTCATTGAGCAAGACAAGAAATTGAGTGGAAAGGGGAAAAGCAAAGAATAAAAGAGCCAAGAACAGGAAAACACCATGACAGGTAAAATCAGGTCATGAGTCATAATCATTAATGTTAATGGCCGCAGTGGGCCAATTAAAAGACCCACACTGGCAGAATGGATTAAGAAACAGAATTCTACAATATGTTGCATACAAGAAACACACCTAATTCAGAAAGAAAGCCACAGACTGAAAGTAAAAGGATGGAATACAATTCCTCATGTGACAGGAATCTCCAAAACAGCAGGAGTGGCTATCCTATTTGCAGGCAAAATAGATTTCAAACCCAAACTGATTAAGAGAGACAAAGAAGGCTACTACATCCTTAAACACATACTATTTCATAGAACATGTTTAAGTAAGTGTAAAGGAATTGGAAGTTATCCCCTGTATACTGTCAGACCATAGTGCCTTGCAATTGGAGCTGAATAGCAAAAGAAATCCCAAGAACCTCACAAACACATGGAAATTGAACAACACTCTGCTGGCCAACCAATGGGTCACAAACAATATTAAGGAAGAAATTAAACAGTTTTAATAATTAAATTATAACTTCAGTACAATTTATAGGAATTTATGGATACAGTGAAAACATTTCTATGAGGGAAATTCATAGCAGTGAATGCCTACACCAGGAAAATAGAGCAAGCTCAAATAAATGACCTAATGCTAAATCTTAAGCTAATAGAAAAAGAGGAGGAAGACAAACCCAAAGCTCATAGTAGGGAGGAAATTATAGGATCAGGGCAGAAATTAATTCAGTGGAGACTGAGAGAATGATACAAAAAATCAACAAATCTAAGAGTTCTTCAAAAAGATTAACAAAATTGACAGACTCCTAGCTAACCTTATAAAACAAAGGAAAGAAAAGGCTTAAATCCATGCTATCAGGAACAAAAAGGGGGAATCACCACAGATCCAGAGGAACTACAGAGGATAATATACACCTACTTTGAAAATTTGTACTCCAATAAGATGGAAAATGTAGAAGAAATGGATAGATTACTAGACACATATGAACTTCCTAAGCTGAGTAAAGAGGATATAAAAATGTTAAACACCCCAATGTGAATGTATGAAATTGAAAATGTAATAAAAAAATCTACCAACAGAAAAAGCCCTAGTCCTGAAGGCTTTTACCACTGAATTCTATAAAACTTTCAAAGAAGAATTAATGCTCCTATTTCTCTAAATCTTTAATGAAATTGAAAGGGAAGCAGTACTCCCAAATTCATTTCTAGAAGCAAATGTTACCTTGACTCCAAAAGGAGAAAAAGACCCAACCCAGAAAGAGAACTACAGTCAAATCTCCCTAAAGAACCTTGTTGCAAAGATCCTCAACAAGATACTGGCAAACAGAATATAGAGAATTATCAGAAGATCATACACCTTGACCAAGTTGGATTCATCCCAGGGATGCAAGGATGGCTTAACAGACGTAAATCAATAAATATTATTCACTATATCAACAGTCTCAAAGACAAAAACCTTATGGTCATCTCAATCAATGCACAGAAAGCATTTGACAAAGTCCAACACCCATTCATGATCAAAACCATACAGAAAATTGGAATAGATGGACTGTATCTCAACTTAATAAAAGCTATTTATGAGAAACCAACAGACAGCATCATCCTAAATGGTCAAAAGCTGAAACCTTTCACACTAAGATCAGGAACAAGACAAGGATGTCCACTGCAATCTCTCCTGTTCAGTATAGTGCTAGAAACATTAGCAACAGCAATTAGACAAGAAAAAGAAATAAAAGGAATATAGAAAAAGAAGTTAAACATCATTATTTGCTGGTAACATGATATTCTTATCTAGAAGATCCTAAACTCTCCATCAAATACCTGCTAGACTTAATCACTAAACTTAGTAACAAAGCTGGATACAAGGTCAATGCTCAAAAATCAGTTGCATTTTTATACACAAATAACAGAGAAAAAATTAGGGACTCAGTTCCTTTTACAATAGCACCCAGAAAAGTGAAACATCTATAAGTCAATCTGACAAAGGAGTTACAGGATCTCTACTCCAAAAACTACAACACTCTGAAAAGGAGATTGAAGAGGATATCAGAAAATGGAAAGAAATCCTTGTTCTTAGATAGGAAGAACTAACATCATCAAAATGGCTTTACTCCTACAGCTACTATGTAGATTCAATGCAATCCCGATTGGAATCCCAATAGGATATTTTACAGAGCTAGACAAAATCATCCAAAAATTCATGTGGAACCACAAGAGACCTAGAATAGCAAAAGCAATTCTAGGAAACAAGGACATGGCAGGGGGTATCACTATCCTCAATTTGAAACTTTACTATAAAGCCACTGTGATAAAAATGGCATGGTATTGGCAAAGACACAGACCTGAGGATCAGTGGAGTAGATTAGAAGATCTAGAAACAACTCCACATACACTAAGCCACCTGATCTTTGACAAAGGAACCAAACATCCTCAATGGAGGAAAGATAGACTCTTTAATAAATAGTGCTGGAAAGACTGGGCTTCAATGTGCCAGAGACTGAAGCTAGATCTATCTCTTTCACCATGTACTAAACTAAAATCAAAGTGGATTAGAGGCCTAAACATTAAAACAGAAACTGTAAACCTGCTGCAAAGCAGGTTAGGTAGTACTCTTGGAGACATTGGCTTAGGGAAAAAATAACTTTATGAAGAAAACTTGTATAGCTTGAGAACTAGCAGAAGAAATCAATAAATGGGATTTCATCTCATTAAAAAGCTTCTGCACAGCAAAAGAAACTTCTGGCAGAGTGTGGGAAATGGGGGAAGGGAACATAACTAGGACCTTTGGATTAGGTTCTAGTCTCCTGTGAGTCGAGGGCACACAATGAAATGATATCTAGATAGAAGTGAGGTTTAGAGAAGCTGAGCTTGGGCCTGATCCATGCTACTCTGGGTAGCAAAAGACGCCAGGCCCCAGTCTGCCACAATTTTTATTCAGCACCTCTCCAGTAACAAAGACTCAAAGGGCAGGGTAGGCAGTGGCAAGGGAGTAGTTTCACCTTGAAGCATCACAGCATATGGGACCACCAGAGTCCTTGTTATCAGAAGTGAAGGTGAGTTGAGTCCAGAGTTGTAGGCAGCCAGGAGGGATTGTTTAATTTTGTCCTTCCAATTGTTTTTCCCAAACAGGATCCTTTGCAACGTTGTTACGTTCAAAGTGTTTGCAGGAAGGCCTGGTCAGTTTTGACCTTCTAATTATTTCTCCCAAACAGGATTGTTCCCAACAGCAGAGCAAAAAGACACCCAACAACATGCAAAAAAATCTTTACCAGCTGTTCCTCAGACAAAAGGCTACTGTCTAGAATATATACAGATCTTAAAAAAATCAGTTTCCCAAATTTAAAGACCCAATTCAAAAGTGGGCATCTGAAATGAACAGATACTTTTCAGAGGAAGATGTAAAAGCAGCTAAGAAATATATGAAGAAATGCTCAATGTCACTGGCCATTCAAGAGATACAGAGGAAAACAACACTGATATTTCATTTCACTCCACAAAGAATGGCTGCTGTCTCAAAATTAGCCACCAACAAATGCTGGTGAGGCCGTGGACAAAAAGTCTATATTCCCACACTGTTGGTGGGAATGCAGTGGGAATGTAGACTGGTACAACCATTATGGAGATCAGTGTTGAGATTCATCGAAAAACTAGGATTAGAGGTCCTATTTGATCCTGCTATTATTCCCTTGCTAAGGATACACACAAAAGAATTACAAGACTCACATTACAGCGACATATGTGCACCTATGTTTATAGCAGCTCAGTACATGTTAGCTAAATCTTGGAAACAACCCAAATGCTCATAAACTCTAGCCTGGATAAAGAAGTTTTTTTTGTTGTTTTTTTGTTTGTTTGTTTGTTTTTTTGCTTTTTGAGACAGGGTCTTGCTTTGTAGTGCAGGTTGACCCTGAGCTCACTATGGTGCCCAGGCAAGCCGCCACGAACTCAGCAATCCTCCTGTCTCTGCCTCCCGAGTGCTGGGATTACAGGTGTGAGCCACCATGTCTGGCATTTGGATAAAGAAGATTTAAAAAAAAATAAAATGGAGTATTACTCTGCTATAAAGAATGATGAGACTGAGTCATTTATACCCAAATGGATGAGCCTTCAGGACATACTCATAAGTGAAATAAAGGTCACAGATATATAAATATTGTATCTTTTTTTCTGGTATGAGAAACTGAATTTGTAAGTGTGTTCTAAAATGCATGATTGATATTGTGAAATAGTAACTACTCAAAAGGAAATGAGGTTTGGGGGTAAACAATGAGGGGACAAAAAAATTGATGGTAAAAAAAGGAAACAAAGCTTGTGCATACAGGGGCAGGGGATGGTAGTGTGGGTAGGGGAAGGGAAAAATGAGAATTAAGTTGTGTTGTATACTTACTGGTACAAAATAATGTGGAATGTAATTGTGATTTGTATATATAATGTACCAATAGAACGTACCAATAAATAAAAATAAATTTAGAAAAAGTTTAGAGTATTAGGAAGGCATTTATTTGTGCCTGATGTCTGTTACTCCAGTGTTAATGTTTTATTTTCCTTTTTTTCAGTTTCTGGCTACTGAAAGAGTGGATTTGATTTTCAGAAGGTCTAATTCAGATTTTTACATCATTACCTTTGTAATAGACAGTTTTTTCCTAAGGCTACTAAGGAACCAAGAATTTCATGTACAAGTTAATCATCTCAAAAGAATAATTTGTTCCCCAGTTTAAAGAACAAGAGAGAGCACAGAAGGATAGGGTACATGCCAAATTTACTTTTTCTTCTGACTTGTGGCTTAAATGATGGACACATTTTACAATAAATACCTACTGAAAAAGAGAAGTAAAACAATCTCCAGGGATAAGATGTATTTAATAATGTAAAGACCTACTTGTTATGGAATTCCAAGGTTTATGAACCTGCTTTCTTTTAGGGGTAGATTTCTCAAGGTATTTATTCTTACAGGGACTTAAAAATACCATATCTAGTATAATAAACCCCAAGATCCTTATTCTGGACTGTCAGAATCTTATCCCAGTGTTCATTCACTAAGTGTATATGGAAAATTTACTGTGTGCTATGAATTCTTAGGCACTAGAGACACAGTTGTAAAGAAGACACACATCCTAACCAATCTCTCAGACTGCCTATAGATTGTTGTTTTGTTTTGTTTTCTGAGTTTCTCTGCCTTAATATTAAAATTTATTTTTTTATTATGGAAAATTTTGAACACATATAAAGTTGAAAAAGTACAATCTTCCCCTAACATCTAGTTTCAATAATAACGCATTCACAACCAGTTTTATTTCACTGATATTCTACTCTTTCTCCATATTCCATTTCAAATTGTTTTTACCTTAGATATCATTTGACTGATAGATGGATTTAATATTACATTTTACCCTTCGAGATATTGAGATTTATCACCATCATTTGTGGCAGCTTGAATCAGACTTAGTATGTCCCCTCTATGTGTGCATATGTGAATGAGCAATATATGTGCTTTTTATACTATGATTACCAGCCACTACAACCATATCTATAAACAGTAGTTTTACAACACCTCTGAACTGAAGATAGAATCACTATATTTAATTATGGGTATAAAAACACTATTCATTGAGGAGTTATTGATTGTTCCTCAAGCTCTTTTATACCAAAGTGTTCTGGTTCTATGACAGGCATATTATAGTAGTTCTTCTGATGATATTTATATCATCAGCAGTTACTAAGTATTTTTTCTTGAGTTACCTATGGAATACCACTCCACAGCAAGGATTTTTTTTTTTTGCTAGTTAGCAATCTCTGATTACAAAATATATTCCCTTCATTAACATGTCCTAGACATTACTTTTAGGAAAATAAAAGGCATGGTATTACTACATTATGGGATGATTTGCTTCTTTATTTTTATTCAAAATTCTGAAATTTAATTAAACTCTTAGAAGTAGTTGTGGATGTGTTTGTTTTTAACTACTCCCACAATGAAAACCCCTCAATGGCTTCCTATAATATTTTAAATAAAATCTAGTACAAACATTCTGACATGACCTTCTTTTCTCTCTAACTACCTATAGCCATTCTTCCCTCACCCCCAATTTGATCTTTCCCCAACTCTCTGAACTTAAGATCCTAGCTCTTCTTGACCTCAGGAACATTCCACAAGCTACTCACTATGTGTGCCTGAAATGTTTTCTCCGCTTCACATAACTAAATTATATTCTTTTTTCAATTTTCTTAACAATTCAAATATTTAATCCATAACAGCCATGCATGAGCCTTTTCAGTTTAAATAGCTGTAATGGTTCATATTTCCCTCTGTTATAATTTATAGTTATGTATAACTTGTATATGGTTATGTGTCCACTACTGTCTTCTCAATAAGATGTACTATGTCTGAAACAGAGTGCACATTCTGTAAAGAGTTGTTGAATAAATGAATTTGAAAAATTTGGCAGAAAGATTTGCAAATAGGAAGAAACTAATGAAACAAAGTACTGAAGAAGGCGAAATAGCATTAAGTTTTAAATATTAGATGGAAAATAAAGTCTATAGAGACTTTATTTTATTTTATATATATGTATATATACATATATATGTATATATACACACTATTTTATTTTATATATATGTATATATATTAGATGGGAAATATGTGCGTGCATATATATGTGTGCTAGAAATATGTGTATGTGTGTGTGTGTGTGAAAAATGTGCTAAATTAATGATAGCCTTAGAAAGTAAGAGTCTATTTTAGAATGGTTGTCTTGGGAGAGATCATATTTATTCGAGGTAGCCAGAGATGATTTCAAAGAAGTAATGTTCTGGGAGGGATGGTTAGATCTTATTTAACTATTTGTTTTAATTTATAAAATAGAATGAATCAGATGAGTTGTGCTTTAGGTTGAGTTCTCCAATGAGCAACAGTTGAGATGGAGTCAGAAGTGCAAAAAGGTTCACTGGAGAGTAGAACATGTGAAAGAAAAAGAAAGAAGCAATGGGTAAAAATGAGAATTAACTTGTGGCATATACTGGTACAAATTTCCCAATGTTATATGTGATTTTAAGATGTATATAAATTGAACCAATAAAGAATTCAATTAAAAAAAAGAAAAAGAAAGAAGCAGATCAAGAAGAGGAGCTGACTTGCCAGTGCAGGTCTGACAAAGCTCTTGCCATCCACAATTGAGCAGGTCCTCTTACTATGCCTTCCTTGATCTTTTCCTGGGAATTGGGATAGGGAGAGGGAATGAATATAATGTAACCTGAATTTGATAGTTGAGGTGAGTTTAGATTTAAGAATTGGAGGCTGTTGGTTAGCTCCACACCATATATTTGAACAGTTAGTCTTTTCTTGAAGATATAAGCAGTGTACCACACTGACTGCCACACACTATAGGATTTTAATTAAATAAATCCAAATCAACACATAAATAAAATGCAGGTTTTTTTTGCAGTACGAGGTTCCTGGGGATTGAGTTTAGAGCCTTAGCACTGAGATATATTCCTAGCCCTCTTTTAATTTTTCTTTGTTTTTTGAGATGGGGTCTCACTCTATAGTTGAGGCTGAACTCACTGTGTAGCCCAGGCTGTCTTTGAACCTTGGGGCAATCCTCCTATCTCTGCTTGCTGAGTACTGGGATTATAGTCATGCATCAACATACCCAGATCTCTTTTTTTCATTGTTGAGAAAAGTACCCAGCAACCAAAGTTAAAGGAGGAAAGGCTCATTTTGACTCAGTTTGTAAATGTTTACCTTCATATTTGGCTGGCTCCAAGGCAAGGTGGCATGGCAGAGGGGCATTCCAGAGGTTACACAGTCCATGGCAAAGGAAAGCAGGCAGAAAGCAGCAAGTGACAGAAGAACCTACCAACCCTCTTTCTGTCGTATATTTATTTTATATATATATATATATTTGAGACAGTATCTTGCTTTCTAGTTCAGGCTGGTCCTTAGCTTACTATGTAGCCCAGGCAAGCCTGGAACTCAGCAATCCTACTGTCTCTGCCTCCTGAGTGTTGGGATTACAGGCGTGAGCCACCACACCCAGCACTGTGGTATGTGGTATTGATGACTGGTGGGCGTGAGTCACCACGCCCAGCATTGTATGTGGTTACTGGGATTGAACTCAGGGCCTTGCACTTGTGAGGCAGGTGCTGGAACCACTGAGCTAAATCTCTGGCCCTTATATTTTATTTTGAGACAGGGTCTTGTTTTGTAGTTCACGCTGGCCCTGAGCTCACTATGTAGCCCAGGAAAGCCTCAAACACAGCAATCCTCCTGCCTCTGCTTCCCAAGTTCTAGGATTACAGGCAAGAGCCACCATGCCCAGAATCTGTCCTTTATAGTTTATGCAGGCTACCTACCCTTAGGACAAGTAGCACATCCTTAACTTTAGCTTGCAATGAATCAATCACAGTATCACATTCTCGATCCCAGCATCACATACCCTAGATCCAGCCACCTCTGAAAAGCCAACCTATGGCTACGTGAGACTTTGGCAGACATTCTCGATCCCAGCATCACATACCCTAGATCCAGCCACCTCTGAAAAGCCAACCTATGGCTACGTGAGACTTTGGCAGACATCTACAAGCTATAATATTAAGTGTCATGCAAAGTTGATTAGACTAGGTTTAAAATTGTGATATTCTTGTTTCAGCTTTTCAGAGTGAAAGATTTTTTGAATTGGAAATCTCATCCTAAATATTTAGAACATGATAGATTCCCATTTAGCCAAGTTAAACTTGGAAAACAAGAGAGCAGAGGATGAGTTTGATCTATTAGGCACTAAGATATTTTATGATATAATGGTAAATAAAAACAATTTGGTACAGATATAGTTATAAATGTCACTTGAAAGAAAGCAGAGCAAGAATCATGGAAATACCAATGTATGATAAATAGCACTACAAATCAAGAGAGAAAGGCTAATCTCTTGAGTAGCATTATAAAAAAAATGAGTTTACCATTTAGAGAAAAAACAAGCTACATATCACCTTTATACCATGTATAAAAATATGTTCTGGAAGACTAAAGACCCAAAAGTGATTCTCCAGCAAGAGTAAGGAACTGTAATAAGAAACTGAAGCATATACCTAATGTTTTTATGATCTTGAAAAGCAGATTTAATTTTCAAACAATACCTGAAAAGCTCTACTGAGAATAATGTGTCCACTGATTAGGTAGAAGGATTTGAAGAACTGAAGGAGAGGCATATTACAGAGAATATTACTGGGGTCAGGGCAGCTAAAAGATTTTTTTCATGGTTAAAAAAAAGATATAATGAGACAGTGGTCTATTAGGAAATATATCAGGTACCTTATCTCAAATATTTTTTCTCCCTCTGCTTTCTTCCTATTTTATTTTATTTTTTATTTTTTTTGAGACAGGGTTTCGCTTTGCAGTTCAGGCTGGCCCTGAGCTCACTATGTTTGAGGCAAGCCTCAAACTCAGCAATCCTCCTGTCTCTGCCTCCCGAGTGCTGGGATTACAGGCATGAGCCACCACGCCCGGCCCTATTTTAAATGAAATGTCACTTAAATGACAATGTATGCCCTTCAATAAACGTTTTATTTTAGATAATGTTCTAAGTGCAAGAAGGCTAAGTTGGAAAAGTTTGGGTCTAGTCCTTAAAAAGCTCATAAGCAGAGGCTGGGAAAAATAAGGAAACTAAACAAATAAATACAGAAGACAAACTATATTGAGGCAACTTGAAGTGGTCCCCACTTTTGTCTAGGATATCAGTGTGAAACTGGCTTTTCAACAATGAATAAAGTAATTCAGGCAAAAAAGAAGGGCACCAGCAAAGTCAGTGCTGTGAAAGAACATGTTGAAAATGTTAAGCAGGTTAGCAGATACTGAATATTTCAAAGTGTCCATGTAACATGAACAAACTAAAGTACTCCATGTACTTCAGTTTTCTCTGAAAGATAGTGATTATCAGATAATTTCCCAACTTTGAAGATCATTGACATTAATTCTTGGAAGAGAAGCATGCTAGAAAGGAGCAATAACAAATTGTGAAGTGGCAAAAAGCACCCTACCACAGATTTAGAGGTGGAGAATATTGCTATCCCTGTAGTGGCTAGAGAAGATTCCAGAAAAGTGACAGGTGTACATTTGGTCATATAAAAAATATGGTTAGGGCTGGGGATTTAGCTCAAGTGGTACCGCGCCAACCTTGGATTCACAAGGACCTGAGTTTGATCCCCAGCATTGGGAAAAAAAAATGGTTAATCCTTCTTATTTGTAGATTCTGTATTACTGAATTTGCGTACTCCATAAAATTTATTTGTAACCCCCAAATGAGCATGTTAGTGGTTTTACAGTCATCTGAGAACATGAACACAATGGTGAAAATTTTGGGTTATCTAATAATGTATGTTTTCAGTTGAGTTTGAACAAGAGGAAGCTCTCTACCTTGCTGTTTTTCAGTTCTCATGCTAGACACAAGTGTCCTTTCTGTACCCTGTGTAGTGCCATGGTTTCACATCTTTGTGCTCTTTGTTGATGATTTTGCTATTTAAGATGGACCCAAAGTGTTGTGTTGAAGTGTTATGGTCAAGAAAGTTGTGATGTACCTTAGAAAATACATGCATCACATAACCTTGGTTAAGCAATGATTTATAGTGCCACTGGTCATGAGTCCAATGTTCATGAACCAACAATATATCTTAAATAAGGTGCCTTTAAGTATAAAAACAAAATTCTTAAAATTATTTATTTTTAAATTGATTTTATTGGTATGTTTTAAATACACATTATGATCACAATTGACATTGAGCACCAATACCTGACAAGACTTCTCATTTTTTCCCCATTCCCCTGTCCTCTCAAATCTCCCACCCCCTACAGAAGCTTTGTTTTCTTTTTTAATCAATTTTTTCCTTCCCTTCTTACCCCTACCCCTTTTCCCTTTGAATATTCTTACTAGGTCACAATACCTATCATACATTTTAGAACTCATTTATACCTTCAGTTCCTTATAACAGAGAAAAGATACTGTATTTACACATCTGTGTTCCACTTATTTCACTTATGAGTATGTCTTCAAGGTATGTCCATTTCTAGAATTATTTATTGACAAATTGACAAAAATGTTGTGATTAGGAGTTCATAGGAACCAAACTCGGTATTTTTCTTAGGGGCAATGTTTCCATATTTGCTAATTGAACATTTGTGGCTATTTTGTAAAACACAGCTACCATGAATAAGGAGAACTGACTCCATACATCAGGGGCTATTCTTGAAGCAGGGTGTTCAAAGCAATACTTTACTAAGAAACAGAGAATGAGCAGCCTGGAGTGGTGGTACATACCTGTAATTCTAGCACTTGGGAGGCTGAGGTAGAATTGTTATGAATATGAAACCAGTCTTGGCTACAAAGTGAGTGCAAGAGTTTCCTGAACTACACAGACTTTGTCTCAAACAAACAAACGAACAAAAAATCATTGCAAAATAAGGCAATGCATGCTACAAGAAAAGCAAGGATAGATGGATGTGAGAAAAACTCAAAGTATTTCTTGTTTTAGAGTGAGATCAGAGATAGATTTCTAAACGTGATGTTGTCTGCATTAAATACTACATTTTGATGGAAAAGCATGAATCCATAAAATGAAAAGAAGGGAAAAGTATTTTGTAATGGCTCAGTTTGGTGAGAGAACACTCTCCTTTCATGGAACTCAAAATTATTCAGGATGGCTGAAGCAAAAACTGAAAGCTATTCAGTTTCTAGGTAAACAGAAAGCAGTTCGATATATGAAAGTAAGGTGTCATACGTTAAAGAATTTGTTTCATCCTGAAGACATTGTGGAAGCTGATCAAAATTTTGAGAAATGATGTGATTATATTTACTGTTATTAAAGACAATGGTGATAATGACAATTGAAGATGAACTGTTATGGGGTAGCCTAGAAAGCACAGAGATTAAAAATTGTTGCTATTGTTTAGGATGAATAAGAGAAGACTTCAAACATAACAGTAGCAGAAAGATGGGTGAGGTTTGAGCAGTTAGAGAAAGAAGTTATTATGATCTAAATAAGTAAATTTACCTGAAGTTGGCAGCACTTGACAGAAGCTTCTGAAGGCTGCAGTGGGGCAGAGTTATGGAATAGTTGGTGTTGAGGCTGAAAATTATTAGCAGAGTTGGCCTATGGCAAGGTCATATAATGAAATATGATTTAAACATTTAGCAATGTTAAATCTATAAATTTTATTGTTCTACATGTAACATAAAACCATTTCAACTATTTCAAATGTATAATTCAATGGCATTAAATATATGTGAATTTTTGCACAACCATCCATCTCCAGAACAATTTTATCATTGGAAACTGAAATTCCCTCCCTGAAAAATAACTCATTTTCCTTTTCCCTGCCTCCATCTATAACCCTCATTCCTGGAAATCACCATTCTACTTGTCTCTATAGTTACTTTAGAAATCTTATGTAAATGGAATCATATTTATTCTTTTCTATCAGGCTTACTTCACTTAGTTAAATCACTTTAATGAACACTCCAGCAATTAAGTAATAAGATTCTAATTTGTATGCTTTTTTAGATGCTGTCTTTCAGAACAAATGTCGAGCTTTGTACTTAATCTTACCGCTTACTGCTTAAGGATACTCCATTCTAACAAATTATAAACTCAATCCATAAGAACAATTTAGTTTATCACTGTGTCTTTTGTAAGGAATGGTCTTCTGTACTTCTAGATTGTGAATTATTTTCATTCCACTATTCATGGATTTTAGATCTTTTGCAAAATTCCACGTAGTCTCTTAACGACAGTATATAATAGAACTCAAGCCAGAATCAAACTTGTTGAACCACCTAGAAGGGAAATTAATTTGGGATGTTGACATGGCAGCTTCCTCTTTTGACACAAGGTAAATTCTCTGAGGTAGAGCTAAATCTGCTCTGAACTAAGAAAACCTAACAAAACATCTTTAACTGGGGAAAATTTTCAAAGTTTTGGGGGGGGCGGTTAGAAATTGAGAGCTGTCAAGTTACTTCACCTTTGTCAAGCAGCACATGTAGGTCATTGGGACTTTGCCAACAAATCGAGTAATTTTGGACTGGACATTAGTCCTGTAGAGGTCTTAGTAAGTGAGGCCTGTGTTTATCTAGCTCATCACTGACTAGGTATGGCACTGCTGGGTCAGCAAGGTAAATAGAGGAGGCCTTACAGCACAGAACACCGGCTATCTGCGAAAAGCTCTCCATTTCCGCAGGTTCATTTGGTCTCCAAGCCCCCGACGCTTGCATACAGAATGAGCTGCAGCTCTGACAGATTCTAAAGTCAGCTGTCTTTCCGTCCTCGTAACAAAGTCTTTGTTTTTAGTCATTATGAGAACCAAAGACCGGACGAGGGCGGTGATGGACGCAAAGGCGTACAAAACAAACGTGCCTTCATACTTACGTCTCTTCCCAGCAGGCTCCAGGAGTCACCGCGAGACTTTAAGTCTCGCGAGATTCATCGGCAGCCATCTTCTTGGGGGTGCTGGGAGTCGGGGGAGACCCCCCGAATCGTGCCCATTGCGCTGCACTTCGTCTTCATTTTCTTCATTTTTGCCGTTTCTGTGTTGCCAACACTTAGACTGAAGCTGAAAGGAAACCGGGGGTCTAAGCGCGTTTCGCGCTTCCGGTTAGGGAAGACTCGCCGGGGAGTAGGGAAGGGGGAGGGCCCGGGCAAACCGTTGCTGCCTGAGCTTGGGCCAGCGTCTGGGGAGGACGAGTTCCTGGCGTCCCGTGGACTCGTGGCCCGCCGTGCACCCCAGAGGACTCAGTCTACGGGGCTCGCGGAGGCCTGCCACCGGTGCCTCCCACCGCGGCCCACGCGGGCGGCGCGCGGAGAGGGGGCGGGGGCAGCGGCGGCCGTAGCGGCCGCGACCTGGGCGGTCGGAAGAGTGTGACGGGCCTTGGGGCCGCTGTGGATGGTGTCTAAAATGATCATTGAAAACTTCGAGGCACTCAAATCCTGGCTCAGCAAGACTCTCGAGCCCATGTGAGTATCTAGGGGTTATCTTCTTGCAGGGATGGCCCTGGTGAATAGATGGACACATAGCTGGTGTGCAGTTTCTCCAAAGTGCTGCGGTAGAGGCCCGAGCACTGAATGGAGGTTCCGGGCTATTTTCTCACGCTCTTCCACGTTCGCTTCGAGGTTAGAGGTAACCCTGAGAGCTTGAGCTGAGCATTATTTTATCACTGAGCAATATTTATCACTGAACTGTTTTTTGCATTCTGTGCTCTGGTTTACCCGTTATTTGTAGACTGACAGGGAACTCCCCCCGTGCACCTGTATTTTCGGAGGCCCTCAAAAATCAGTTTCCTTTTAGAGAATCTGAGCACGATCTCCTTGGTACAGACTTTTGTTTCTTTAAATGAAGTGAACGACCTTTATAAATATTAGGACAGCGCTAGTTTAAATCTCTAATGTTTCACATAAGTATAGTCCCTGAAAGAAAGGCCACGTCTTCCATGTGCGATATGGCTGGCACATATGCACCTCTCTTAACTGATTGAAGATTTAACAGGTGCCAAGGTGGCAGTAAAATTCCCTTTCCCACCTGCATGGTGGTTCACTTTAAGAGGAGGAAGAAGATTCAGTCTTTATCCCTAGGGAATACTTAGCAGTTATCCATGAGATGCTCTAGATAGACTGGGGATGGGGATTAAAGTTCTGCAATGTCTTAGGTCTTCAGCCATACCACCCTGAGTGCCCTGAAATGTCTTAGGTTGGGAAATTTAAGAAATGTTTTAAGTATTTATTTGCTAATACAAGATATATCATGGACTGTTTTATGGAACTGGTTTTATTATAGTAAACGTAAAATGCAGTGGGGAAAATAAATGTTTATTACATTTCTTCAGTGTACTGTAGAAGTCTTTGGGAATAGAACTTTTAAATTCCAAAGGTGACAAAATGTAATCAACAAGTAAAATAAGACCATAAGACCGTAAGAGATGAATAGAACTATGACCATTGTAGTAGAGGATCATATAAGAGTTTTTAGAATGGGAGCTGCTTCACATATGGTAGTCATATGGTAGTAGATGACCATTTAGCAGGACTTAAAGAGAAAGAACTATCTAATGTGAAAAATCATTGAAAGAATGTTTAAAAAATACAATGGAAAGATAATTATTTAAAGCCGCAAAGTACTGAACTGATTTTAACTTTGTTCTGATAGGTACAGAAAGAGAAATCAAGGATGATGCCTGCAGAGTTAATCTAATCAACTGGATGGATGATGGTAGACGTGGCTAGGGGAGGGCAAGAGAAAGGTGGTTGGTTTTGGTTATCAAGTATGAGACATGACGTATCTAAGTGATAAGTTAGATGTATGAGTTGACTTAAGTCTAGGACTTAGTCTAGAATCAGAAAGATGTAGAGTCAGACACAGAGTATTTAAAACCATGGGATTGAGGGAGATTTTCTAGGTAGAATGTGTAGGGAAGAGAAGACCCAGTACTAAGGGAGGAGGAAAGCTAGGCTATATGTTACCAAATAAAAGAACAAATGTGCAACAGAAGAAGAGAGTTAGCTTTATGGGATGCTGCAGAATAGATGAGAAAAGAGGCACATAAGTAGCTCTTAGATGTGGCAGGGTCGAGGTAGTTGGTAATCTTAAAAAGTAGGGTCCAGGATGAAGCTCAATAGCATCATGCCTGCCTAGCAAGCGTAAGGTCCTGAGTTTGATCCATGGTACCAAAACCAAACAAAAATCAAAGTAGTTTGACTCAGGTGGAATAGCACAGACGGAAGTTCTGTTCAAGAGGTCTGGAGTTTAGCGAAGTGTACTTAGCATGTATAAGGCCATGGGTTCAATCCCAGTGTCACACACACACACACACACACACACACACACACACGAAATTCTGTTTCCATGAATTGTAACAACTGGGAGCATAGAATACTAGTTAAAAGGGAGGACTCTGGAGCCTAAAGATTAACTTTGAATTGTGCCCTTGCCCCTTAACAGCTATAGTATTATAATTTAGTATCTTTGTTTCCTCATGTATAAAATGGGGAAAATAATGAATGTATATTAACAAAATACTGCAACACTGCCTGATCTGTAATTAGCACTTGACACAAATTAGGAAAACAACTTTGGAGAAGTTTGGGTTTAGATAGCTTTCTTTTTTTTAAATCAGTTTTTAAATTCAGAAAATTAAATCAGTTTCAAATCAGCTAGTGCTGTTTCCTTTTTTCACTAACCTAAAATATTATTTATAGCTACTTAATGGGCATGCTTTTAATATTCTGTATCACTGAACCTACTCAGATGGCTGTAGCACCAGTCATTACTGCTGTAAAAAATGAGGCACTGCTAGTAGAATTTTGATGGTTGTTGGAATATTGATTTATCCTTTTCTAATGTGCATTGCTCTTTTATTCAGCTGTTAGCTAGGCATGGTGGTGCACACTTGTAAACCCAGTATGCTACAAGGACTCTCAAGTTCAAGCCAGGCTGGACAGTTTAGTGGGATTCTGAAAAAAAAAAAAAAAAAAAAAAAAAAAAAAAAAAAAAAAAAAAAAAAAAAAAAAAAAAAAAAAAAAAAAAAAAAAAAGGCTCAGGATGTAGCTTAACCTTGTGTTCAATTTTCAATACTGCAAAAACACAGAACACATCAAAAAGTTTTGTGTCCCTATCTCCTCAATTGCATTGCATTTCAGGTGTATTTGTTTAGTTAATGACTCAAAAAACTGATCCCAGTTATTGAAGGTCAGTAATTTCTAGCCTTGGTCTGTTATCTGAAGGGATTTTTTTTCTTTAAATACTTAAATTAAGCATTGTAACTGACAAACCATACCTGTTTCAAAGAGCATAGGAAGGATCAAGGATAAGATATAATTTAAAATTTATAAAGAACTTCTAGATACTAGTGCTAATATAAAGTATCTCAGGTCACCCAAGTTTGGAGAACTTTACCTATCATATGCTAAATAATCTACTAGATATTGGGGAAGTGGTAAAAAACAAGACATGAAATGATTATTTTAATACCATTAACTATTTGACAGGAAAAATTATGTGAATAATTACAAAACAGTTGTGAAGAAGTCCAGAATAAATGTCTGGAAGGTCAGGAAAGACGTTTTTTCGTGTGGTAATATTTGTTTGCTCTCAGAAGGGTGAGTAGCTAGCTTACAATCAAATAAAATATAGATTGATAAACTTATATTTCATGATGAAAACTGTAACCAGGTTTTTCCATCCCATTCCCCTCCAATCTGAAAAACTCACCTGTCCTTAAAGCTGGCTCCATTCTCTCCTTCAATAACATCCCAAAACCTTAACATGACTCAAAGTCCTGTGTGATTTCACTTCTCTCTGGAGCTGTCCAGTGCTATTCTTCCTTTGCTCTTTTTTCAGTTTTTCCTTGTTTTTAGGGCTTTCATACAATGCATTCTTCAAAATTTACAAATCTCTCACAATTTCGCAGATCTCCATTTCCATCCTTTTGCCCCAGCAAACTGCTACTCACCCTTCCAAGCTGAGAGCAAATATTACTTCTAGGTTTTATTGTTAGGTAAGCATTGTTAAGACACCAGTTCAGTGAAGCATGAAGTTAAGATATGTACTTGTTCAGTGATTTAATCTGTGACTTTTTGTCTCAGGAACCATGTATGTTTTCAACAAGGTACAGTTTTCTGTTTCTGTATACTTTTTACTATTACCTTTTAACAATTTGTTAAGCAACAGAGTTTTAAAGCATCATATCAATACCTTAGCATTTATGAAAATTTGAAGTTTTTGTAGTATGTTCTTTTTCACTCGCACTTGCTACTAACAAGTACGCCTTTCTTACCACATTAAAAAGTGTATTTGTTCCTGACTTGGAGAAGAAAGTGTTCTTTTGTGTTTGCAAAGTGATCTTTTTATTGCCAAACTTTTGGTTCTGTGTTTGTCTTGACTTTTTTTCCCCTATCTTCTGGCTGTTTTTGACACAGTGAGTAAATTTCCCTTCCTTGAGGCAGATTAAGCAGTAATAGTGGCAAATATTTTTTAAAAATCATACTTTTTTTTAGTCACTTTCTTTTTTTGTTCTTTTTTGGTACCAGGGATTGAACTCTGGCCCTTGTGCTTGTCAGGTAAGCACAGTACCACTTGAGCTAGTCACTTTCTTGACAGCTTTGTTTTCATCTTAAAATCTAGGAATTTTGCTCCTGTTTATTTCTTAATGCTTTTTAATATTCTGTACTTTCTCCCTGTGTATATACAAATTGAATTGCTTAACCTTGTACCAGTGAATTTATGCTTATTACATTTAAAAGATTAGTATAAATTTTACATTCTTGGACCTATGTGTATAAAAATGTTGGTAGTGCCTTTTCAACTTCTTGTCTGCCTTGAATCTGTGGTTCTCTTTTTTTCTTTTTTTTTTTTGTTACTGGACTTTGCACTTGCCAGGCAGACGTGGTACCACTGAGCTACATCCCTGGCTTGATTCTCTTTTTTTTGAGACAGGGTCTCGCTTTGTAGTTCGGGCTGGCTCTGAGCTCATTATGTAGCCCAGGCAAGCCTCGAACTCAGCAATCCTCCTGTCTCTGCCTCCCGAGTGTTGGGATTACAGGCGTGAGCCACCACGCCTGGCTTGATTCTCTTTTTTTTTTTCAGATCAGTCTCTTCTTTAATTCCTTTTCTTAATTTCTGTTTTTTTTCATAAAATAGTTACGAGTTTTTCCCCTCCTCATCTATTTTGTTCCTTGTATCTTATGCATTTCTGTTATGGTTGAATGTTTTGTATCCTTCAAAACTCATAGTGAAATTTAATTGCTGTTGTACTGATACTGACAAGCGGGACTTTTAAGAGGTGCCTAGGACATGAGGTCTCTCTCTGCTTTTATAAAAGGACAGATTTTGCCACCATTTGCCTCTTTAATCCTCTGCCTTCTGTCATGTTAGAAACGTCCTCGGGATCAGAATTGCCAGACCTCTAGTGCCATAAATTTGAACTTCCAGTAAGCTGATAAGTCTGTGTTCATTATAAATTACCTAGTCGGTAGTATTTTGTTACAGTAATACAAATGAAATGGACTAAGGTAGATCTCATGGGTGGTTTCTTTTATAATCTGTACTATTGGATTTTTAAGCTTTTTTTTGAGCGTGTGTTCCAAATCTGTTCAAAGTTTGATTAAAGACCTGTTCCTGGGATATAATATATATTGCACATTTGCTTTGAATTTCCGAGCTTGTAAATAGGCTTCATGTGAAAACTTTATTTTTCACATAAATAATCATTCTTTAATGATTGTAGCTCTTATCTCCAGTTGCCAGTTGTAAATCTGCCTAGATCTTTCATCAAAACTTTAAACTATGTTTCTGCAAAGAAACATTCTCTGGATTCACTTATTTCCTTTTACTATCTTCAAATTATCTATGCTTCAAATTTTACATTTTGGGTTCTCTTCCTTCTGCTAACCTTCCATTCACTATTACTGACATTACTCACTAAGGAACTCATACACTTTATTTAAATCATTGTTTTTTTTTTCCTAGCAAATTTCTCTGCTGCTAGTCTTTTTTCCTTTCCAGTTCTTTCCAACATTTTATATCCTTTAATACCCTTTCACATACCTTTATATCAAAATTTTCAGTATTCCTAGGCAATTAATCTCATATGTTATAAATTGGCTTGCAGAATGTGAGTATTAAAATTATCTTTCTACTTATATTTTCTTATTATGAGGGTTAATTTCAGCAAAGCTGAACTTTCACTGTGATTCTTTGAATTGTTTACAGTGATTCCTCTTCCCAACTTAATTATCGAGTACTTATTACATGTTAATCATTGTGCATTTATTGAATGTGACAGTTTCTCTTAAAGATGGTGAAATTGAATTTGTAGTATACTCTGTTCATAGTAAATTATGATGACGGAATCTAAAACAAGACATTTGGTTCCAGGACCTTGTTATACATTATGATTATGGCCTATTGTTCTTTTGTTTGTATGTGTTTATAGATACATGTATGTATGTGTGTATGATATGTAAATAAGGAAGTAAAGATCAGATGTGATCTATTTTTTCAAGGAAGCTATTTGAACTATCCAGCTAGACCCATGACTTCCCACAGTATCCTTTCCCAGCATTTGTTCAGATTGTGATGAAACTCATCTCTTGAACACTTGAGCTCTCTTACTTGGTGATTCTTCCTGAGATGTGCCTGTAGATAAGCAATATTTTGTAATTTTCTTTGAGGTATTATAGATCTTTTGTTAATTTTTTTTCTTGGCTTGTGTTGTTTTATAAATAGCATTTTAAAATTTAATATTGTAAATTTTTTTCTTTTTTTTTTGCGGTACTGGGGGTCAAACTTGGGCCCTTGTGCATCCAAGGTTGGCACTGTACCACTTGAGTTAAATCCCCAGCCCTGATATTCTAGTTTTTATTGTAAAAACAGAATTGCATATCAATTTTGTTTTTCAGTAAGTTTACTATTACACTTATTGATTCTACTAGCTATTTTGTAGATTCTGTAATACAGTAGTTTGGATCTTAAGTGCACTGTAAACGTCCATGTGGTAAAATTTTGGTCCTCATTGCCTTTCTGCCTTGGTGCTGTAGGAAGGTGCAGAAACAAAAGAGGTGGAGCTTAGTAGGAAGTCCGTAGGTATTAGGGTTGTGCCCTCAGTCTAGGGGGATCCCAGTCCCTTCCTCTTCCACAGCCACAAAGCAAAGTCTTTTTGTTCTGCCCTGTGATCTAACTTTCATGTGTTAGTTTGCCATAGGCTCAGAAATACTGGGGGCCAGTCAGACAGTTCTTGAGCCTTAAGACTGATACAAAAAAAAAAAACTTGTTATATTCTGGTTACCTCAGGTATTTATTAGAGTAGCAGAAAGCTTACACATGCAGGATTTTGTTTTCCCAGTCATGTCATCTGTGAATAATGATAGTGTTACTTTTCTGGTTTTCTGTTTTTTTCTCTTTTCTTACTTTGGGTAGCAGTTACAGTATTGAGTAGACATCTTGTTCTTCCTAGTCTTCAGGGAAAGGTTTAATGTATGATTAATACTGTAGGTTTTTTAAAAAATTAAAAAAATCTTTTGTAATAGATTCTGAGAATTCTTTTGCCAAATTAAGGAAATTATATTTTTTCTTTACTGTTGCATGAAAAAGTATTGGATTTGTTAACATTATTTTTTGCATCTGTTGATAATACTGATATTTCCCCCTTTTTTTTGGTTAATGTAGAACATGGATTGATTTTTTTTTAAATTGAATTCTTTATTGGTGCATTTTATATACAGCTCACAATCATACAACATTGGGGAATTTGTACCAGTATATGACACAAGTTAATTCTCATTTTTTACCCACATCCCTACCCACCCACAACCCCATGGATTGATTTTCATATCATCAGCTTAAACCAACCTTGTATTTTGAGATAAACCCTCTTTCCCATGTCAGAGAAATTGTGATAAAGGTCTACAACCTTCTTTTCCCCAAACTGTTTTGAGACAGAATTTTGCTCTGTAGTCTGGGCTAGCCTTGAACTCCTAGTGATTTTCCTGTCTCCGCCTCCCCAGTGCTGAGATTGCAGGGATGCACCACCACATCTGGTTCTATACTTCATTTATTTTGGTTCTATTTATGGTAAATTTTTTTCCCCCCTTACTGTGTTCTGCTTGTAGGCCTCAAACTCCTGGATTCACATGTTCCTACTTGGCCTGTACCTACTGAGTGTTTGGAATAACAGCCATGTAACACTGTACCTAGTTTGGTGTAATCTTTTTAAAAATAGATTTATTTTTATGTAGTTGGATTTGATGTCTTGTAGTTCATGGACATTAGCTTTTTTGTCAGGCAAAAAAATTTTCCTGTTTTGAGATGAAGATATTGATGATAAATGATAATATAACAGTAGCTAGCTACCAGTTATCCTTACTGTATGCCAGTATTCTAATTGACTTACTACAGTTAATAAAGTAAAATAAATGCTGTAGATCTTATAAGATGCCATAATGAGCCAGAAATTGAAGGCAGTCATGGTTTGTCTTTAGAGATCTCTAGTGTTATCACCCATGTCCTGTATGATCTTGTTTTTAATACTTGAATCTTTTAACCACCTGAAATATATTTGGTAGTGTGTATGAAATATAGATCAAGCTTTATTGGTTTATTATATTGAGAAGTATATGCTTATCCCAATAGGAATGACTGCCTAATCTGTTTTCCTAATGCTTCAGATGCTACCTCATTTATGTATTAAATCCTTCTGTGTATTTGAGTTTATTCTAGACTTTAAATATGTTGTGTAGATTTATGTGTGTTGTTCCATGTTTAATTTTTTTTTTTTTTTTGAGACAGGGTCTTGCTTTGTAGTTTAGTCTGGCCATGAGCTCACTGTGTGGCTCAGGCAAGCCTCAAATTCAGCAGTCCTCCTGCCTCTGCCTCCTGAGTGCTGGGATTACAAGCTTGAGCTACCAAGCCTGGCATTTGTGGTATATGGTACTGATCACCCGTGGGTGTGAGCCACCATGCCCAGTATTGTTGTATGTGGTTACAGGGATTGAACCAGAGACCTTGCACTTGTTAGGCAGGCACTGCAACCACTGAGCTAAATCTCCAGCCCCTCCACGTTTAATTTTTGATTTAAAGTTCCTGGTAAGAAACTGTTAATAAAAACTGTCAGAATTCTATATTTGTTTGAACTTCTCTTGGCATTTTATTATTAAAATCAAATTACAAAAATGTCTCTGTAATACCACAGTGTTACATCCATCACTTAGATTCTGCCACTTATATATTGTTTGAATTTTTATTGGTACATTATATATACACATCATTATCACACTCAATATTGAGAATTTGTACCAGTATATGACACAATTTAATTTTCATATTTCCCATTTCTCTTCCCACCCCACAATCCCTACCCCCTATATACATAAACTGTTTTCCTTTTTTTATTACCATCACATTTTTCTTTCCTATTACTTACACCTACACCCCATTTCCCTTTTTTTGTCAATCTGTGCTCTCGTTTAATTTCATTTCAAAGTTAATTTCAGAAATCAGTGCACTTATGCCTAAAATATGTGCATTATTAGAGTTCAATATTGATTTACTTTTTAATTTTAAAATTTATATAATCAAATGTATAAATAAATATACTGTATTTTGACAAATGCATACTTTCTTTGTGATTCAAAATGAAATTAAAGAATTGTCATTACCCATGAAATTTTTGTTAGTCTGCTTCCTACAACTCCTCCCACATTTAGAAGATGTATTTTTCTGACTTTCCCTTTATATATTGAACTAGTATTGTCAGATTTAGAACTTCATATAAATGAAATCACTGGGTATGCCTTCTTTTAAGTAGGCTTTCTTTTTACTACTTAAAATAGTATTGAGATTTCATACATAGCTGTAGTTTCTTTTTGTTGCTGACTAGTATTCAGTTCAATTGGTAGAGTCATGCTATTATAGATAGTTATAATAATGCCAGTACTATTTTTTAAGGCCAAATTAATTAGGCTAACACAATTTTTTGTTAAATATTTTTCCTTAAAAATATACTACTATTTTAATAAATTTTTAGTTTCCCTATATAAAAAGTGACCCCTTTTTGATTCTTGTATTGACTCATAAACTTTTACTTGTAAAAATTTGGATGTATTAGGATTGTAGTTATGCAGGTGTATACTTTTCAAAACATGGAGGAAATCATATCGTATGTTACTACCACTAATATATCAAGTAACACTGCACATTCTCCCATAAGAGTGTTATTAGAATCCTTTCCAGAAGCTCCATAGGACTTCATTATGTGACTAAACTGCAGTTCATTTTTGACGTGACTTACATTTGTCTTTTTTCTGTTGCTGTAACTGAATAAAACAAATAGGATAAAGTCTAATGAAAATCTCATAGATTGTGAGGGTAGGAAGTCTACTTAGAGGCTCTTTTCTAGTGAGTATTTTGTAAAGTTCTGAAGCAGCTGTTGCAGGCACTGTATGGCAAGGCAGAGCAAGCATGCTTGTATTCCCTCTTCCTGTTTTTATGGAACTACTAATGCAGTCATTAGGGCTCTGCCATCGTGATCTGATTTAATCCCAGTTACTTCCCAAGGCCCTACCTCTGTGTCTCTTAATACATACTTCAAAATGGGGATTAAATTTCAGCCTTTTTATGGCAGGAGTAAAAATTAACCAATTTTCTTAAATTATTAAATTCTTGTGGAGAGTTAAAAATTGAAAACCACAAGTCTTTAAAAATGAAAAGTAGTATTCTCTTTCTACTTTCCACTCTTGCATATTTACTGTAATATGTAATGGTAGACCAGATACTTTCTTGTTTTTTTTAAGTTCATTGTGTCACATATATAACTACTGTAATTTAGACTTGGAATTTCCCATAAGGCTTAGTTTCAGACTTTATGATTCTGTTAAGAGGTGTTGAAAACTCCAAGAAGTAGAGCTTAGTGGGAGGTCGTTGATCATTGGGAGATATGCCCTCAAAGGAGATACTGGAACTCCCAGCCCCTTTCTCTCTCTTGTTCACTTTCTACCATGAAGTGAGCACTTTATATTCCTTTTTTTTTTTTTTTTTTTGCGGTACTGGGGATCGAACTTGGGCCCTTGTGCCTCCAAGGTTGGCGCGGTACCACTTGAGCTAAATCCCCAGCCCCTATATTCCTTTTTTTTAAAGGAATGTAAAACTATTTATTAACCAGTGGTCAGCATTATTTATAATAATGTAACAATATATTGTAGGATCGCATTCTGATTACTACAAAGTTATTTTCCTGGCTTACCTTACAGGTAAGGAACAAGTTGGGGTCAACAACATGTAGGTCAGTAATTTAGATTACAAATTTGTTCACAAATTTGTTGAAATGGGTCCTAAATTCTGAGTTTCTCTGGTATAACACTCAGGTTTCCATGAGCCATCTTTATTAGCTTTCTGAAATGCTTCAATTAACTCTGGACAGTTTAAATTGTCTTCAGATTCCTGTGTATTGTCAGCATCTGTGAACTCCGTGAACATCAGAGAATACTCCACTTTTGCATTTATTACACATTGGTATAAGTAGTTTTTCCACCACCAATTCTTCAGGCCCCGCTTCCTTAACTTTCTTACTTTTCCTGTTTCATTTTTTCCCCTTTTTTTTGAGATAGGGTCTCGCTTTGTAATTCAGGCTAGCCCTGAGCTCACTGTGTAGCCCAGGCAAGCCTTGAACTGAGCAATCCTCCTGTCTCTGCCTCCCAAGTGCTGGGATTACAGGTTTGAGCCACCAAGCCCAGCATTGTGGTATGTGGTACTGATTGCCGTTGGGCGTAGCTACCTAGGCCCTGTATTGTTGTATGTGGTTACCGGGGATCGAACCAGGGACCTGGTGCTTGCCAGGCAGGCACCAGAACTACTGAGCTAAATCTCCAGCCCTCTCAAGTGTTTTTATAACAATGGAAAGCTAACTAATTTGACGGTGACTTCTTGCTTCTATTTGATGATATCTCAAGTATGTATCACATAAAACGTTTAAAAAGTTTATTTTTAACAACAGACAGTTAGTGAAAGAAGTATGATTGGAAACTGCTCCACAAACTTGTAGTTATCATTTTGTAAAGCTTTATTTTTCCAAATTCAAATTGTATTAACGTTTAGGGTGTTTTTTCCTAGGATACATTTTATGTGATTCAATAAATTCTTTAAATTGGACGAAGAATTAAGTTCTGTGAGAATAATACATAAAGTGTGTGGCTTTTTTTTTTTTTTTTAGTGTTTTGAGACAGGGTCTCACTTTATAGTTCAGACTGTCCCTGAACTCACTGTGTTGCCCAGGCTAGCCTTGAACTCGAGGCAGTTCTCCTGCCTCTGCCTCCCGAAGTGCTGGGATTACAGGCATGAGCTACCACACCTGGCCTAATACATAAAATCTTGAAGAATCATGAGTAATTATGATTAACAGTCTTTGGAATACACCTAGGCTTTTTTTTTGTTTCAGATAAAGATATTTTATTGTCATGCTGATTAGACGAACATTTGGGGAATTACATTATAAGGTACTGGAGAAGATTATAGCAGGGAAGCAACTTGATTAGTTCCCCATGAATGTTGCTTATGGCCTATATAGGCTTGACTAGTTTGCAGTATTTTGGAAACCGGATTAGTGAACAGTTTTCGGCTCTATTTTATGTGAACTTGTGAAATACCTAATTTGCATGTTGGCAGATGGCACCTCTGCATCTAAGAGATAGCAAAAGAGTGGTACATTCTTGCAATATACATTTGATTGGGTATATGAAGATGTCTGAGTAGTTTGGATATGGGAAGAAAAGAAAAGCTAGCATTTTGGAAGAAAAGGAACTTGTCAAAATCTGGGTGGATTTTATTGACCTTTTATTTGCTGTGACAGATTGGTGAATTTGTGAGTGTACTTTTTTATATTTGTCCTAGTTAGATTTGACGTAAACTCAGACTTGATTTTTCTGAGGTTTTTTTTTTTTTCCCCAGTATGCTTGGTCTTTTTTATTTATTTATTTTTTTGAGACAGGGTCTCGCTTTGTAGTTCAGGCTGGCCCTGAGCTCACTATGTAGCCCAGGCAAGCCTCAAACTCAGCAGTCCTCCTGTCTCTGCCTCCCCGAGTGCTAGGATTACAGGTGTGAGCCACCACGCCCAGCACTGTGGTATGCGGTATTGATTGCTGGTGGGTGTGAGTCACCACATCCAGCATTGTATGTGGTTCCTGGGGATTGAACTCAGGACCTTGCGCTTGCGAGGCAGGCGCCAGAACCACTGGGCTAAATCTCCAGTCCCCATGCTTGCTCTTTTATACCGTTGTGTAATGCTGATAATTGGGAAATGTTTCTCAATATACTATGTTGGTTCTGGGGAAAGGTAGACATAGTTACCTACAGTCCCCTTGATGGAAAACAGATAAATATGCCAGTACTTACACTTTAACTGTGATAGAAATAGGTACAGATTTTTTTCTCTCACAGTTCAGAAGAAATATATAAAATATTCCTATTTAATATAATTTTGTTATTTATATTCCACAGAGCTTTAAAGTCTGCTTCTGAGTGCTAAAAACATGGGATTCTATGGCTCTACATGTACAAGAAAAGGTTTTATTTCCCTCAGAGTTGTAACAAAGTGAATTATCTTGAAGTTAACTAAAAGTTATTGACAGTGAAAAGGGAGGTGTGATGGTAAACAGGATTTTATTTACCAAAATGATCCACTTTTTCATACTTTGTGGTTTAGTATCTTTGCTTTAAAAATTAGTAAACTGCTGGATGTGGTGCCTCACGCCTGTAATCCCAGCCCTCAGGAGGCAGAGGCAGGAGGATTACTGAGTTCGAGGCTTGCCCAGGTTACATAGTGAGCTCAGGGACTGCTTTAACTATAAAGTGAGACTGTGTCTCAAAACGAAACAAAACAAAAAAGTAAACTGCTGGATGTGGTGGCACATAACTATAACCCCAACAGTTGGGAGGGTACCAGGAGGATTGCAGCAAGTTCAAGGCCAATCTGGGCTATGAAATGAGTTTTAAGGTCAGCCTAAACTGCATAGTGAAACCCTGTCTCAGAAGAATAAAGAAGAATAAACTGAAGTGTAGAGAACTAAAATGTTAACTCTGGGTTACAAACTGGTGAATAAAATAAAAATAATATGAAAAGTAGAAACCTGAAACCCCCCAGCTTTTTGGAGTTCAGACTTTTTTTTTTTTTGAGACAGGGTCTCACTTTGTAGTTCAAGCTGGCTCTGAGCTCACTATGTAGCCCAGGCAAGCCTCGAACTCAGCAATCCTCCTGTCTCTGCCTCCTGAGTGCTGGGATTACAGGCGTGAGCTACCACGCCCGGTTTGGAGTTCAGACTTTTTTTTTAATGAAACGAGACTGCTCTAAGAAAATGGTGACAGTATGATTTAGGGCTAAAATGAGCTTGAAAGGGAATATAGTGTTTAATAACTTTAAAAGTTTATTGTGGTTCATTCTCTAGTGATTTCTTAACATATGTTATGATGTTTTACAAGGTAGTAAAATATTGCCTTGTGTGTAATCTTAGTTACAGTGATTTTCTTATTTTTTGTTTTTTAACAGTAGCAAAGTTCTATTAACATAGGAAAGGAACAAGCTTTGCAGAGCAAGTTTGGGTGAAGAAAGAGTAGGACTGCCAGGCGTGGTGGCTCACGCCTGTAATCCCAGCACTCGGGAGGCAGAGGCAGGAGGATTGCTGAGTTCGAGGCTTGCCTGGGCTACATAGCGAACTCAGGGCCAGCCTGAACTACAAAGCGAGACCCTGTCTCAAAAAAAAAAAAAAAAAGAGTAGGAAAAGAAGTGTACCTTACAGTGTAAGGGCAGCTGCCATGGAATAGAGGATATAGTGGCCCAGAAGAGTGATTTTCTAAGATAAAGAAACTGAATGTTAATTTTCTTAATGCTGAGGTTTGTGAATTAAAAAGTGTCTATGATAAATTCTTTTTTAGTAAAATATTTTCAGCCTGATTATAGTGGCTATATTAGAAAATTTGGATGATAATATTAAAAGGGTTAATACAACTAGGTGTTTTATATTTGTAGTCATTAGTAATATTTCTGTTGGATAATTCTGCCATTTCTTGGTCACAGAAATGTTCTCTACCCTTTTCTCTGACCTTTTAGTAACAAAATGACTGATTACCTCAAATAATGAGGTAGGATGAACTAAAGTGATGGCTTTTGGAGACTAGCCTTTTTTTCAGAAAATTCAGCTCTTCTTCAAGATGAATTGAAATTAAGACACACACACAGACATACACATAAACACACACCTCAATGTGGAGTTTTGTTGTGGGTTGCTGTATTGCTCCTCTAGTGTTTCTGAGAGTTCTTTGGTATGTTGTTACAACTACAGCTGTCTGCTTAAATGCCATGTGGCTGACTGCTCTTTGCTTTGAACTGTACATACTTTGATTTTGTGCTCTTTGGGTATTTAAGAGTTTAAAGTTATTTGAATTAGACATATACTAGGTAATACCTTAATAACTTGAAATAGTAGTTTTTAACTGTGGTGTGAGGATTCATGAGGATTCTTAAAACTTTGGTGGTACCTGTTTTTTTTTTCCAACTGTATGTGTAAGAACAGATTTCCTTCATGGACTTCAACCAACAACATATCACAACAGATTCGGTGTGAAAATAGTTGTAAGAATCAGTCTAACTTCTGGTATTTAACCATTCATTTAAAGATATTTTAAGTCTAGAGTTAAATTAATGAGACACATTGAAGTAATTAGAAAGTAAACCATGATGTTCATGTTTGAATATGTTTTGGTGGTCAATTGTAGAATGCACTACATATGTAATAATTATTAATGAATAACTTTGTAATTACTCTATACAAATGATGTTTTTTGCCTTCAGTAAAATAAAAGCACACTTACAGCAATTAAAATTTCAGTATATGTTTTGCAAAGAAATACAGGTTTTAAACAGTAATCCTAAATACAGAATATATAATCATGACTTTGATGCAAATAAGATATTTTTTCATGAACATGAAATGAAATTTGGGTAAGAACAGATGTGGGTGTACATCCATGTTCTAAAGTTACTGAGTTAACATATTTAAATTTAATTTTTTTAATTTAATTTTTAATTAACACTACCACCTCCAACTCCACCTTTTCAAGATCACTGAAAATGAAGGCTTGGATTAAGTTTTACCCACTGAATTTCTGAAGCATTCACTTGGACAAAACAGGGCTCTTTTTGAAATATTGTGCTGGAGTATTATGACTTTATTTTTTGTCTCATTACTACTTTGAAAACCTAAATTACAAACATACATTAATATGGTGAGTGTTAGGACAGTTAATTGTAGCCTTTAGAGGCAATTTGGTTCATGTTATATATTAAGAAAATTCAGTTTTTGGGAATATTGTTTGCTTGTCATTGGCTTAACTTACTGTTACACTTTACTCTTCTTACGTAGCTGGAAAGAGTAATCCTCTTAAGTAGTCACCTTTGCATTTAAAAGTTATACATGAAGCTGAACTTCTTCAGCCATACTATGTAATCTTACTAGTTGCATCTTTACAATGTATTGAGAAGTAAAGCTTTATTTTTTTTATTTTTAATTTTTTTTTGAGGCAGGGTCTCGCTTTGTAGTTCAGGCTGGCCCTGAGCTCACTGTGTAGCCCAAGCAAGCCTGGAACTCAGCAATCCTCCTGCCTCTGCCTCCCGAGTGCTGAGATGACAGGAGTGAGCCATCATGCCTGGCACTAAAGCTTTATTTTTATATGTTTAATCATTTTGTGAATGACTTTATAGTGATCTGGATATTTAATTTGTCACAGGTCACTGAAGTAGTTAATATGAAATCCTTGGAGAGAAAAGAGATTGGAAAGCCAAATGTTAATGGTTATTAACTTCATTTCACTGGAATCTTTTTCATCATGTGTATCAATGAGGCTCTTAATTTCAGGCTCTTGCTGTTCTTAGTTGGGTTGTCCTTTTACCAGGTAACCATGAAGCATGCTGGCATTTCATTCAAATCTCTGTCTAAATTCAATTGTCTAGTTTTTAATTTATTTTTATTTATGTATTTATTTATTTTGTGGCACTGGGGATTGAACGTGGGCACAAGTGAGCTAAATCTCCTGCTCAGTTCTCTGTTTAAATGTCTTGTTATTGAAGTCCTTCCAAGGTGAACTTATTGAAGATCTGGTATTTGTTATTTCTTTTCTCTCCCTCCCTTTTTCCTTCACTTTTTTGCCCTTCCTTCTCCTCTATACTTACACTTTTAACTGAGTTATTTTTAACACTCTATATGACAATATATCATATATGTATGTGTCTGTGTTGTCAGTCTCTCTCTACCCCCAGTGTAAATTCTATAGGGGTGAGTACCTTTTTAAAATTTTTATTTTATTTTTTTTTTGTGGAACCAGGGGTCAAACTTGCCAGGCAGACTGTGGCACCACTGAGTTACATCCCTGGCCCTGGGCATTTTTTACTTTCAAAGTTGTATCCTCAAGACCTAAAATAGTATCTGACAAAGCAAGTACATATTAAATATTATTAAATAATGATTGTAATATGTGGAAGATAATCATCAAACCCCTAGCATAGTCAATTATTATTTTATTCATCAGAGTTTATGAAGATGAAAAATTGTCCTTCATGGAAGTGAAATAGTGAGATTTGTGGATGTATTTTAGGCCCAGAGACTACACATGAGTAGTTCATTTTCAAAACTTTGTTATTACCTCCTTTTCCTTGTGATCTACAAAGAGATTTAGTCTCATATCTCAGTAGAGAATGGAGTATATCTCATGTTTATGATTATTCAAATGAAACATATCCAGAGCACTAGAAGTTGGTGTAAAATACCTTATGAGCAATGTTGGTGGCCTTGGAGATGGCTTTTTAAAAGTAACCACTGACTAGCTGCATATAGTTCATTTTTTTTTTTTGAGACAGGGTCTCGCTTTGTAGTTCAGGCTGGCCCTGAGCTCACTATGTAGCCCAGGCAAGCCTTGAACTCAGCAATCCTCCTGCCTCTGCCTCCCGAGTGCTGGGATTACAGGTGTGAGCCACCACGCCCGGCTGCATATAGTTCATTTTAATAGGTTATTTTAAAGTTTTTATTTCATTAACTTTGCATAGGAAGTTATTTCTACATGTTCATCTAATGTAGCATTGGTATTTTTAATTAGAACAAGAGAAAAAGAGAACATATTTTGTCTTCCCCCTGATCCATAACATCTTGGTATATCAATACTAATTATTATTAATAATTCAGTATATTATTGGTGGCTCAGATTTTTTTCTGCTTAGCTGTATATTGAAAGTACATAACTTGTTTTCAAAATATGCCAATTGCAATGACTTACAGGACCTAAGAGTTGCCTGTCAGTTGTAAATTGCTTATTTTGTTGGAAATATGGAAACTATAAACATTGATTCTACTATATAATTTGAATTCTAACAATTTTTGAAAAGTAATACACCTTTTAGACTATCTCAAGCATTTAAAATTTTAGTAAATGGTAACTCCCCCCTTCCCATCTGGTATTGGGTATTGAGCCCAGGACTTTTGCACTAAGTTTCATACTGAGGCCTTTTTAATTTTAAATTTTAAATTTTGAGATAGTGCTCACTGAGTCACTAAATTGCCTAGAGTAGGCTCAAACTTGCTGTGTTTTTGGCTTAACCTCCCAGAGTGCTTGGATTATATGCTCCACCACATAGAGCTGACAATTTATTTCTTCGTGTAACAGTTAGGAGTTTTTGTTTCAACTTAGATAACTTCCTGCAAGTGTTGAGCAAAGATTATCCAGCAGTTCTATCTTTTCGGTTTTTTGAGACATGGTTTTACTTTGTAGTTCAGGCTGGCCCTGAACTCACTCTGTAGCCCAGGCAATCCCAAACTCACATCAATCCTCCTACCTCTGCCTCCTGAGTGCTGGGATTACAGGCATGAGCCACCATGCCCAACTAGCAGTTCTATCTTGATGTTTTATCAAACTGTAGTTTATTAAGAGTAGTAATTATAAAAATCACAAATCTCCAGAGTTTTAGCTGTTAACATTTTAATTCACTTTTTAACGTGTCTTATTTAAAAATAATGTTTTATAAGAATATAATAGATTTGATGTTTCATTAAAACAAATAGAAAATGACAAGTTGTTAGAAAGGACATTGTGAAATTGAAAATGTATCACAGCAAACCAGTGTGAAGCCATAGTAGCTTTTGGACCCCTGTAGAGACTGAACAGAGTAACATTGTAATAGTATTTATTATGTATCTGGATGATTTCCAGTAAACTTGTGTTTAGCTAAATGTTTAGATTGATTTTTAGTTCCTTGTGCTTATTCATGTGACATAGTTTTACTAAATTGCCAGATAGAAGTATTTTCATGCTTGTTTCATTATAGTTATTTTCAAACTCATTAGGACACACAAAACTAATTATAAATCATTTTGTCTATATTTAAAAGAACATGTTAGTACTGTATAATGAAATAATATTTTACAGAAAAAGGTTTTGCTTTAGTTTGTTTAATCTCTTGTACCATTAAAGTGAGGTCCCACTCACCTTTTAGGTTATAACTACTTCAAGTCTTTGTAAACAAATGGAATAATTTTTTGAGAAAAGGTGATTTATGATTACTGAGTAACAAATTACCATGAAACTCTGAAATATAGTAGACATTTATCATTTCACTTTTCTGTGGGTCAGGTATTTGGGATCAGGTTACTTGGATTTTTTTTTTTTTCTTCCTCAGTTCCTCCCAAGAAGATTGCAATCGGGGTGTTTCTCATTTCCTATGGTTCTTAGAATCTGCGTCCCAGCCCATTCACATGGGGCTGTTAGCTGAAGGCCTCATTTCACCAGGAATAGTCTCATGTTCTCTATAGTGGCTGCTTGAGTGTCCTTGGAGCACAGCAGCTGATTTCTCCAGAACAAGAGTTGAAGAGACAGCGAAGTAGAAATCACAATACCCTTTTTTACCCAATCCCAAAAATAAGACCATAACTTCAGACACGGCCATTGTCTCAGCTAGAACCAGGTCATTAAATTAATCCCATTCTCAAATCTGGGACTTTAGGCTATACCGTTTTAGTATATGTGCTGCCGAAGCGAGCACAGGTATACTGTTTTAATTTAGAAGTAAAGATTTTTATAGTAAAGTCATAAACTAAGAATATCTTATATTTGTTTTCTACTTTTAGCAAGTACTCAACTCTGTTAGACTTAATCTATGCAGCTTTTGTAAACAGCAAAGCAAAACACAGGATTGACTAGGCCAGTCTGTTCATTTGCAGTCATGCTTTTCTGTAGTGATTCTAGTGTGCAAGCAGAGTCATCCTTTGTAGGATATACCTTTTGTTTCTGTCACATATATCACTGTTACATATTTTGTACAGTTACTATTATCCACATGTATATAGGAATTGAGATGTTTTGTATATTATCCTTTAGTATTTTTTTAGGTTTGTTTAGCTTTCTTTTTCTTTTTTGTGGTACTAGAGAGTGAACTCAGGACTTGTATACCACTGAAGTACATATGTATACTATTTTACTTTGAGACAAGGTCTAAGCTATCCCACCTGCCTTAAATTTAGTGTCTTCCTCACCCTACAAAGTAACTGGGTTCACATTCATGTACTGCTGCACCTGGCTGTTTATTATTTCATTAATACTCTGATGTAGACTATCTGTTTTGTGTTTATTGTTCAAGTGTCCAACAGTTGTTAAAGAGCATTAAAATGCAGAATGATAGACTTGAAGTCCTAGAACTCAGGAGGCTGAGGCAGGTGGATCTCTTGAGAGTTTGAGGCCAGTCCTGGCTATGTCTGTGAGTTCAAGGCCAACCTGAAATATAAAATGAGACCTTGTGCCTCCCCAGTAAAATAAAATAAAATGAAGGATGTCATATCAAATGTATCATGAATCTGTTTTTCCTCACATGAACTATGAAGCTATCTTTTTCTCTGCTGTTTATTTATAGGTATCTATCTCTGTTGCCATTCCCTAATGTCTTACATACACATGTCTCTTGTTATTAATGTAAAATTAGGTCATTGGTTTTTTGTAGTTAGGAAATAAAAGTTAAATTAAGAAATTTAAGTTGTGTGGGATTTTGTAAAACTGGTAAATTAAAGAGATAGTGTAAGGAAAGGTATAGGTATAGGAGGCTGAGGAATTTAGAAACTGCTCAAAATGCAGTAAATGGTTTTTAAAAATAAAATTAGGATAAAGGATAAGTGAGGGTGTTAGAGGAACTGTCTGGGCAGCAATAAGACTAGGGAGGTGGAAATGTGGAGGGGTTTTTAAAGATTTCTCTTATAGATAGTGGCTGTAACTAGGTGTTGCAGAAATCAGTAAATTGGAGGTCTGTAAGAGGCAATTGAATGGTAGTGGTTAAGAGTGTGGACTTTGGAGCAAATGTTTTAGGTTTAAATCTTAGTTCATTACTTAAAAGTATGTGGTCTTGGGAAAGCTGCCTGGCTTTTTTTCCCATCTTGATTTCTTTCTCAGAAAAAAAGAGAGCTTTATGTATTATATAGAATTAGGAGCCCAGTTTGTGGCACAGACTAGGTTTATGAAATATTAGTGGTTCTACTTTATTGTTATTTACTCTGACTTATAAATTGATATTTAAATATAGACAATTTAGCTTGGTTTAAAGTAATTATCTTTGCTTTTGAATTGGATGAACATGATTCAAAACATTGTTGCTCATCTTAAGATCATTTCCCTCCTTCATGTAGCTCCTACTGTCACTTCCCCCATGTTAGTAATTGTAATTATTACTTATGGGCTTATCCTTCCACATTATTCAAACATAAATAATCTGAATATGTGATTTATTTTCCTTGTATAAGCAAATAGTAACACACTGTATAAACTTGTTTTCTTCCTTTTAAAATTCGACAGATTGATTTCTAAACAAAACTTTGTCACTTCTTGTGTCCTTTTGGTATATGTCATTCCTAGGTATAAATTTAATTTTTCCAGTCTTTAAATAGATAATTGCATATTTTAATTTATAACATACCAATAATTTATCCATCTTATTTGAACACATAAGTGTATTTTTTGGAATAAACTTATAGAAGAATTGTTGAGTCAGATTACATTTGTAACCTTAAAATTGTCAGGTTACTTTCCTTATGGGTTATTAGTTTTCTTGTATTCCTTCTCAGTCTTGCCACTAGAATATATTTTCAGACTTTGGATTTTCTACCCTCAGAACTGAAAAATAGTTTTTTTTTTTTTTTTGAGACAGGGTCTCACTTTGTAGTTCAGGCTGGCTCTGAGCTCACTATGTAGTCCAGGCAAGCCTTGAACTCAGCAGTCCTGTCTCTGCCTCCTGAGTGCTGGGATTATAGGCGTGAGCCACCACGCTCGGGACTGTGGTATGTGGTATTGATGGCTGGTGGATGTGAATCTCCACGCCCAGCATTCTATGTGGTCACCGGGATCGAACTCAGGACCTTGCGCTTGCGAGGCAGGCGTCGGAACCACTGAGCTAAATCTCTGGCCCTGAAAAATAGTTTTTTATGTAGTTTAAGTTTGGATATCTCTTACAGATACAAATTTTATTTATATTTGAGTCACTTTTTTTCTGTTTTGTGTGAGTGTATCTGTATGTCCTTTTTCTGTTCAAGTGTTAGTCCTGTCCAGGTGTGGTGGCATATTCCTATAATACCAGCACTTGGGAGGCTGAGGCAGGAGGATTGTCACAAGTTTGGATCCAGCTAGGGATACATAGTGAGTGCAGGGCCTGGACTACATAGAGAGACCTGGTCTTATGAATGAATGAGTAATGAATGAATGAATAAATAAATAAATACCAATAAAAGTATTGATTTTGCTTGGTAAAGACTCTTGCTTGTTAGGGGAGTTTGGCTTTTTGTAAGAATTTAAGAGCGAGCTTTTTTTTTTTGACTTTATACCTGAAAAAAAATTTTTGATACAGCCACATTCTATTGATATTTGGATTTGTGTTATAACTCACTTTCCCCTTAAAAATTAACGGTTTCATGTATCTTTACAGTTTTGAACCTAATTCTAATATATGGATTAAATTATGAATCCAGGTTAGTTTTCTAAAAAGTTAACTGCCAAGTTGTCTGAATACCATTAGTACATAGTTCATTTCCTTCCTTCCTTCCTCCCTTCCTTTCCTTCCTTTCCTTCCTTTCCTTCCTTTCTTTCTTTCCACAGGGTTTCACTTTGTAGTTCAGGCTGTCCCTGAGCTCACTTTGTAGCCCAGGCTAGCCTCAAACTCAGCAATCTTCCTGCCTCTGCCTCCCACGCCCAGCACTGTGATATGTGGTATTGATTGCTGGTGGGTGTGTGTCACCATGGCTAGTATTGTATGTGGTTACTGAGGATTGAATCAGGGACCTTACATGAACAAGAAAAACATATTTCTTCAGTACCTTCTATGAGCCTGGTGCTTTTTACATTTATTAAATCACTTTTTCATTCCTTCTAAGTAAGTTTGTATTTGGAATTTGCAAGTATTTATATTTAAATGTTGTGCTTTTTTTTTCTCTAGCTGTGATGCAGATCCATCAGCCCTGGCAAAATATGTTCTGGCTTTAGTAAAGAAAGACAAAAGCGAAAAAGAGTTGAAAGCATTATGTATTGATCAGCTGGATGTATTTCTTCAGAAAGGTAAGATCTTTGATTTTAAAATACTATTTTATTTTAAATGTTAAAATCAGATTATCCACAAAATATTTTAAAGGAACTCAGTAAGAGGTGTAATTGTGACAAATTTGAAAAAGTAGTATTATTATTGATTATATCTAGAGCTTGTTTAATATGGAAGCTTTCTCTAAAAGCTTTCACTAAGTTTTTTCCTAATATCCTTATTCCTTCCCTCCCCCCTCGGGTACTGGGAATCAAACTCAGGTTCTTGTACTTACCAGGCAGGTGCAGTGACACTGAATACATACTTGGCCCAGAAAGCTTATTAAAAGATTGTGGTTTCTTTTCTTTTGTTTTCTCTCCCCTTCCCTCTTTCTCCTTTCTCTCTCTATCTCTCTCTGCCTCTCTCTGTCTCTGTCTCTGTCTCTCTCCTTTCTTTCTTTCTCTTTTCCTTTCCCTTTCCCTTTCCTTTTCCAAGACAGGGTCTCAGTTCAGGTTGCCTTTGAACACACTGTGTAGCCTTGAGCTTACCACAGTCCACCTACCTTTACACCACCACAACCAGATACCTTTTCTTTTGTAGGTTAAGAAAATGACTATTTATTTAAAGATAATACTGCTGGGAAAGCTCCACTGAATTTTGTGTAGCATATTCTTTTCAACTTTTCTGTACTTTGCCCTAAGTAATATTTGCTGTTAAATACTGGGACAACTATGTGGAAAAGACTGGTTATAATTGGAAGTAACTAACCCAGAGCCTGTGGTGAATTCAGTCTGCCACCTTGAAAGTTGAATGAATGAATCATTACTGTGGAATTTGATCCATTTTTCACAGGTTGAGAAGCTGTTGGTCTTTGCATAATTTCTGCATTTATAAAAGCCAATGTGTATTTCACTATATTAAAGGTCTTATATGTAGTAGGGAGTTAATATCTTACAAAATGTCTTTTAATCTGTTGTTCATTTTGTTTAATTTTTAGAGACACAGATATTTGTGGAAAAACTTTTTGATGCTGTGAATACAAAGAGTTATCTACCTGCTCCAGAGCAGCCATCATCAGGAAGCCTGAAGGTAGAATTTTTTCAGCACCAAGAAAAAGATATAAAAAAAGAAGAGGTAAAAATTTGTGTTATATCTTAGAGATTATCTAACATACAAGGAATAATGAAACTATTTTCTGTATCTTTGTGTTAGGAATTTTCAGGACATCCTGAGATTTGATGATTTCACTAGGCATATTAAGTTTTAGCATGTGGTTCTTTGCTGTGCCTTATGCCTTAGTCATTTTCGTTGTCACTGGGACAAAATATCTGACACTAGCAGTGAAGGAAGTAAAGGTTTATCTTGACTTACAGTTTGTGGAGGTTTCAGTCTATATTCAGCTGGCCTCCACATAGGACAACATGGCACAGGGGCATGGTGGAAGAGAAGCTGCTCAGCATGGTGATAGGGAAGCAGAGAAAGTCAAGGGAGGAACTAGGTAGGAAGTTAATCCTTCCATGCCTTTCCCCCACCTACCATTGAACCTGTTGTCAGCTCTGTGATCCAGTTACCTTCCCAAAGCCCTACCTGTGCTTTCATATCGTTTCAGGGGTATATTTAAATATCAGCCATAACAATTTGTTAAGGCAGAAGTTTACAAAGTAAAGTCAGCAAAGGTGATTGTGGTGAAATATTGTGGAAGATAGGGTTGTGCTTCCAAAGTTCTTTGAATCATATAGGATGAGCCTAATTCTCCTATAAATGAGTTGTTACAACACTTTAATCAGGGAAGCTTGTGAGAGACTCTATGCTCAGGGTTTTTATTTGGCAGCTTCAGTATATACTCAAGTTCTAAACTCCTATGCAGAAAGCAGATGTTTGGCCAAAACCACATTTTCACAGTATTGGCCAGAGAGCTATTCTTTATCAAAGAAGAGTGGAACCCTCTCTCCAGAAATCAAGGGTTGTAGATGCCAACCAAGGACCAGGATTAAGAGCAGGTTCTTCTGAGGATAGAAATATTAGGCATACTACAACTTTTATGCACAGTTGGACAGAGTATTTCTCTTCTATGCAAATAGTTTTGCTTCTGTACTTCATGCATTAAGTAGGGGAAATTATTTTTTAAAGTAGTCATATGCTAGGACTTTTATGGGACAATGAAAATGACCTCAAACTTTAAGAAATTTTATTTTTAATCTGTGGCTTTTAATTTCTACTTATATAATACTTAATAGTCATATAGTAATTTACACTTGATCTTAGCCAAAAGGCCGAGAAGCAATAGTCACATAGTAATTTAACTTCTCAATTTGATGTTTAAAGATTATAATTCCAAAGAAAATTCTTATAATTAAGTTATGTTTTCACATTTACTCCAGCTTTAGGTTAAACACATTTTGATTAAATATTTGCCTTTATATGTCACTGCTGTGTAACTTTAGAAGCCTAACTTTTCCAAGCCTCAATTTATTCATTTTAAGTGGAAATATTACAGGATCATAGATGGAGTAAATAAAATAATATACATAAATATTTGGCATAGTAGGTTCTCATTAAATGATAGTTCTAGTCAATGATGAGAGATTATTGTGGAGAGAAACATGGTTATAATCTTTTTTTTTCTTCTTTTCCCAGGTTTTATCAGCAGTTTAGTTCATTGATAATATATACATGTATAATTCTCAAATGTATTTTTATCTCTGTATCTGAATATATTCACATATGTATATATTTTTTTGTATATCCATTGCTGTTATCCAAAACTCTGCAGAGAAAGTCAGATTGGCAGACAGTTGGGCAGTTGCATGGATGGATGGTCATACAGACAGGGATGGATGGGATGCATTTATTAGCAGTGAAGAGAGAAAAGAAATAATGTTTGAGATATGCTTGAGATAATATGACAATTTGTTTTTCCTACTGATAGAAGTTTGGGTTATTTAAAATTTTTATATTTTTATTCATCTTTAGTAATTCATATATATCAAGGATTCTGTCCTTCTCTTCTGTATTTTCCATCTTATATTACAGTAGGTATTGAGGGTCTGTATTTTTGCAGTCTGTTGTGATTTCACCCTTTTCATTCCTAATTGCATGGTTTTGAGTCCTTTTCCTTTTTGGTTCAGGTTGGCTAAAGGCTTGCCAGTATTATTTAATCTTTGAAAGAACAAACTCTTTGATTCATTGATTCTTTGTACTGTTTTCATAGTCTCAATTGCATTAATCTCTGCTCTCGTACATGTTTTGAGTTTAACTTGGTCTTTTTCTAAAAGCTTAAGGTTCGTTCAACATTAGTTATTTATTTAAGCTTGCTGTGTTTTTTAGATGTGGAAATTTACTACTGTAAATTGTCATTATTTTTACCAGTGTCCTAGTGTATACATTTGAATCGTGGTCAGTCACGTCATTGGTGTATTACATACTTTTATTTTTATTTTTTTAGACAGGGTCTCACTTTGTAGTTTAGGCTGTCCCTGAGTTCACTATGTAGCCCAAGCTAGCCTTGAATTCACACCAATCCTGCATCTGTGTCCCATGTGCTGGGATTACAGGTGTGAGCCACCACGTCTGGCTAACAGTTTTGTTTTTTTTTTTTTTTTTGAGACAGGGTCTTGCTTTGTAGTTCAGGCTAGCTCTGAGCTCACTATGTAGCCTAGGCAAGCCTCGAACCCAGCAATCCTCCTGTCTCTGCCTCCCGAGTGCTGGGATGACAGGTGTGAGCCACCACACCCGGCTGGCTAACAGTTTTTAATATTCATTTTTGTATTGTATTTCTAGAATCTTGACTACTACATCTCTTGCTGTAGCTATTTTCTGATCATGCCTAATTATTCTGATACCTTGCTTGATCAGTTCTCAGCCATTTTTCTGTAAACGGGTTTTTTTCTGTCTTTGTACCACTGATTTTTTTGTTGGTTTAGATCAGTCCTATGTTACAGTTCTTTACATTGTCTAGCAGTTGTTGGATTGATTTTTTTTTTTTGGTCCCTTATTGTTTTTAAGAACTCTTTCATTTGATTATCACTATTCACCTGACTTCTAAGTCTGGTAGTCAACATTGGTTGACTCTGCTTTGTATATTTTCAATAGAATTTTAATCTTAATATCTGTTTGAATCTCTTCTATAGATTTTAGTTCTTTCCAGTGTTGGACATTCATGGTTTTCATCACTTTCCTAATCTGTATTTTTTTAATCTTTATGTATTCTAGATTCACCAGCCATGTTCTTCATTATGGTTTTTATCTGCTTAGTGAAGTTATTTCTGATTTTTTTTTATAGAGCCTCATTCATTTGCTTTTGTTACTTCCTCTGGTACCATCTCAGAAAGTGGGTGGCTTTTGATTTCTTTCTGTGCTCCCTTAGATTTGCCTTGAGCAGGCTGGAAGTCTGGGCTTGCATCTTGCTTCCATGTCTTCTTATTTTCTATTTATAAAAATTTATTTTCTGCATTGATGCTTGTAAATTGCTAATAGTAGGTAGCTTTATTACTACTACTGAGACCTGAGGAAATGATTACCATTTCTGATTGATACATATGTATATATATTTACATATATATAGTTATATACTTACATATAAAGTATAAATGAAGTCTTGTTATATTATCCAAGCTAGTCTCAAACTTAGGAGCTCAAATGATAAGCCTATCTGTGCCTTCCAGTAGCTGGGATTACAGATATGTGACAGTATCTAGCTTTTAATTATCAAAAAATCTTGAGTGAATCATGAGGCCTTGGTTTGAGAGGCCATCTTCCTCCAAAATATTTAATGGTAAAGCCTTGGTCTATTGAGGAGATAATACTTTGTCACAGTTCTCTTGATCAGTTGTGGAAGTTATTCATGTCTGATCTTTTAGGATTGTCACAGTATTAGATATTAGTATAGCTTTAAAATGCTGGGGGTTACTAAAAGTTCCCAGCTGGGCATGTGCTATGGAATTACAGATAGCTGTCAACATAAATTACTTGCAAGGATACTTTTACGGCTTGTATCTAAATGGCCCCTAAAGCCTCATGTGCTCATAGTGGGGCCTTTGGGAATGATTGGATCATGAGTGTATGATGCTGGGTCAGCCTACCAGTTGGTTTAAGCATAATTTCCTGTGTGGGTGATGGATTTGCTAAAGAGAGAAGACCCACCCTGGGTGTGGGTGGCACCAACCAGTAGGCTTTGGTAGCCTGGATAGTTAAAAGGGAAAGAAGGAATGCTCACTGCTTCCTGCTTCTCTTGTAGTGAGCTTTTTTTCCTCTGCCATGACCCTCTGCTCTAGCTTCCTGACTTGGAGCCAGCCGATGGGCTGAAACCTTTACAGTCTGTGAGCTAAAATAAATCTTTTCTCCTTTAACTTGTGAGTTTTGAATTTTTTGTCCCAGCAAGAGGAAAATAAGACAAGTAAATTAAGGTAAACAGAAAAGAAGTATATCAAGAAGATTGTGTTTTTGTTCTGAGTTGGCTCTTAGCCAAAGGGAACTGGGACAGCTGGCAAAAACTGAGACATGTATACTCTTACCTGTAGATTACCTACATTAGAATATTTTAGGATTCTTATTAGAAATAACAGTCTTAACCCCTGGTATAGTTACAGAAACTTTCTTTTAGTTTTCTGAATTTGTTTAACCTCTAAATCTTTTCCTCCCTCCCTCCCTCCCCCCCAACAGGGTTTCATTTTGTTCAGGCTGGCCCTGAGCTTACTATGTAGCCCAGGCAAGCCTTGAACTCAGCAATCCTCCTACCTCTGCCTCCTAAGTGCTGGGATTACAGGCGTGAGCCACCATGTGCAGCACTGTGGTATGTGGTACTGATTGCTGGTGGGCATGAATCACCATGCCCCGTATTGTTGTTTGTGGTTACCAGGGATGAACTCAGGATTTTGGGCTGGCTAGCAGGTGCCAGAACCACTGAGCTAAATCTCTGGCCCTCCAAATCCTTTTTTAAAAATCACATATTAATATCCTGAGCTGTATAGCTTGGAAAAAAATAGCACTGATGCAGTGAGCATTTATTACAGCTGCTTTCTAGTAGTTACATAATTGAAATGGAGCCCCCATCATGAAACAGGACTAGTTGGCATGATGCTGTGATAAACTATATACTGATTTTTCAAATACCCCAAACCTTTTCGTTTTGTGATGCTGAGACTCTAAGCAAGACTTCATGCACATGAGGCAAACTTTCTGTCACTGAGCTATATCTCCATCCCTCAAATACTCTGTTTTAATGCCTTGGTTATTTCTAATGTATCCTCTGTTCTTCAATATGTTTTATGTAAGGTTAATTCCATGAAATGAAAATATAAATACACATTAGACTTCTGAAAGAAAAATAAAATTGGCTATTAAATATATTGAAATGAGATTTATTAAAATATTTTCTTACCACTTTTTTAAGGCAAATGCTTATGATTTTTTTTTGCTATTCTTTCTTCCAACTGTCCATTAAATGATTATATTTTGTAGAGAAATTTAATTGTAGAAGCTGACAGTTTTATTCCTGTATTACTTAGATTAATTTTAATGTCATTGAAATGTAATAAGGAGTGGCTACCCAAATTGGTACACTTTTATTTTGTATATTAGATCACTAAGGAAGAAGAGCGAGAGAAGAAGTTTTCTAGAAGACTAAATCATAGTCCTCCTCAGTCAAGCTCCCGGTACAGAGAAAATAGGTCAGTAGTTCATTGAACCATGCTCAGTGTTTAAATTTATTTATTTATTTATTTTTTTGAGACAGGGTCTTGCTTTGTAGTTCACGCTAGCTCTGAGCTCACTATATAGCCCAGGCAAGCCTCGAACTCAGCAATCCTCCTGTCTCTGCCTCCCTAGTGCTGGGATTACAGGGGTGAGCCACCACGCCCGGCTCAGTGTTTAAATTTTGATTATCTTTTATTTGAGACTTTGATTATCTTTTACACAGGAGCAAATAATGCTTAATTTTTTATTGGTCCAGGAAAGTATTAGTAGGTACTTTTCTACCAAGAAAATAGATACCAGATTTGTATGTTTTGGGAGCAAGATTTAGAATTGTGCTGGACATGTATTAGCTCTTGTTTTTATTCCTAAATGGAGGTTGCAGTGAATCGTTATACGAGATTTTTTTTGTTGTTTTCTGAAGCTTCCATTTAGTGTGGTTTATTTTTTTCATTAAGATTTTGAAATGTCCAGAGTGTATTGAGCTAATGCATACCTCTGGAGTTATGTTCGAGTCTATGCCTTTATGTATATATGTTTAGACATTAACACTAAGGATTAAGACATTAACTATTTTCCTTTTGAAAAGAGTTTGGGTTATCAAACTAAGGTTTTTCATTCTGTATTCTGATGACGGGATAGAAGTTATGATGTCACAATGAGTAAACACAGCTTTGGCAGTTAGAATTTGTTTCCTATGTAAGTATTGTTTATATAAAAATTATTGTATATTTCTTTAGAAGTCGTGATGAAAGGAAAAAAGATGATCGTTCTCGTAAAAGAGATTATGATCGAAATCCTCCTCGAAGAGATTCATACAGAGATCGGTATAATAGAAGACGAGGGAGAAGTAGAAGTTACAGCAGGAGTCGAAGTCGAAGTTGGAGTAAAGAGAGACTTCGTGACAGGGAAAGAGATAGAAGCAGGACTAGAAGCAGAAGCAGAACACGAAGCAGGGGTAAATAAAACGTATTTTGGTTGGCTTCTATTACTGTGAAAAGTTCCATATTTAAGAGTTTTTAAAATTGTTTTATGTTTTTCTAGTGTTGTATTCTTGTTTTTTTTCTGTTATATTTCTGTGGTCTAAACAAATATTTAAAAAAATGTTTATAAACTCTTAATCCATGCAGGTTAAAACCGTATTGTATGTTTAACAGAACATTCACAATGAAAATTATATTCAGTGTTAATGAGAATGTAGATAAAATGATTTTTTGGGAAACACTTTGGTGAAAATACTTTAAAATGTTAAACCTGTGCCTAGAAAAAGACCTACTAATTCTCATAGGTACCTACCTAGAAGAAATGAAAACATGTTCATAACAAAAATTTGTATTGACGTTTGTGCTAGCTCTATGTGTAATAGTCTAAAACCATAAACAACCTGGAAGGATATTGGTATGATATCCACATATTGTAGTATATTCCATAACATGAATAAAAAGAAAAAAAATGATTGATACGTACACTAGATGACTCTCAGAACTGTTATGTTGAGTGAAAAAAGGCTGATAAAAGTACATATATGTATAATATTTTAGAAAATGTATACTGATCTATGCTAGAAAGCAAACCAGTGGATGCCTGAGATGGAATAAAGGAAGAATGGATTACAAGTCACTTACAAAGGGGTCTGAGGATAACTTTGCAGGCAATGAGTAAGTTTATCAGTTAGCTTGTAGCATTGGTTGCACAGATGTATACACAGATCACAACGTAATATATTGTATACTTTAATTTCAATTTTTTTTTTTTTTTTTTGAGACAGGCTCTCGCTTTGTGGTTCAGGCTGGCCCTGAGCTCACTGTGTAGACCAGGCAAGCCTGGAACTCAGCAATCCTCCTGCCTCTGCCTCCCCAGTGCTGGGATTACAGGCGTGAGCTATCATGCCCAGCACTGTGGTATGTGGTATTGATTGCTGGTAGGCATGAGTCACCCCGCCCAGCACTGTATGTGGTTATTGGGCTGGAACTCAGGGCCTTGGGTTTGGGAGGCAGGTGCTGGAACCACTGAGCTAAATCTCCGGCCCTAATTTCAGTTTTTAATGTATGAGTTACGAAGGTGTATACATAGATCACAGCTTATTAAGTTGTGCACTTTAATTAGATTTTATGTATGTATTATACCTCAAAATATAAAAAGTTTAAAAATTGTATTTCAGATGTCTGTACTTGCAAAAGCATGTCATTTCCAATATGTGTAAAACACTTTTACTCAAATTTAGATTTTTAAACTAGTGTTGTTTTTGGGCTTTGTATAAGTCCTGTATTCTGTTATATTTTTCTTAGGGCTGTAATGTAGGTGTAGCTAGTAGCTCTTTTTGCACATTGCTTCACTCATCTCTGTGATACATTTTCTCTTTCTTGGAACTATATACAGCCTAACTCTTTTTGTTCCTTTTCTTTTCTTTCTTTCCTTTTCTTTTTTTTAAGGTTTTTGAGACAGGATCTCACTTTTATAGTTCAGGCTAGCCCTCAGTTAACTATGTAGCCCAGCCTGCCTCGAACTCACAGTGTTCCTCCTGCCTTTGCCTCCCGAGTGGTGGGATTACAGGCATGAGCCACCACACCTGGCATTGTGGTATGTGGTTACCAGGATCAAACTCAGGACCTTGCAATTGCCAGGCAGACCTGGAACCACTGAACTAAATCCCTGGCCCCCTTGTTCCTTTTCTTATCCATTCTTTTTTGTTTTTTTTTGAGACAGCATCTTGCTTTGTAGTTTAAGTTGGCCAGGAGCTGACTATGTAGCTCAGGCAAGGCTCAAACTCAGCAATCCTCCTGTCTCTGCCTCCTGAGTGCTGGGATTACAGGTGTGAGCCATGAGCCCAGCACTGTGGTATGTGGTACTGATTGCTGGTGGACATGAGTCATCACACCTGGTATTGTTTTAAGTGGTTACTGGGGATAAAACCCAGTCATTACCTTGCTCTTGCTGGACAGGCACTGGAACCATTGAGCTAAATCTTCAGCCCTTCTTAGCCATTCTCATTTTTGATGGTTCATTATGAAAAGTCACAGTGTTTTTATCTGGATAACAATGACATGTTCATGAGGGGAAAAATACCATACTTTTATTATGTTCTGTTTTGTGGGCTATACTAAGATTGTGTTGAGTATAATAGAACTTTTCTCTAGAAACAAAAATTAAGGAAAAAGTCATTAAACAATAAAGCAACTTTATATATAGTTTTATAGTTGAGGTCATATTAAATAGAAATAGCTTATGTCAAAATAATCTGTAGTAATTGAGTAGTTCTTAAACTATTAAATACGTAAAAACAAACTTCCTGTTTTATCAAAAAATGACACCTTCTTAAATATAAGACACAGTAGACTGTTTTGTTTTTTAGTAGAGTGTAGTTTATAAATTGTTTGTATTTTGTTGCAGAAAGGGAACTGGTAAAACCTAAATATGACTTGGATAGACCTGATCCATTAGAAAATAATTATACTCCAGTCTCTTCAGTACCTAATATCTCATCTGGTCACTATCCTGTACCTACTTTGAGCAGCACCATTACTGTAATTGCTCCTACACATCATGGTAATAACACTACTGAAAGTTGGTCTGAATTTCATGAAGACCAGGTGGATCATAACTCTTATGTAAGACCACCAATGCCAAAGAAACGGTGTAGAGACTATGATGGTAAGTCTTTTGATTAAAGTATTAAACTAACATTTTCAGTGTCTTAAATTTTGTAAATTTAGGTTGTAGTTATTCAGAGACTTATCACTGGTATTCAAATATTAAAAAATTAGTCTTTATCATTTCCTGAATTCCCAAATATGATTGTACATTTCATTAGTTACTACTGCCTATTTATTATCAATTCATAGACTATTTATTTGTATGTAAGATTTAACATGTTGAAGTTTAAGCTTGTGTGATACAGGCATTCCAATGTTTATAGCAGGATAATCTGTAATAGCTAAATCCTGGCAGTGGCCTGTATAGACCCATCAACAGATGACCAGATAATCAAAATGTGGTACCTATATGTTACGGAATGCTAATCTGCTATAAAAAATGACAAATTTGAGGCACATGTAGGAAAACGTAAATATTTATATTACTGCATTGAAAATAAATAGGGCTTTTGTGAAAAATTAGACTTGTTCAATATTAAGAAGATTCATGTTTTTGTTAACCTAAAAACTATATGTATTTCCAGTGTTTTTCACATTTCTTTCTCTTACAGAAAAGGGCTTTTGCATGAGAGGTGACATGTGCCCTTTTGATCATGGAAGTGACCCAGTAGTTGTAGAAGATGTCAATCTTCCTGGTATGCTGCCTTTCCCAGCACAACCTCCTGTTGTTGAAGGACCACCTCCTCCGGGACTCCCCCCACCTCCACCAATTCTTACACCACCACCTGTGAACCTTAGACCCCCAGTGCCACCTCCAGGTCCATTACCACCCAGTCTCCCGCCAGTCACAGGTTAGTAGGTAACATTTCTTGGTCTGTACTTATTTTCTGTCCATTCATAGTTTTCATACAAAGTTAATAGGTTCAGCTTGATTTTGTTAAAACTATCTTTAACAGTCATGTAGATGTGTGAAAGAAACTAAGCAAAAGACTCCCTTTTGGAATATACTTAAACTTTGCAACCTGTACCAAAGCAGTGGTAACTTGGAATGGCCTTGTGAATTGTGTACACACACTCTTGGTACACCCCAGTTGCCTGCAGTCCTATGTTGCTTAACGCAAACTTGTTTTGGAATATATTGAAAGGTTTTGTACCACAAAAACATGCTAAGTTGTAAGAGCTTTGTGTTTGTAGAAGATATTACAATTTGATAAAGGAAAGTATGTTTGGATATACAGTAATTTATTTTATTTGTTTGCTTTCAGATGATATTTCTTATTCTTTGGTTTTGACAGGACCACCACCTCCCCTTCCTCCTTTGCAGCCATCTGGCATGGATGCTCCCCCAAACTCTGCAACCAGTTCTGTTCCTACTGTAGTAACAACTGGCATTCATCACCAACCTCCTCCTGCTCCACCCTCTCTTTTTACTGCAGGTGCATTTTTGGCCCACTCTATAGTCATATTGTAAAGTAGTTTTAAAACAAAGTTTTAAACAAGGAATTTAATAATATCTATATAATTAATTGTTTTGTTAGAACCATTTTTTTCTCACTAAATTATATTGACTACCTTCTACGCTTGGTGAATATACATTAAATAATCCTTAGTTTATGATTTTTAAAAAAAACACTTTATTTTTAATATTTTTGCTTTTATGAAATTTTTCTTTGTAATACATATGAAACATGGAAATTATATTTGCAATTTGTTAGATGGCTTACTGTTTGCATTGTCAATATTAAAAATTACAGAGTGGAGTTTTATAATTGTTTTTAATTGCAGTTTTTTTATTACCAGATGCATATGACACAGATGGCTACAATCCTGAAGCCCCAAGCATAACAAATACTTCTAGACCTATGTATAGACACAGAGTGCATGCACAAAGGCCTAACTTAATAGGACTAACATCAGGGGATATGGACTTGCCACCCAGAGGTACTATGATTCATCTTTTTTTCTTTATGTTTACATGGTGTCAAGAATGGAGAACCATTTTAATTCTTCCTATATTTATTGAGTTTGAGTAAGGGATGGTGATTTTATTAGTTAGTTATTCTTTGGTGTCTCTTGAAAGATAGTTATGTACGGTTCTGTATTTGTGGAATAGCCACACTTACACTGCTTCACAGGGTTTTCCCAGGATTTCTCAGGTAGCTTGGTTTTGTTTCTTTTGCTTCCATCTGTGTTTCAGTTGGTTCATTTAAATTCTTAACAATAATGCTTTTATTTCTCAAGTCTGTCCTATTTTAGATAATTATCCGAGGAAACTAGTACTTGCTGCATTTTTATTTTTTATTCACTTTTTTACCTTGTTGCTTTGAAATGACATTAATATATTCATTAGATTTATTAGGTATATTTCCATGTCAAATTGATTTCCAGCTGTGATTGAGAGAAGGAAGAGAGATCAGATCCTTTGCATATAAATCTTACTTGTGCATATAATTTTAGAAGTTGGAGTTTGTTTTAGCTCTTTATGCATACAGTTACAAGTTATGAGTCCTGTTGAAAGATAAATATGTAGGATTCCTACACAGAGATCTGAATGGCTTTTAAATAAAATTATAGTACCTGGTAATTTTTTTTTTTTTGAGACAGGGTCTCGCTTTGTAGTTCAGGCTGGCCCTGAGCTCACTATGTAGCCCAGGCAAGCCTGGAGCTCAGCAGTCCTCCTGTCTCTGCCTCCCAAGTGCTGGGATTACAGGTGTGAGCCACCACACCCAGCACTGTGGTATGTGGTATTGATTGTTGGTGGGCGTGAGTCTCCACGCCCAGCATTGTATGTGGTTACCGGGATCGAACTCAGGACCTTGCACTTGTGAGGCAGGCGCCGGAACCACTGAGCTAATCCTCTGGCCCACCTGGTAATTAATTAAGCACTGGTCTTGAGGTAACATGTACTTTGTGTACTAATTTAATAATTAGTCCACATTATTAATTTTTTAATTTATCAACTGATTTAGTAACTCATTTGAAGATTGCCTGTAATTCTGTTTTCATTTTTTTTTTTTTTCATTTCTTGCCTCTCTTGTGCCTTACATGCTCATTTATTCCACTTTTAGATTGCAAATTTACTCTCCGGGATTGTGACAGATACTTAAAAAGCTTGCAGTATTATTGACTGTGTAATCATTATACATTTCTAATAGCATGTAGATCATAATAGTTTTATGACATTATATATTTAATGCTTAATGTCTGGGGTGTTATTAAAAAAATGAAAAAAATTAGGCCCTTTGATACCTTAGAATTACTAATGTTTGGTTTCTTAGAGGTCCTGATCGTTACCCTTTCTGTATTTCTAAAGTTAAAGAATTTGACAGAAGTTCCCATGATTGGATGGATATAGGCAAGGGAAAGTTTAAATAGTTTCCCATTTGCAGTCAGCAAAATCAGTTCTGACAGTTTTTAGCAGAAAAACAATTTATTCAAAAGATATTGTGGGAAAAACAGTACAAGTAATGATTAGACACATTTGCTGATTGTATACCAAGAGGAACTTGGTTTCTTTATTTTTTTTTTATTTTTTTTTGAGACAGGGTCTCACTTTGTAGTTCAGGCTGGCTCTGAGCTCACTATGTAGCCCTGGCAAGCCTTGAACTCAGCAATCCTCCTGCCTATACCTCCTGAGTGCTGGGATTACAGGCGTGAGCCACCACACCCAGCTGGTTTCTTTATTTTTAACCCTCCTCTTGACTACTAATAAAAAATCTTAAGCAAAAGATTAATTGAGGCAAACCCATCCTAATTACTGGAGGAAAAACATCACTCCTAGTGAGCCTTCAAATGCAGTTTAAAGTAAAGGAAGTGTTTAGATCAGAGATTCTCAGAAAGGGGTAATAAGCCAGGCTAAAAGATAAGAATGAGATTAAAAAATCTTGTGGAATATGGAAGACATCACTGGGCATAGAAACTAGTTTGTCACTAATGTCACTAATGCTAGATACAGGATGTTTCTGCCCAAAGTACTGTGAAGGTATAGAATAAATCACAGCCAGAGAAAGGGTTAAATCAAACACAGGCACCATATAATACTTTTGAGAAACCAGAAGAACTTTTATTTCTGGAACACATGTAGAAAAACCTAAGAGATCCATTAAGGTATTTGAAGAATTCTGGTATAGAGGCGATAGTAGCTGGAGTAGGGTAATAGTAATGAGGAGTGAAAAGATTGAATTTTAGTAGAGAGAATTGACAGTAGTTTACTAAATTGTGGGGTTTTAAATAGGACTAATAGAAAGGGTGAAATTAAACACCAGATTTTTTTTCCCTACATAATTAGACTGGTCCTAATATAATTTGTTGTGAAAGAAGACCAAGTCTTAAAGGAAGATAAATTAGTTTTGGAAATTTCTAATTGTACCATGGATGTTTGAGTAGAAATATTAAGGAGACTGAATTTGGATTTTTGAGGTCCATGAGAGACTGAAAAGGTGAAGTCAAAAGGCACAGACAAAAAAAGCAAGAAGTGGGATCTTGAAAATCAGAGAAGATAATATTTAAGGATGCTTATCAGGAAGGTTAGCAGCAGCAGCAAATGCTTCTTAGAGGTCAAGTAAGAGGACTGAAAAATATTCGTAGGCTTAGGCCATAAGTTAGGATATGAATGATAATAGTATATTTTCAGTAATGGAAGCAACTGTGATGTTGAAAGAATTAGTGAGTAGGTGGTAAGGATGCAAAGTTAGGTCAGTGTACGCATCTTTTAGAACTAGCTATGTGAGTTGGAGCATATATGGACTAGTAAAGGACAAATGGCTTTATAAGATTTTCTTTATAAAAATTATATTTTAGTCATAATTTTAAGTGTTCATGGGAAATGTGGAAAGGGTTGGAGATGAAGGAAAGCAGCAGAGCTCTGGCGCATTGATTTTTTTTATTTTTTTGGCATCTCGACAGATAATCACTAGAGAAATCTGAAAGCAAAGATCCAATTAAGACAGTAGGTTAGATGAGAAAACAGTAAGGCAAGTTTGTATCAAGACTGTTTTTTTTTTTTTGTTTTTTGCTTTTTTTTTTTTTTCTTTTTGAGACAGAGTCTTGCTTTATAGTTCAGGCTGGCCCTGAGCTCACTATGTAGCCCAGGCAAGCCTCGAACGCAGCAATCTTCCTGTCTCTGCCTCCTGAGTGCTGGGATGACAGGCATGAGCCACCACGCCTGACACTGTGGTATGTGGTATTGATTGCTGGTGGGTGTGAGTCACCACGCCCAGCATTGTATGTGGTTACCAGGGAGCGAACTCAGGACCTTGCACTTGCAAGGCAGGCGCCTGAACCACTGAGCTAAATCTCCACCCGTCAACACTGTTTTAATGGTAAGTGTGTGAAATATTGGAAGCAAATATTTATAGCTCTTATGTAGTACATTTCATTAATTTTCATTTTAAATCAAGTATGCTTATGTTAATATGTTAATATAACGGTATTGTTAATGTGTTGCTGTTTAAATAAAGAACTTCATTTCTAACTCCTACAGATTCTCAAAGATCATTAGTGTTAAATTTAAATCTTTTATTTTGTGCATTTGATTCAAAACAATGGGCTCACAGACTCAAGCTAATGTATTTGTATATTTGTACTACATATTGATTTGTAGTGAGAGTGATGGCACATGAAAATTTTCACCTTAAGGTTTTCGTACCCTTCAAGTGGCATGGAGAATCACAGTTGGATTTGGCATGTGAAAATCATGAGAATTACTGATTGTTTTTATATTTGTTTTAAGTGTCAGGTAGAAGAATGTGTTTGAAATAGGTTAAAAATCCCTGAGGTTACTATGTTTGAGTGTAAATTTCTTTTTTTTGTGAAGTATGTGTATTTGGACAAAAACCCAGAAACTTTTCAATATGAATTAAGAAAGTAGTTATGAGTAAATATTAACACTATTTTTTCGATTTTCCCTTTGTTTTTCTTAAACAGAGAAGCCACCTAATAAAAGCAGTATGAGGATAGTAGTGGATTCAGAATCGAGGAAAAGAACAATAGGTTCTGGGGAGCCTGGAGGTCCTACAAAGAAGACTTGGTTTGATAAGTAAGCTGGCAGAGAAAACTGAAGAATTTTATTATGCACTCGGTTTTTAGACTGTTACTATATGATTATGACCATATAGTATTTTCTTTTTTAAAAATACTGAATTACTCTAGTATCCAGGTAACCTCCAAATACGTAAGTTATTTGTAGACATTTGTAGTTTAGGTGTTCTTAAACCATTTTTCTTTTTTGGTTATTTCAGGTGTTTTCAAAACCATATTCTTACACATGTCATGGGATTTTTGAGGACATAAATTTTTCCTCATTTCACTTCTTAAGAAAAATGACCCATCACTTAAAACATGATACTGCATTACATGTAGGAGGATCTCTATTCAGGATATAGGCAGTTCCCATTAGGAGACAGGAGGGCTTTCTGCGGGTTGGAAAGAATTTTAGAGGCATAAGTTATCAAAGAAGAGCTTCAGAGAAAGGTGTTTGGAAACAGAATGTTGAGAGCGTAATGATTTCATTTATAAACTGGATGTATTGAAGCAACAATACTATCACTTTTTAAGCTTTAATAATGGATAGTTCATAGTTGTGACTCTGATTAATTGTGTAATTCTATAATTTGAAGCAAATTCTCAAGCACAGTTTTGCCTTTTTCTCGAGTCAGTTGTGTAATATATACTTCCAACATTTCTTTGTCTTTTTAAGCAGAAAAGAGGTTAAAGTGGTCATTCTTTATATGACAAAAATTAAATTTGAAATTTAATTAAAATTTAAGATAGGAGGGCTGGGGATTTAGCTCAAGGGGTACCGCGCCAACCTTGGAAGCATAAGGACCTGAGTTCGATCCCTGGTACCACAAAAAAAAAAAAAAATTTTAAGATAGGATACATTTCAACAAGCTAACATACTGACATGGAAAAAGGTTTTATGTACCAGTTGGCTAAGGATACTAAAACTTTCCCACTTAAAAAATGTTAAACGTCCCAAGTATGGAAAGTACCAAATTATATGACAGAATCCTTCTCAAGTCGTTTCTATGAAAAATGTTAACACTATTAATTTGGGAATTTATTTTGAGTAAAATATAAATTTCCTTTATCAATTATTACTTTTTACTTATGGGACAAAAGTTGGACTTAATATATGTGCTGCTGAAGCAAGCACAAGTTGTACTTAATTAAATATTTATGTGCAAAACTTTTTCAGGTGTAAGGGTCAGGATTAAAATGTGCTGATCTATTTCATTTTTTTCACAGACCAAATTTTAATAGGACAAACAGTCCAGGCTTCCAGAAGAAAGTTCAGTTTGGAAATGAAAATACTAAACTTGAATTGAGAAAAGTTCCTCCAGAATTAAATAATATTAGCAAACTTAATGAACATTTTAGTCGATTTGGAACATTGGTGAATTTACAGGTAGGAGCATGAAATGGTTCCTTTGTGCTTGCTTAATGTAATGTAATACTAAAACTGCTTTTTATGAAAAAATATTTTGGAAAATTTGTTAGTATTCTGAAGTTAGGAAATGAGACATTTTTGTCTTTTCTGGTACTATAATGAAATACCTGAGGCCAGTAACTTTTTAAAGGAGGTATATTTAGCTTGCATTTTGGGTGCTGAAAGTCAGATCCAGTAGTACCATTCATTTGGCTTTTGAAGAAAGTCTAAGGGCGGGTGTTGTCACAACAGAGGGATTTCCTGTGAGAGGAGGAAAGATTACAGATGTCTCAATATAACCTGAAAGCAGTTGAAGAGTTGAGTTCACTCTTGTGAGAACTGAGATATCCATGAGAATAGTCTGGGTTCCTTAATTTCCTGTAACTATAGTTCCCACAAAGGCCTAAGAACCTCCCACTAGGCCTTACCTACAGGTTCACTCTATCTCAAAAACATAGCCACAGTAAGGACTAAGCCTCAAATACATGTCCCTTTGGAGGAAACACTCCAACAATATCCAACCATAGTAGTCATGAAATGATACTTTATCCTTTAGAAAAATTTGTGGATCTTTTATATAATTTCATTTTTTTTTCTCCCTGCTGGTACAGGAATCAAACTCAGGCCCATAGTGCTCTTAGTATAAGCATGATACCACTCGAGCTAAATCCCTGGCTGCATTTTTGCTAATTTCAAAGACGGGAGTTTGATTCATTATATTAGTACACAATTTTTACCTAATAGAGGTTGGTCATAATATTATAGATAATTTTAAATGACCATCCTGGTCATACCTAATATAGTAATTTTCAGTTCATTAGGTTCTCAAGATCATTTCAACAGAGTACTTTAGTCTGATTTATTTTTTCCATTTCTATGGTTGGATGAATTTTGGGGCCCAAATACTTATGAAAGCCAAATACCTTGTAGTCAATAATTATTTTAAATATTTGCTTTTAACAAAACTACTTTTATGGTAAATGACAATACAATTTGTATTTGACTTCTCTAAAAATAAGACATTATATTGGCTTAAGCAGATAGAATTTGGAGGATTTGTTTAGTGTTTAATTTGCATTATGTGATATAAAAGTATTGAAATAATAGATTGGATTTTATCCTCAAAAATAGTTAATTTTTTTTTTTTTTTTTTTTTTTTGAGACAGTGTCTCCCTGTATAGTTCAGGCTGGCCCTGAGCTCACTATGTAGCCCAGGCAAGCCTTGAACTCAGCAATCCTCCTGCTTCTACCTCCCCAGTGCTGGGATTATAGGCATGAGCCACCATGCCTGGCATTTGTGATATGTGGCACTGATTGCTGGTGGGTGTGAGTCACCACGCGCAATAGCATATCATTGTATGTGGTTACCGGAATCGAACCTGGGACCTTGTGCTTGCTAGGCAGGTGGCAGAACCACTGAGCTAAATGTCCTGCCCAAAAATAGTTAATATTTTACACTTTCAATTTATAATCAGTAAAGAAATTTTAGAGGGAAAAGCTTGATTTAAGTTGCTATTTTGCAAACTTTCATTTTAAACATACATTTATAAAAGTAATGAAGATAGGGAAGGCATGTTTGAGGTAGGGAAACTAAACAATTTAAAAGAAATGTTTTGAACTCCTTCACATGCCATTAACTATAAAATTGCATTATTACAGTTTAGTCATTTGCTGTTCTATACATTTTTATGTCTGATGGGTCTGCCTATATATAAAATTAGAAGTATGCATAGTATTCATATTATCCTGAAGTTTTTTACTTAATTTTGCATATTTAAAATATTTATATGGTGATTCAGTTTAACACATTTGTGTTTAGCATAAAAAAGTTTCAAGTTCCTAATTAACTATACTGGAAATATAAATTTAAAGCATATTTTAAAACTGAGCCATCTCAGTTTTGGTATCTCCTCCTGTTTCTCTTCATTCGGGTAGTTTTTAGTGAAGTTGACATTCTTTTCTGGTTATTTTGCTACATCTGCATATTACTGCATTATTTGTAAAACGTTTTTCAGAATAATTTAGAATTAGGCCAGGGGTTTAGCTTAGTGGTTCTAGTGTCTGCCTGGCAAGTGCAAGGTCTTGAGTTAGATCCCTGACCGTCTACCACAATGCTAGACATGGTGGTGGACCCCTGTAGTCCTAGCACTCGGGAGGCAGAGGCAAGAGGATTGCTCTGAGTTTGAGGGTAGCCTGGGCTACAGAGTGAGTTCAGGGCCAGTCTGAACTACAAAGCAAGAGACCCTGTTTCAAAAAAAAAGGAAGAAAAAAATTTAGAACAAAATACTTGAGCCTCACATTAATTAGACATTGGTGAAATTGCTGCTTCTACATTGTAAAAATGATTGTTATCTAAAATAATTCTTAAAGTTATTACTAAGACTTATTAAATATTTTTATTATATGTGAATTATTTAAAACATCTATTAAGGAATAGATACTTTTCTCATGTATAGAAGAGGACACAGAAAGGTTAAATTGTTTGTTGATATGGGAGTCAAATTGTCTAGGCTTGCAGAAGAAGGTTCAGTTTGGAAATGAAAATACTAAACTTGAATTGAGAAAAGTTCCTCCAGAATTAAATAATATCAGCAAACTTAATGAACATTTTAGTCTATTTGGAATATTGTTCTGAGCCAAGCAATTTGAGTTTTTTGTTGTTGCATACTGGTTTCTTTCTGTGTCACATTTTGGTAAATATTGATATTACTGAAACAATAGAAAATTTGGAGTGAAATATTCTCAACTTACAAATTATCAGAACTATGTATTCCTTGAATCTTAGTTTCCTCAGGTGTCAGAATGTGATTCATGTTGTATAAATTTTTTCCCCACTGAAAGTTTTCTTGTCCTGTTAGGAATACTATAAAAATTACAAATTTGGCCTATTGTACAAATGGTTTTTATGTAATTTTGAACTAGAGATCATCTCTTCTAAAGTAGTATACTCTCTTTTAGACAGTATTGAGTTTGGCCATGTCACTCATTGACCATAGGAATTTTTTCTTTCTCTTTTTTTTGTTTTTAGGAATTATTTCTTATATCCAGGATTAAAATCAGATGTAAAAAGAGAAACATTTTGAATGCTGTGTATAAATAAATTTTTTCAGTCAGTACTCTCCTGTTAAGTGAAAGGAGCATTTCCACAGTATGAAAATCTTTGGTTACTATTTCTTCTAGAGTAAAAGTAGACTGCTGGTACTCTGGATATAAGGAGACATGAAGATAACCTCTTTGTTGAAAGGCCTGGGATTTTATATTTTCAGGAATTTTGATACATAAAGCAAAAAATTCCTTTAGAAATTTACTGTTATGATATTTTAAATCTTAGGTTGCCTATAATGGTGATCCTGAAGGTGCCCTTATCCAGTTTGCAACATATGAAGAAGCAAAGAAAGCAATATCAAGTACAGAAGCAGTATTAAACAACCGCTTCATTAAGGTTTATTGGCACAGAGAAGGGAGCACCCAGCAGTTACAAACAACTTCCCCAAAAGTAAGAGAAATTTATGTGAAATTAAGTACTTTCTTGGAAAACTCTTATCATGCAATGTAAGAGTGGGGACATTGGAATTGGAGATAAGAATTCATATTCTAGGGCCAGAGACTTAGCTCAGTGGTTCTGGTTCCTGCCTAGCAAGCACAAGGTGTCTGGTTTGACCCCTGGTAACCGCATACAATAATACCCACCGTGGTGGCTCACACCCACCAGCAATCAGCACCACATACCACAAAGGTGGGCATGGTGGCTCATGCCTGTAATCCCAGTATTTGCGAGGCAGAGGCAGGAGGATTGCTAAGTTCAAGCCTTGCCTGGGCTACATAGAGAGCTCAGGGCCAGCCTGAACTATAAAGCAATACCCTGTCTGAAAAAAAAAAAAAGGCTTTAATGTTCTGGCTTTCTTACTATCAGCTTTGTATACTTGAGAAAGGTACTTAACTTCTCCAACCTATCCTCTCCTTTGAGTGTAGTGTTGATCCTTTATACAGGGAATTAAAAGATGGTTATATAAAATGTATAATGTTATATAACGTCCCTGGTAGATAGGAGATACTCAGTAAATGATAGCTGTATATATTCTATAAATCCAAACTATGGGTTCACCTTGGAAATTCTTTGTTCCCTTCCCTCTTTATTTTCTCCACATCAGTATTATACTGTATAATGATAAATTGATTACACAGAAAAGTGAATTACAGCATTTTTTCAGTCAGACAATAAGAAAAAATAAACTGCATGTATGTTTTATAATATTTTTTGCAAAGAAAACACCTATGTATGTGTGTATGAAGAAAATTGAAAAGCACTTTGGGTTTTAATTATAAGCTGTGTTGAAAATGTTTCTATATATGAACAGTTTAGCACAAAATAACTAAAGTTAGTTTTTATATTCCCCAACTAATTAGATTGTTTAAAATTTTTTTTCTTGTTCTGAGGTAATGCAGCCTTTAGTCCAGCAGACTATTTTGCCTGTTGTGAAGCAGTCTGTCAAGGAGCGGTTGGGACCAGTACCTTCAAGTACTGTTGAACCAGCAGAAGCCCAGAGTGCAAGTTCAGACCTTCCTCAGGTAAATGGAGGGTCTTACCTGTCACACATTAGGTCCTCATAAAATTAGTTCCACTTTGTGACTTGAATTATAGTTAATTGTATATATTTTTCAAAGAAATATGATCTTATGTAATTAAACCCCAAGTATAAGTTACTTAACAAGCATTTTCACTGTTAGAACTTTCTTATAGTCCTTGAATTCTTCTATTCAATTAATTCTTAATATATGAGAAAGATTTCTTCTCTATAGAGGAGATATATTTCTGCAAAACTGCCAGAAGAGTGAAGTTTAGTACACTGAATCTTTATTTTTCCCATCATCTTTTTACTTAATTAGAATCTTTTGTACAGTAGACTGAACTGAAAGTTTTTGGGAAGAGAGGACTTCAAGCATCAGGTTAAGCATGCCTGATACCATATGGTTTCAGGTACTTAGGCAGCTTGCCTTGCTTGCATCACTTACTCCTAACTCTGGGATTCTCTCCTTCATATGTCATTTCCTTCCCACTTCCTTCCACACTTGAGCAGTAATTTCTTGTTTCTACATCCTCAGTTTTAAAAACTTAGCTTTCTGTTTACTCCGGATGTTTTAGGAGTTGCTATATAAGATAGTCAGGATATAGTTTCCTGCTTGGTAATAGATGCCACTTCTAGCTAAGTACTGTATAGGACACTTATTTTTAAGCTTGAGAAACAGGCATATCTTAGTTACTCAGATCTAATTTAATATGTCCAGATTTTTTTTACCTAACTTAGGGTTCAAAAAATTTATGATTCTCATATTGATGGAAGGACCTCTAACAGTTACCTGGTTCAAAGCTCTTACTTTACATTGCAATATTTTATGATTGAATAATATTGCATACTGTACTGCATACTCTGTACTTTTATTTTTCTATACACATTTCCTCCCTTCCTTTCCTTCCCTTTATAAATGCCCAACTTTTTATGATTATCATCAGTATACACTCATAGAATTGGTATATATTAGTAAAATCAGAATGTTCAAAATCCCAACAGATTTATATGTGTTTGGGGAAACACTGAATATGTCCATTTTAATTTTTTTAGAATGTAACTAAGTTATCTGTGAAGGACAGGTTGGGTTTTGTATCAAAGCCATCTGTTTCAGCAACTGAAAAGGTAAGAATAGCATGATGTGTTTGTCTTGGCTTCATAAATGTTTTCAGGTGGCATCTTAATTTTTAATTTTTTTCGGTAGTTCCAAACTTCCGCTTCTTTATAGTATCTGTATCTCTTATACCTACCTTTTTGCTTTCCTGTTGCTTAAAAAGAAAAATGTTAGCCTGTTATTCACTTTTTGCATTAGCATTTTAATATTTGCCTATTTCTATGTGCTTCATTCTTTTAGTCTTTCTTTTCTATTTATTTTCTTTAGAGATACTGTACATTTTAGTTTGAAAGCTGGCAGCTTAATAGCAAGGGCCATAAACTAGGAATTTTACCCAAGTTTGAGCCCTGACTCTTCACTTACTAATTGCATGATATTGGGCAGTGCTTTTAACCTTGCTCATTCTTTTTCTCTTTGGTAAAATGATGATGGTAATATTTGTCTTCCTCATGTAGTTTTGTGAGGATTAAATAAAATAATTTTATTTAAAATATTCTGTAAATGGGGAGGGGTGATACAAATGTAATTTTTAAACTTATTACCAACAGCTGTTGAATAGACCTTGACAATATATTTTGCTATTCTTTTTTTAAGATGAAAGGATAAATACAAATTGTGTTTAAGACCATTTGTCATGGAGCTATTTTCTATGTCGATGTGGTTTTTTTTTTCCTTTTTCAGTGTGAGTTAATGCCATCATGTTTGAGGAGGTACGTAATATTGTGATATCACAGAGTATTAGAATTGGATAACCTTGTGATATCACAGACAATTAGAATTGGATAATTAGAATTGGATAAGGCTCCAATAGACGTAAAGCCCAGTAGACAAACAGATGTAAAGCCCAAAGAGTTTTATAGAATGGTCTATACATTACGAGTTGGTCAGCCAGGCTAGGACCTGTATCTTATTTCTAGCCCATGACTCTTTTCTTTTCTGAATATTACAAAGAAAATTCACACTTAAGGTAAACAAAATAATCTGTGAGATAACTGATCTGCCCTGCTCTCTTGCTCTTCATTATATTTTCCTTTGCTAGACTTTGGGAATTCTAGAAATTTGAATTTTAATTTCATTTTGCGTATCAGACCTTTTTCTTGTCTGGTTTTTCAGTCATTGCATGCCTAAAATGAGTATATCCCCTTATACATTAACTTCTTCTAGTTCCCCGCTTTGGAAATGATGCTATCATTTTCTTGAATGGATGAATACTCTACAGTCCTCAAGATCTGTAGCCCATTTCTTTTTCCCTGTTGCCTCCAATTCCCTAGCCTCTAGGTATGGTATCTTATCTAGCATCTTGGAATTCTCTACCTCTGTTTATGTTGTTACCATTTTACAATGGGGCATGTTTTATTTTAGAGAAACTTTTTCTCAAGTAAATTATTTTATGTGGCTCACAGCTTATTGCTGTACCTTAGTTATTAATTGTAATTCTTTTACTTTTGTTTTGGTTTTCCTTTTTGCCCTGAGGAGCATTTTTCTATGTCCTATCCCCTGCCCTCTCTGCCTTTTTTCTTTTTCTGGTGATAATTTTCTCGAGGTGCATTTTCTCCTGCCTAACTAAAGGCTAGGCATTCTTTAAAGGTTGAGATCTCACTAATGTTTGTCATGAAGCTATTGCATTTTTCTATGTGATGTCCCTCTTTTCAGTTTTTGCATTATTGATGCTGTTGATGCTATTAAATTTAGTATCAAATATTTACTTTGATTAGGTTTATCCTCCTTGATAATAAGTAAGTCAGGAATTTTAAAGAAACACTAAAATCTGCCATACTATATGTACTATGGAGAAACTTTGGGTACATGTGGATACTACCTAGTTACGTTTAGGTTTGTGTATATCAGTATTTCAAATTGAACTGTATGCTAATTACAGCTTTTACAAACTTTTTATAGTATATTTAGAAACTTTTCATTGTTTTTAAGATCCTTTACTTAGCTTTAGAATAAAATGAATACAGAATTAATAATATATACTAATACATATTATACTAATGTGATAGCCAATAACAGTATTTATGAAAGTCAGATGGGAAAATATTATTTGATAAAGATCGTATTAGGAAAACAGCTTTTTGTATAAGAATGTAACTTGGTCATCTTAGTGAGTCTATTTAGCATTATTCTCTGCTGTTTGTGTTCCCCTATCCTGTAGAGGGTTTTAATTTAGTATGCTTAGAGGCAAACATCCAGAGAATTTCTAGAAAATTGTTCCCCATTATCAAATATTATTTTGAAATTTTTAACTTTTTTCTAAATTGAAGATGGAAAGCTCAAAGCTTGTATCTATACAATATCCTGTTACTATTAAACAAATAGTCTTATAAATTAAACTTTTTATACTCTTTCCTATAAATATGTATGGAACTTTTTAGTGATAATTCTTTATTCTAAGATTCCATTTTTCTGAGCTCAGAAAAATTAAAATATGTTAAATCTTATACTGTTAAAAGATTGTAGTAGGTATTAAATATGCTTATTTAAGTAGGTTTGATTGTTGAAATATCTGTAGCTTAAGCTCTAGAGATTTATAAACCATAAATGTAGTGCATATATAAATATAAAAAAGAGATATAGACTGTTCAATTTGCTTTGCTAAAACCTTGCTGCATTTTATCAAAGTAAACTGAACTATCAGTTGAATATTTAAACCATCAGTTTTAGGTACTTATATAGGATTATTGTTTTAGTAGTATCTTTTTATAATTTAAAAGTATGTTTTGGCCTCATAGTGATATGTTATTAATCTTTGTACCACAGACCTTTTTAAAGGAAATTATGTGATTTAATTGGAAAAACATTGCAGGCAGAAACTTTATGATTTAATGGCTGCCATTATATATGATGTTGAATATATTACAGTGAGTTTCCTTAGTTAAAAAATGGAGTTGTTTTAATAACGCTTTTTTAAAAAATATGGATTTTTTTGTGGAAGTTTACTTTCTAAAATATAGAAATTAGGGAAATTCATGATACTTTTCCTTAACTTTTCTAATAACTATTTTTTTTAAAAAACGCATTGTCCTTGGTCAGGATTATTATCTAGATTATTTGTTGTTGGTCGTGGTGGTGTTTTGTTTTTAGTTTTTTTTTTTTTTTTTTTTTTTTTGAGACAGGGCTCACTTTGTAGTTCAGGTTGATCCTAAACTCACTGTGTAGCCCAGGCTACCCTTGAACTCATGGCAATCTTCCTGCCTCTGCCTCCAGAGTGCTGGGGTTACAGGCATGAGCCACCACACCTGGCTTATATTATTTTTTATTATCAGAAAATACATTATTTAAAAGTATTTGCTGACCTTCCTGGGAATTTTTAAGTTACAGGAGAAATTTATCATTGATTATAAAGTTTTTCTTTCATATTTGATAAAATATTTCTAAGATAAGTAATTTTTATATGACAACTTTATTTTCATTTGTTTTAATCTATTTGGTATGTGGAATCTAAAAATATTAAATTAATGGTCACAGAGTAGATTATAGATATCAGAGGTTGGAGGTCTGGAAACTGGAGACATGTTGGTCAAAGAGGCAAAACAAGTTAGATAGAAATAATGAGTTTTAAGAGAGATGTGTGCCACCATTAAATGTATTGTATTCTTAAAAACTGCCCAGTAGATTTCAGAATTCTCACCACAAAACAAAGTATGAGTTAATGCAAATACTGCTTCAGTTTGCCTACCTAACAAGGTTCATATTTTAAGACAGCATATTATATTGGATAACTGTATACAATTTTTGTCATTTAAGAAGTTTAAAGGTTTTGTTTTGTATTTTTTTGAGACAGGGTGTCACTTTGTAGTTTAGGCTGGCCCTCAGCTCACTATGTAGCCCAGGCAAGCCTGGAACTCAGCAATCCTCCTGTCTCTGCCTCCCGAGTGTTGGGATTACAGGCGTGAGCCACCATGCCTGGCACTATGGTATGTGGTATTGATGGCTGGTGGGCGTGAGTCACCACGCCCAGCATCGTATGTGGTTACTGGGATCGAACTCAGGGCCTTGCGTTTGCGAGGCAGGCACTGGAACCACTGAGCAATCTCCGGCCCAAGAAATTTAAAGTTTAATTTTGATAGACTAAGGAGACTTAGACTGAATTCTTAAAAGAAAAGTATGCTCTCTAAAAACATTTTATAAATTTAACATTAAAATTTTATATCTCACCAGAATATACTATTTGTATAGAGTATACATCTGTATGTGTTTAAAATCTTTGATGCCTAAGAAAGAATATGAGCATGTAAACACACACAAACACACCACATACCCTGCAGCAAACACTGTTCAGTGAGTGGTGCAGTACTGATTGCATGCTTTCTACTCCGAGTTCAAAAAATAAGACAAAAATGTCCATTGTCATCACATGTTTTCATTATTGTTCTGGAAGGTCTAACCAGTTGAATAGAAGAAGATAAAATAAGATATAAAGATTAGAAAGGAGGAATCAAAAGTTTACTCACAGATGACATAATTATGTATAGATAATCCAAAAGAATTCACAGATAGTTGAGATTGATAGTATATGCAGGAGGTCATTGAAAATAAAGTTGTCATGTAAAAATTACATATCAAAAATTAGAGCACATCCAGGCTGTTACTTATTCTTGTTGCTGAGTCAAAATACTGAGCACCATCATTAAAGGAGGAAAAGTTTAATTTGACCCAAAGTTTGTAGAGGTTTCAGTTCATAATTTACTGGCTCCAAGGCAGGTTAGCCTGGCAGGGGAACATCACAGAGGAGAAACAGTTCATAGCAGACAGTAGACAGCCAAAGCAGCAAGCAAGCCACAAGCAGTAACCCTCTTTCTGTCCTTTATATAATTATATATTAATAACTATAAATTAATATAAAGGACAGAAAGAGGGTTACTGCTTGTGGCTTGCTTGCTGCTTTGGCTGTCTACTGTCTATTATATATATTATATAATATATATATTATATAATATATATTAATTATCCTCAGGATAAGGTACCACAAAACCAGGATGAGGCTTTCTCTTTTTTTTGAGACAGGGTCTCACTTTGTAGTTCATGCTGGCCCTGAGCTCACTATGTAGCCCAGGCAAGTCTCAAACTCAGCAGTCCTCCTGCCTCTGCCTCCTGAGTATTGGGGCTACAGGCGTGAGCCATTAAGCCTGGCCAATGAGGCATTCTTAATCCTGCTCAGAATTATGCCAAACCAATCAGTGGTCTAATGTAGTAGTAGTCGTCACATACCCTTAATCTTAGCATCATGTGATGTAGATCAAGCCAATTCTAAAAAGCCCTTACCAGTGATTACATGAGGCTTTAGGAAGACATGTAGACACAAGCCATAACATGCAAAAAGTTTATTTGAAGGTGTGGTTATTTAGAAATACCACTACCTAAGCTTTGACTGTTCTTAGAAATTGCAGCACATCTTTTCTATTGGATTGTCATTCCTTCACTTGGTTTCATTTTTAATAGATTTTTATTTGAAAGGATACATATCTCTTGTATCTATCTGAACTTTTTATTGCTAGATGTTTGCAGTACATGAAACTTACATTCATCCTGGGGATTGGTATACTATCTGAACACTTGAAAAAAATTTAAGTTGTGAACAGTATTTGTATATGTGCTGCTGAAGCGAGCACTGTGAACCATATTTGCAATCATACAGTTCAGATAATATCAGGCACATTGAAGGTGGTATGGCCATAGATCCTAATCATACATTCATTATTTCCACTTACATTTTTACATGTTAACACCTTTAAATTTGGGCTATGTCTTAAAATTGCTATTGGTATTTACGGTTGTATCATCTTAATGGGCTGGTTTTCTTTTTTCCTCCCATTGTATGGGAATATAAAAGAAGAATGTATTTCAAGAGTTCTTGAAATTTAGGCTCCATGAAATACATTATTGGATGGACATCCTGTTTTTACAGAAGGAAGTTATTGGATAGAATGTGGCAATAAGCCTTTTTCTAGGAATAAAGGAGTTTTATTCTTGTCCAATAGTTTTATTCCTTTTAAAGGAGCACTTCTTAGCTGAATAGATTTTAAGGATGCTTGGTAAAAAGGAACATTTTCTATTTAGTGAAGTTACAGAAATGCTAGATTAAACATTTATGAAATTTTTTGCGTCTGAGTTTCTCACTGCTTTTATTACAATAATATAAATTTGCTTCTAAAAATAAGATGATGATCTTTACTGTTTCCAACTTACTTGGATGTAGAAACAGTTTTGGTCACAGCTTTTCAACCTGTTGTGGAATCCTCATGAAGAAAAGGGTACACTCAAATGTTTTCTAGCACCCAGTATTTTGTTTTTTCCTTTATAAAGTTATTGCTTCTCCTTTATGTAATACAGTTTGGCATTTTTGTGTTGTGATAAGGTAGCAAAACACATTTTTTTATAGTTACAGAGAATAGTCACTAAAGTTAGATTGTAAACTAAATCTGTACCTTAAAAAAATGTAGCCAGTACATAATTCCTGTTGATAACTGTTTTTATCATTGAAGAAAATTAGTAGGATTTTGGTACATATCTTAGAGTCTTTATTTTTAAACATCAGTTGTGCTATATGTACTATAATTAAAATATTTTATAATTTTATTTCTTCTGAAGATTAAGTGATGACCTACCTTTTAGTGCTTTCAGCGATAGCAAACAACCAGCTGTGACCTGCATGCCATCATTTTGCTACTACTGGGACATTCTCACTTAATTAGAGTAGTGATAAATTGCTTAAACCTTGTATTGTTCTTTCATGTAATTTCATGGTAAAAGATTAGGAAGTAGTCTCCAGGTTGCTACTTCTCTGATATGCCCACTTGTTAACATGTTATTTTTCTAATCGATAGTCTTGCATTTGAGTAGATCATTTAATCATTTTAAGGTAATGAACTCCATCCAGTAAGATTTTAGAACCATCGTTTTCATCTGGAAAATTACAGTGTTCGTATACATGGGTCCATACTTAGATGTTAAAGCATTCATGGATCTCTCCCTGAGGAGATCCCTGAGCCTTTTTTCTGAGAGCTAGTAATACCCTCTCCCCTATAAGACTTAAAACTGTTTTGCTTTTGAAGAAAATATGAAGCAGTTATAAACACTTTTTTAAAAAATTAACCCTTTTGTAGGAATTCTTATTCATTCAAACCTATAATCATACTGACCTATAATACATTGTTTATACGTTTGCCATGTACCCTGACACTGTTCTAGGTACTGAAGATACAGCAGGGAACCAAGAGGAAAAAAAAAATAATCCCTGCTTTCAAAGAGAATTTGGGGATTTTTAAAACATTAGATACCATCACATTGAACCTCCTCATTTTACTGATTAGTGTACTTCAGCCTCAAATAGTACTTGATCTTACCCATCATCTCAAAAGTTACTTGAGTATCATGACCTAGGTACCAGAAGCAGAAAGAGAAATGGTCTTTGTTTCAAGATCTTTGAAGGACACGTAAACTCATATATCATTAGATAATTTTTACTAAATAGCTAATAGAGTATTTACTTAATAGCTGAACATATAAAATTTAATTTAAGAGTGTTTAGAGAAATGGAATGACTGTGGCTTTGCCAAGGACTTAATTGTGTTAAAGCTGAAACCCATGTAAATTTAAGAGAATAAGATCACTTTGAGTATGGAACTTGGCTTGCAAATTAACGGGGAGTTGGATGTATTCATTTCACAACTGTGTATTACCAATGATCATGTTAAATAGAAGGGCACCATCTAGTTTCTTCCTTTGCTACGCTTTTGTGAAGCTTTTGCATTAGTCACTGTTAGTGACAATATACTGTAGCAGTAAGTATATTCAGTAGCAGTTTTCTAAAAGTGATACAGTAATGGAATTGAGTTTTCTTGACTTGATACTTTTATATGTTTGTCTTTATTTTTTTATAAACATTTGCTAAATGGAACTTCATTTTTGGGGTTATTCTTTTGTAGTCTTCCTTTCTTGTTACCAGATGTGGTTTACTTACTGTAAGTTCATAATGCATTCCATTTGTTGAGTTTTCTGAAGAAGTTGAGTTTTCTGTGGAAAATAGGACTTAGGAAATTATGAAACGTTGATAATTTTCTTAAGAAACTAAATTTGTATTGGTAGGTGTTATCTACATCTACTGGCCTGACAAAAACGGTGTATAATCCAGCTGCTCTGAAGGCTGCACAGAAATCCTTAATTGTTTCCACTCCTGCAGTTGATAATAATGAAGCACAGAAAAAAAAACAGGTAGGTTCATAGTGCACAGACAGAATTTGGATAAGGATAAACTTTTCTCTTTGTGTGGATATGTTTTAAATTTGTATCACAAAAGACTTTCTATTGGCTACTATTGAACTTTGATCCCATTGTGTGGAGGTATTAATTTTTTTTCTGAATGGAATATTCTCTATTGAATATATATTTAAGTTTTACATTTAATTTTGCATGTAAGTTTTGTTTCTAAGCTTCCATAGTTAAAACCACTTTCCTCTGGAGTTAATTTATCACTTAATAATCTAATAATTTGCTTGATTTCTGACTCTAGGAGGCACTGAAACTTCAGCAGGATGTAAGAAAAAGGAAACAAGAAATTTTAGAAAAGCACATTGAAACACAGAAGGTAAACTATTAAAGTTAGATTTGGCAAGACATATCCCACAATATTAAAACTTTTAGTGAATTTTAAGTTATACTATTAGCTAGTTGGGAGAAATAGATTTATTTAATTGGTAATGATAAAAGTGATGCTTATTAGTGACACTATCAGTATTATGTATTGACATGTGTTGGGGATAAAGAACATACATCAAATAATGGGCATAGTGTAATGGAGCTATAGCTGTCAGTATGAAATGAAAATGAGAATAGAATTCATTCACCTGTATTTCTGCACAGTAGATAGATAATAGAACGAAATCTTCCAAGTGTTGATTTGTTTCTTTCTTGGTTTGAGATCCTCTATTCCTGCCCTGTCAAATACAGTAGCCAATAGACACATTTCACTATTATTTGGAATGTATCTAGTTTAAGCTGAGGTGGAAATGTAAAATACCCAAAATTTCAAAAGATTTAAAAGATAAAGGATAAATGTCAATAATTTTTGTTGAAGCATTAGAATATATTAGGTTACATAAAATATTACCACTTTAATTTACATGTTTATCTTTTTAATATAACTTCTAGGAAAATATATGGCTGATATTTCTTTTTGGCAGTGTTGCTCTCATTTATGACATTTAATTAGTATCAGTGTTAGTTCTTCATTATGTCTAGTAATGAAGGTTAGTAATGAAGTTTGAAAATATAGAAAACACATTTCAATTAGAAACGTCTTTTCTAATTTAAACTTGGATATACTGCATAAAGAGAAATCATGATGCTTTGTACCAAAAATTAAAGCTATCTTAACTCAAATTATAATACTTTGTGATTTCACCCACATAAACATATTGCCTTGCTTCTCTTGTTTCCTGTTTTCTCTGTTGAAGATAACATTCCCAGGCTGACTAGTGATTGTTCCCTGTGACAAAGAAAATAATTATGAATTCAACATTTCTAATTTCTTGCTATATTAAAGAGCCCCTACTTTTCCTCTGTTTTTTTTTTTTTTTTTTTTTTCTGGCTTCCACACTACGTTTGGAATGAGGATACTGAAAAGGCATCATAACAAATAGATTAATTAGATAGTAAACATATTGATATTCCTACTGATGACTTTCCAGGGATTAAATTGAATTTCTTTTGGTTATGTGCTTTGAACTTATGTACTAAGAGAGCCAAGTAACTTCTTTAAAAGGAAGGAAATCAGTAATAAAACTTGTATTGAGATACAGCTGTTAGACTCACCAAATCTATTTTGCTATCTTTACATACTTAGTTTTGTTATGAATACCTGGTAGTATTTTATTCTTACTTTGCTTTGTCAATAGTAGCAAGTGTCTTTTTTCTTTTTAAAAATTGACAGATGTTAATTTCAAAACTGGAGAAAAACAAAACTATGAAGTCTGAAGATAAAGCAGAAATAATGAAAACTTTAGAAATTTTGACAAAAAATATTACCAAATTGAAAGATGAAGTTAAAGCCACTTCTCCTGGGCGCTGTCTTCCAAAAAGTATAAAAACCAAGACTCAGGTATTTTAAGTTGTGCTATTATTGATATCATCACTTACTTTAAAACATTTAATATTGTTTTTCTGAAATTCAGTTTTAGATAATGACTTTTGTTCAAAGTCTGGCCATTGTGAACTTTACTAGTCTTTTGGGTCCTCGTTGGGGGTACTATTGGAAAGTCAACAATTAGGAAAATGCTGTATGCGTAATTTTGAAAAGGTAACTTAAGGACAGAATGATATGGTACTTGATTTACAGAGGAGTTTATCTTTGTAAAGAGTTGGTAATACAGAAAGTTAATGATAGAGAAGTGATATTCTTTTTTAAAAAATTAATTTTATCAGTACATTTTAAATATACATAATGATAACATTCATCAGAGGGAATTTGTACCTATACATATCTTCATTCTTTATTCCCCAGTTCCCTGCCCTTGCTTCAACCCTTCATCCCCTTTTTATTTACACTTTGTGTCCATTTTTTATTCTGTTCTCTTTTTTCCTTTTCTTTTCCTTCCATTCCCCTCCCTACTCTGTTGTTCCCCTTCCCATTAGATCAGTTTCTTCCCATATTACAATGTCTATTATGCATTTTAGTTCTTTTTTACCCTTTCAGTTTCTCACACCAGAGAAACAATGTGATAACTAAACATTGGTGTCTGATTTGTTTCTTGAGAAGTAACTCTGTAACAGCACTATCCAGAATAGATTCATTGAAAAGGGGTAGATTAATCTATCAGATACAAACAAGTGAGCAAGATAATTTCAGATGGTAATAAGTGATTAAGAACAATACAGGATTAAGACGAGGGATTTAGCTCAGTGGTTCCCTCACTTGCCTTGAAAGTGCAGAATCCTGAGTTTAGTCCTGTGTACCAAAAAAAAAAAAAAGAAATAAAAGTATAGGCTTATGCAGTATTTATACTTGTTGCATGTATACTTCCCATGTGTATATATGTAAAATGAAATTAATATTTCTGATTTTAATCCAAGACAGTTTCACTTTTATTCCATATTATATATGTTCCTACTGGTAACAATATGTTATTTATTAACACTCACTATCTCATATTCACGATACTTGCAAAATTGCTAGAACAATATTTACCAGTAACCAAATTCAAAATTCCTTCCCAGTCTTTACAAATTCTGTAATCTAAGGGTGTAATTTCAAAAGTGATCTAGGGCGGGAGATTTAGCTCAGTGGCTCTGGAGCCTGCCTTGCAAGCGCAAGGTCCTGAGATCGATCCCTAACCACATACAATGCTGGGCGTGGTGACTCACGCCCACCATCAATCAATACCACATACCACAGTGCCGGGCGCGGTGACTCACGCCTGTCTTCCCAGCACTCGGGAGGCAGAGACAGGAGGATTGCTGAGTTCGAGGCTTGCCTGGGCTACATAGTGAGCTCAGAGCCAGCCTGAACAGCAAAGCGAGACCCTGCTCAAAAAAAAAAAAAAAAGTGATCTAGAGGGTTTTTATCCCCTGTCATATGCTATATTATCAATTTGATAAACTTGGTTGCTCTTCCCCTTCCTATAATTCTTATTGACTTAATTTTACTATTTGAATAAATAAAACATTAAGATTTTTAAAAAGCCAAACTGTATGAAAAGCTATATGTCAAAAGCCCTTTTGAGTCCCAATACTCCTACATATCCTCTATAGGTAATCAGGGCCATTGGTTTCTAGTTTATCTTTCTAATACTTCTTTTTGTAGGTGTGTGCATGTGTGTGTGTGTGTGTGTGATTTGTACATGTATATAAATAACAAACATGCATTTGTGTGTTTATTCTTGCTTACATAAAAACATCTGCTTATTAGCACCTTTTTTTCCCCAGTTATTTCTTGAAATTTCTTCGTATTAATCCATAGAAAGCATATGCTGGCTGTTATATAGAATAGAATATGAATTATAATAGTATTAACAAACAAGTTAGGAAGCTCTTGCAGTGTTATTGACCAGATGTGGTTGATTGCTTGGGCTTAAATGTGAAATATATGGACTAATGGGAATGTATGAAATAACAGGCTTTCATTAATTTCAGATTTTTTTTTTTTTTTTTTTTTTGAGACAGGGTCTCGCTTTGTAGTTCAGGCTGGCCCTGAGCTCATTATGTAGCCCGGGCAAGCCTTGAACTCAGCAATCCTCCTGCCTCTGCCTCCCGAGTGCTGGGATTACAGGTTTGAGCCACCAAGGCCGGCATCTGGTATGAGGTACTGATTGCCAGTGGGCGTACCACGGCCAGTATTGTATGTGGTTACCGGGGATTGAACCAGGGACCTTGTGCTTGCAAGGCAGATGCTGGAACCACTGAGCCAAATCTCTGGCCCAAATTCAGATTATTTTTCATGAAAAAAGTTTACTATAATGCAGGGAATTGATTATCTCCTAAATTATTACTTTATTTTAGATGCAGAAAGAATTACTTGACACAGAACTGGATTTATATAAGAAGATGCAAGCTGGAGAAGAAGTCACTGAACTTAGGAGAAAGTATACAGAATTACAACTGGAAGTACGTTTTGTCACAGCTTTCCCATACATTTTAAAAAGTAGATGTAGCTGAAGTGATTAATTTACAAATGTCTGTCCTTCAGTCTGGTAAAGGACTGTTGGCATAGGAGAGAGGGAAGAGATTAACAGCTTTTCTTTTCAGAACTACTAGAAAGCTGGGTTTGGTCCACACACTTGTAATCCCAGTGCTTGCGAAGTTGAGTTAGGAGGATTTCTGTGATTTTTGAGGCCAGCCTAGTCTACATAATGAATTCATTGCCAGCCTGAACTGCATAGCAAGACTGTGTTGCAAAAAACAAAAACAAAAACAAAAACAAAAAAACTACTAGAGAGAAAAATCTACTTAATGAGGAGAGCTAGTGGTTCTGCCTATACAGTAAAGACCATTTCTACTGATTTTTTTTTTTTCTTTCTCTTTTTCTTTCTACAAGTGAAACCTTTTGAAGGCTTTTCAGGTACTCTTATGCAGACACTCTTTGCATATACAGGTTTATTGAATTGCTGTGAAGAGCAGAACTTCAGGGGTAGAACTGTTATTGGAAGTGTTGCTTACTAAAGTTTTACCTATAGATGGTGCTGCAGGTATTTTAAAAAAGAAAATAAACTACTTTCTTACAATTTGGTTACATAGTTATTTATATGAGAAACCCTAGCAAAATTGGTTCCTATAATACATGAGAATTTTTAATATTTAGTAGAAAGATCTTTAAAGGTAGAATCAAATTTTGAAGTAGAAACATTAGTGGCATTTATAAATTAGGGACATCTTTATTCATTATTCTGCTTAACTTGATTTTAACACTTAAAATTTTTTTTTAAGCACAAAGATATGTTGAGTACTGTATTACAGGTGTTAAAAACTTATCGTTTAATTTAACACTGTTCAATTTGTGCCTTCGGACAAGGTCCTAGCTTGACTGAAAGTGAGAAGAAACTTAGGATATTGTTCAAAACTTGTATTAGTTTGCCTTCTCTGCAAGCTTAATTAGGTTATGTGTGCCCCACACAAGATAATGAGGTTTCAAATAGTATTTCTTTTCCATTAATACAGCAATTGTGCCTTCCCATCATGCCAGTGTTGACATAAAAAACAAAATATCATTTAAAAATGCTGACCTATAGTTTTAGTAGGTGATAGCATTATTAAAATTTGTTATTAACCCATGTTTTTCTTCCTTATTAGATGGCTAAATACTGAATAATGGTTTCTCTTTTTCATTTGTCATAGCTTGAGTTTATTTTACAGTTAGTACATGCAATAATGTAGTATTTTTTAGTGGGTGCTTGCTTACCACAGTAATTCTGTTAGTTTTCAGGATAAATTAATGAAATAAAAATATTCCAGAATCTGAAACCTTACATTCTGGATTCTGGGATTCAGTATAGTCTATGCAGATAATTGCCAAATCCAGAAAACTCCAAAATCTGAAACGGTCACAGGCATTTCAGATAAAGATACTCAGTTTTAATTTCCATATTGTTTAAATTATATGTCCAATCTCTTTTAGGCTGCTAAAAGGGGAATTCTTTCATCTGGACGGGGCAGAGGGATTCATTCAAGAGGTCGAGGTGCAGCTCACAACCGAGGCAGAGGGAGAGGGCGAGGACGAAGTGTGCCTGGTCATGTAGTGGTGGATCACCGTCCCAGAGCATTGGAGATTTCTGCATTTACAGAGAGCGATAGAGAAGATCTTCTTCCTCATTTTGCGGTACTTTTTTATTATCAAAAAAACAAATACTGTTAACCATCACTGGAGATAATTGGTATAATTGAAGAGAAAACATGAGTAATTTAAACCCATTGACCTGAACAAAGGGTTTGATTATCCATAGTAATCTTTTCAAAAACAGTATATAAATTTGAAACTGTAATTTTAAAAAATGATCTGGAATACTGTGATTCTTAAACTGAGTAGGTCTTCAGATATTTTAAAATGATTTAATGCTCTTTGTTTCAGAAAAGACCAGGCAGTAGTAGTTTAGTTTTGTTTGATGTTTACTTTTCAGAAAAAATTTAATGTTACATGAGCTATCCAAAAGTTTATTAAAGTGGAATTTTGTTTGCTTTGTATTCATAATCCATCTGACCAGAATTGAAACAAGAGATTTTGATATGTCATCTTAAGGTAATCTTGCTCAGTGCAAGGTTATAATTAAAAGAGAGCCTTTCTAGCTGGGTATGGTGGCTCATGTCTATAATCACAGCACTCAGGAGGCAGAGGATTGCTGAGTTTGAGGCTTGGCTAGGCTACATAGTGAGCTTGGTGCCAGCCTGAACTACAAAGTGAGACCCTGTCTCAAAAAAAAACAGAGAGAGTGCCTATCTAAAGGTAATAGGATGACAGGAGGGAGTTTAATCCATAGTTTAACTTGGATTGGATTTGTTAGATTTCTTGTGCAGGATGGAAACGATTAACTCTACTTTTACACTCTTTCATCTTTCATCTTAAATACTGTGTTGTTAATAGTACCCCAAATGTTAGTAACTATGCATCAGTGTCACCCTCAGGATTCTAATTGCACTGCAGATATAAAGCAAATGATTCTTTCTAGAGATATGAAGCAAATGAAGGCTTTTATATGTAGTATTGATTTAACATAGACCCCTTAAATAAGCAATGAATGTTTATAAAGATGTTCAATTTATTGAATAATAAATGCTTGTGTAACTTAGAGAAGCATTTTTGACACTTATGGAAAAAAACCAGTGCAGGCAAGTTTTTAACAAATAGTAAAACTGGACCTTAGATCATGAAGAATAAGCTTGTAAAGTATATAAGTGATTTAACCTTTTGAAAATTAGATTTCAGTGTTTGATAATCATAGTACAGGCTTCCATAGTTAACAGATACTTTGTCAGGACAGAAGTAAGTATTAAAAGAAATAGTTGATGTTTAAGAGATAACTAAGATGATGAATAGTTAAAATGATAAGTAGTTAAGGATGAGTCTGGAAAGCCCTGTATTTGATGAATTAAAGGGATAAAAAAAGAAATCGGAACTACAAATTTGGAGGTAATCCAGCCCAACTCTTCCCTACTATGTGTACCACTCCACACCTTCCAAAAAGCTTAGGAGATCCGATTAACTTAGGTGTCTTATGTATAGTTAGTTACACAGCAGATCGGGAAACTATCAGTGATGATATTAAAATATCCAAACAAACAAGGTGAGTTTGTTATGATTGTGTTTTGGTGAATCAAGATGGCTGTGATTTGAGAAATATTCAGAGACTCTCAATGGAAATTCTTCTACACTTGGAAATTTAAGCTTTCCTCAAAAGTTAGCGGTGGCAGCTCACATTTGAAAATTACACAAGGACTATCAGAAAAAATTAACATGAAAGGACCATTGACTGTTACAAATTGTAATTAACATAATGCTAGTTTTATCCATTGGGGCCAGTAATAGTAGTAAGAAAACTTAAAGCTAAAATAAAGCGCATTTTTTTTGACAGATCTTATTGAGTATATTAAACCTTTAAAATAATATACTGTTAGTAAGTTTTGTTTGAAACACCCTGTGACATAGATATCTTACTGCCTGTGTCAGATATTAGAAAAATGAAACATGAAGAAATTAGGTAACTTGTCCAAGCTTACACAGAACTAGTAGATCTGGGATATGAGTGGCTGGCTTTAGACTCCACTCTCTCCTATGCTGTACAGAATTTTTCTGTATTGGGGATGTGCATGTATTTAATGAGATCATAGTTTTTATTTTTCAATAGGAAAGACAGTACAAGTAAAGGACTAATGATATATGAAATTTATGTGATAAAAGTTGCTGTTGTAGAAAAAATATTCCTACACACGGGGGAAAACATCCAAAAACAGGCAAAATATAACATGTTTAGCTTTTAAATGTCTTAAAAGAGTGTATGTTATGGCAGATTTTATAGTAGGTGAAATAGCATAGTCAACTAAACTCTTAAACTTCTGAATCAAAAGGCCAGGACTCCCATCTTCATAATTTATTATTTTGGGAAGATTACTTAAATTCTTTGAATCTCCCCCTCTTCTATTTATTGGAAATGACATGAAAAATTCAGATTTCTGAGATTCATTATGCTGCTTAAGAAACAAATGTCTCAATCTCCAATACCAAAAACAAAACAAAAACAAAAATAAAAGAAAATCACTAACAAACCATTTAGTATGTCTTAGGACTGGAATAGATAGAAGTGAAAGGGCAAGGAAGAAGGTCAGCTTTAGCCTTTGGCTTTATTTAAAGAGTATTTTGATTGAATATTTTTCACTAATTTATGAAAGTATGCAATTAGAAATAAGATTAGAAGACAGAGCCAGCCTACTTCTAACAATATTAAATACTAAAATGAATTATTTACCATTCCTTTCTGTTAACCTATATGAATTGTTACACATTCTAATTTATATTTACTAATATTTTAATGCCCTTGGGATTTTTGGATGTTTCAAGATATTTATTTGGAGGAAATACTTTTTTATGTTTAAAGCAATATGGTGAAATTGAAGATTATCAGATTGATGACTCGTCACTTCATGCAGTAATTACATTCAAGACAAGGGCAGAAGCAGAAGCAGTAAGTATTAAAATAATTTGTCAAAAAATTAAAATGATTTCTATTTCCTTTGTTTTAATGTAAATGAATTTTAAAATATACTCCATAAACTATGTCTTCACAATATGTAGAATATTTGAATTCATGCCCACAAAGAATATTTTGATGCAGTTCAGTAATGTAACATGATACAATTAGAATGTAATCAGGCAATTATATTATGTTGAGACACTAGGAATTTTTGTTTTGCAGGAAATAGGACCATCCTCTTTCCCATATTATTCTTTGCAACTGCCTCACAAAAAATACTGCTTGCAGAATACTCAAGTAATGAGGTTAAGATGATTCTGGGAGAATAAAACCGTGATGTCTTCCTTATTTCTTACCCTTCATGGGTTGCTTCTCAGCCCCAGCACACTGAATTCAGAAATGTCCACTGGCTCAGCATAAACCCAGATATATCATTACAATTATCTGCCCCAGATTTGAAGTATAGCTTTAGCTTTTAGACTACTCTTTAGTATAGTTATCTTGAACTGTCTTTCCAAAGATTGACTGGATATATCTGCATCTTGTCTTTAATTTGAGTTTAAAAGATTAATTTAAAAAATATATATGAGAATTCATAGGAATTTTTTTTAAAGCTTTGTAATAGGGATGGCAATATAGTATAAATATTTTATCCTTACCATTATTCCAAGTATTTGGTTTTCAGACAAAATTATTGGAACTGAGAACAATGAGATTATTTTTGGAAGTTTTAAATTGATGAGGATCTAAAATAAGGTTTGAAAAAACCTAAATTGCCACCTGTGTGGCACACACCTGTAATCCCAGCACTTGGGATACTGAAGCACAAGGATCACTGTGAGTCCAAGGCAGCCTGGGGCTACATAGTGAGTTCAAGGCCAGCCTGAATTGCATAGTAAAATCCTGTCTCAATTAAAAAAAAAAAAAAAAGCAAAACCTAAATCAATCTAATTATTGTAGTGACTATTTCCTGCCCAAACAATTGCTAAGAATTTATCAGGTAGCTGTTACTCTCAGAGCACTTCTTGCAATAGGTGTGAAATTGTAGGTCTAGTAAGATTCAGAAAAATACTCAGCTGGACTTTTTTTTTTTTTTTTTGAGACAGGGTCTGGCTTTGTAGTTCTAGCTAGCTCTGAGCTCACTATGTAGCCCAGGCAAGCCTCGAATTCAGCAATCCTCCTGTCTCTGCCTCCCGAGTGCTGGGATTACAGGCATGAGCCACCACGCCCGGCTCAGCTGGACTTTTTGAATAACCTAGTTTTAGGAGTAGAGATTCGAAAGTGGGTAGGAAATTATTTTATGTAATTGCAATTTCTGGGCATAGAGTTTTACCTTTTAAAATACAGGAGATTCTGTCCTTTTTTTTTTTTTTTTTTTTTTTTCTTTGGTGTTGGGGATTGAACCCAGGGCCTCTCCTCCCTGCTAGGCATGTACTCTACCACTGAACTATATACCCCAGCTATCAGATCTAATTTCTGAGTAATTTTTTTATATGAGGATGTTTTGTGAAAGTAAAAATAATTTATAATAGCTGAGAGTTTAAAACTTCTTTATAAATTTTTCATATGCACGTTGTGTTGAAAAAGAATTTTCATCCAAAGATGATACTGAGTAAAATTTGAAAAAAGCTTCCTTTTCAGTGATGGCTTTGGTGAGAATTTTAATTCTGTAGGTGAGAAATAGTGAACACCTCTTTACCTGCTGTTTTGTAGAAGTAGCGCTGTTGTAATAGTCCATTAATTATTGTACAAATGGTTAAAATACTACACAGTTTGTGGATTTAATGAGTACTATAAAAATATAGGTACTACTTTCTGAGTATTTACCTAGTTTGGAGGGTGGGAAAGGAATCTTGCTTCTTAAATAATTTTTGAAAGTTTTGCCCTTAGTAAGACCTATTGACATATTCATTCTTTCTTGGATCTTGTCTTTTTTGCTTTAAATGTAATATGTTTTCTACAGTGTATATCTTTTCCATGTAATACATGATGTTTATATTCCTTGTATAGAGTTGGTACATGTACATAATATTCCTTTTTTCATCCCTGTGTTTTCCCTCTTTACTAAGACAAAATACCTGACACCTAAACTTAAGTTTATTTAGCTCACAGTTTGTAGAGGTTTTACTCAGTAATCAGCTGGCTCCAATGTAGGGTGACACATGCCAGAGGGGTGTCACAGAGAAGAAACTCCCATGCTGCCCACGTGGTAGCAAAAGCAACAAGGGAAGCTCTGGAATTAGGGAGATTAGTAGTCACAGGTCCATAATCCCACCATCAAACACTCTAGATTCAGACACCTCTGAAAAAGCTACCTATGTCTGCATGAGGCCTTGAAGGGTAGCAGCTAGATCCAAACCATAACAATCCCTTAATTCTTCCCTCCATCTTTTGGTCCCCATTTTCTTTGAAAAAGATCTATGTTCTGCAGAAGTAACCTCCTCCCATGATTGACTAGTATTATTTTTCCTATTCTCAGTTTTTCCTGTATATTTGTAGATCTAGATCCTATTTCAAAACATGGATGATGAGGTTCCTGATTTAGAATAATCAGCTCCAAAGATGGAAACTGTAGTCCCAAATTCAAAATGTATAGTTTAAAAAAAAAAACCAAAAGAATCCTTTTCTGCTGACAGTTTTAATGCCCATCTTTCAACTTTGAGTTAGTTGTGAAGATTTATTTACTTAAAACCATAGTGAGAAATAGTAAACTTGTTACTGTTGTTATTAATACTATGATTGTGCTTGTTTTTCAGAATGAGTGATTGGTAGAACAGTGAAGTAGAATGAATATAAGACTCTTACTCTTTAAACAAATTAGAAGAACAAAGTTGGGTTTGTAGAATATAGTGCAAAATCAGTCAGAAGTTGAAGGTGCTAAGTCAGTGGTAAATTTATAATAGTAGCATATGTAAGAATTCAGAAAATCAAGATAGGTGTATAGAGGTTGTGTGTGTAGGTGTGTGTGTATAAATGCTGTATAATACCAATGACTACATTTCAAAATATGAACCATATCTGAATCTTTTTTTTTTTTTTGAGACAGGGTCTCGCTTTGTAGTTCAGGCTGGCCCTGAGCTCACTATGGTGCCCAGGCAAGCTGCCGCAAACTCAGCAATCCTCCTGTCTCTACCTCCCGAGTGCTGGGATTACAGGCGTGAGCCACCACGTCTGGCATTGTGGTATGCGGCGTTGATTGTTGGTGGGCGTGTCTCCATGCCCAGTATTATATGTGGTTACCGGGGATCGAACTCAGGTCCTTGCACTTGCGAGGCAGGCGGTGGAACCACTGAGCTAACCCTCCGGCCCCCATATCTGAATCTTCATTTTATTTTTAAATTTTTGATACAAGGCCTTACTATGTAGTTCAAGCTGGCTTTGAACTCATTTTGTAGCCCACCTTGTCCTGAATGCTGGGATTAGAGGTATATGTGTACATGCCCAGCAGGTTCTTCGCTTAAAGAAATTTTTTTTTTTTTTTTTTTTTTTGAGACAAGGTCTCACTTTGTAGTTCAGGCTGGTGCTGAGCTCACTGTGTAACCCAGGCAAGCCTGGAACTCAGGAGTCCTCCTGCCTCTGCCTCCTGAGTACTGGGATTACAGGTGTGAGCCACCATGCCCAAAATCTCCAGCCCAAAATAAAAATTTTTAAGAAAAACAGAGAAATGTAAGCTCTTTCTGATTTTTGTTATTTGGGAAATAGCCTTTTTTGTCATGGTTAGTAAATTGAGACATTCTCTAATGTGTGTTACTGAAGTTGCTCATGATGAACATTGTACTGCTAAAATAAAGTCTACACTTGAAGCTTATAAATAGGTGACCATATGCCTTTAATTCAAAGGTTCAAAAAATAGAAGTCTTTCTCTGTAAGGTTTACTGTTTAGATTTTACATGATTTTTATAGTAGTGGTCATTTCCAGTAACTTATCCAAGCATCAGTGTCACCTGAAAAAGGGTTTTCTTCTGTGAGAAAGGGTTCTTTTATCCGTCACATTTGTAAAAGACTGTACTGTACACTGTATTTGGAATTGCAATCTAAATGACCTGTGAAGGCAAGAGATAAATCTTTTTAATTTTACACAACTTTGTTTCTTTCAGACTTATTTCTAAAACAATTTTCCACGTAAAATGTAGCATCCATCTTGTAACTACTTTTCATAGTTTCTTTTTCTCTATCAAATTTTCATGAAGCCTCAGTGCCGGGCATGGTGGCTTACACCTGTAATCCTAACACTTGGAAGGCAGAGGCAGGAAGATTGCTGAGTTCGAGGCTTGCCTGAGCTACATCATGAGCTCAGAGTCAGCCTGAACTACCTGAAGTAAGATCCTGTCTTAAAAAAAAAAAAAAAAATTCATGTAGCCTTTATACTATAAAGCTTCACCTTAATGTGTGTAAAGTAAGACTGGAGGAAATCTTATGAATAAGGTGATTCAGCTTTAAGCCAGACTTTTTTTTTAGCACTTCATATTATAAAAATTAGAATTTTAAAAGGAATTCCCATATACTCATTATTGAGCTTTAGCAGTTTTTCGCTTATGACCAGTCTTACTCTGTTTTAGTCATTACAGTCTTCTCTTTTATCTTAGAGCTATTTCCAGTGATCATGTCTCTTCCTCTATAAACATGTCAGTGTATGTTTTCATTGTACATGTCTGAATCTACTGTCATGCCTCAATATACTTCCTAAATAGTATATATCCAGTGACAACTTAGATTTCTGATTTTTCTTAAACAATTTTTTTACTTTATTTAAAGATCTATGCAAGTTCATATTTAAATACAACTTGATAGGTTTTTGTGTATATGGTCATGAACTCATGTCTTTAATCATTTCATGGATATTGATCTTTTGTTTTCAGTTACTAATATTCTATTTGTCCTGTGTTTGGGCAGTAGGAGACTGTAAATTGATTTCTTCCTGAATCCTTTTGACAGGATCCCTTTGTTTTTTAAGAATTTCCTTGTTTTTTGATATTATAAAAGCTATTATTTATACATTTTCTCTTCCAGATATAGAATGTACTGTCTCTCAGAGGAGTCTTTTTTTTTACCAAACAAAAGCATGTTTACTAAACTTTTACTAAACTAAAAAGTTTACTAAACTAAAAGTTTACTAAACTTTTTTTAGCAGTTGGTGATCAGGGTAAAAAAATACTTACATGTACACATACATATATAAGTGTGCATATGTTCATAGAGCTCATATAAAACCTGCCTATTTGATTCTCAACTATATGGTTTTAAGTACATACACACAGATAGGCAAGTGGAAAAGTCCTTAGATAAAGGTACATTCAGGGCCGGAGGGTTAGCTCAGTGGTTCCAGCGCCTGCCTCGCAAGCGCAAGGACCTGAGTTCGATCCCCGGAAACCACATATAATGCTGGGCGTGGAGACACGCCCACCAACAATCAATGCCGCAGACCACAATGCCGGACGTGGTGGCTCACGCCTGTCATCCCAGCATTCGGGAGGCCGAGACAGGAGGATTGCTGAGTTCGCGGCGGCTTGCCTGGGCACCATAGTGAGCTCAGGGCCAGCCTGAACTACAAAGCGAGACCCTGTCTCAAAAAAAAAAAAAAAAAAAAAGGTACATTCAGAACTAATACTTACATATTAGCTGTGGCTTATATTGTGTTTACCTAGTCTCATGGTTTTTATAATCTCAGCCTCTTTCCATGCTGAAAACTCACCTTTCTCATGTCATAACATGCTGAGTGATATGTGCATTTAAATTTTTGATGAGTAATCTAAAATTGCCACCTGTTTAGGTTATATTTGTTTGACTGCCTCATGAAGATGTGCAAGAGCACCTTTTGTCCATTTTCTTGCCACAACATGTCCTCAATGTTGTGGTTTTCTTATTCTCCACCCCTCTCAACAAAACCTATAGTTTATAATTTGTCCTAATTCTTGTTGCAGTGAGGTATTCAAAGGAAATTAATTTTAATTTTTTAGAAGATGCAGGTTTTTTTTCCTTCTCTCATTCCTTCCTTCTTTCTTCCTCTCATTCATTCAATAAGAAATTATTTCTGGTGTGTTGCCTAGGGCTGGCCTTGAACTTGTGACTCTTGCCTCAGTCTCCTGAGTACTTAAAATGGGTATGATACCATGCCCAGCCCTTATTTCAGTTTTAATTCCTTTTTAAAACATTTATTTGTTTATATGTTTGTTTTGGTGGTGGTTTTTTGAGATGGGTCTCACTCTGCAGCTCGGCAATCCTCCTGTCTCAGCCTCTGAGTGCTGGGATTACAAGTGTGCACCACTGTGCCTAGCTACTTTATTATGATTGAGTTGATTTTTTGTTTTTTTGTTTTTGTTTTGTTTTTTGAGACAGGGTCTCACTTTGTAGTTCAGGCTGGCTCTGAGCTCACTATGTAGACTAGGCAAGCCTCTAACTCAGCAATCCTCCTGTCTCTGCCTCCTGAGTGCTGGGATTACAGGCATGAGCCACCACACCCAGCTGAGCTGATTTTTAAATGTTACCTATTTTTTTCTGTCAGCTTTTAATGCCTCTTGGCCTATTATTTTGCTGATCTTTCTATTCTAATGAGTTTTGTGGGGGTTGTAAATGAATTGAAAATCTCTCTTATGCTCTTCATATATGCTCTTCTTGTCATATCCAGGAGAGGGATGTCTACCAATGATTTCCCACCCCCACCAAGTGCCTAAAACTACAGATAGTGCCAAATTTATTTATATTATGCTTTTTCTGTACTGATACACTATACAATGATCAAGTTTATCTTGTAAAATAGGCAGTAATAAAATACAAAAGTACAACATACTGTAATAAAAGTTACATCTGATTTTTCTAGGGCAGTTAGTATATGCAGCATGGATACTTTGGACCAATCAATGATTCACATCCCAGGTGGGATAGAGTACAGTGGTGGAGAAATGGCATGTGTGCCATAGCAGGCTGTTTATCATTGAAAGCTCTTAAAGGTTCGCATTCTAGAGTAGTAATGTGAGGTTTTATCATGCTACTCATAACAATTATTTAAAATTTAAAATTTGTTTATTTCTGAAATTTTTCACTGATATATTTGGATCAAGGTTAGCTGAAACTGCAAAGTGAAATTACAGGTAAAGGGAATTTATATTAGGAAATTAGTTTGTAAGTTCTTATAGTTTTATTTTATGATACGAGGGATCAAGCCCACAGCCTAATGCATGCTGGGCAAGTACTCTCCACTGAGCCTATATTCCCTGCCCATAAGGTGTATTTTTAAAAATTCTCATTTGTACTATATTTTGTACAATAACAATAATAATAGCTAACTGTAATCTTTTTGTGTAATCTAATATATAAACATTTTCTCATTTTGTGTAGTACATGTATACTTCTTATTGCTTTTTAGATTTTACATTCACTTTTTCAAACTTTATGAAATGTAATTGGTATAAAGAGCAAAAGTAGGAAGCCTGCTGATTTTACTGAGTGAATTAGTTTTTCCAGGCTATGTGAAAGAACATATACAGTTCTGCTTATTTATTTGGGTGTGTTATGACCTCTTTTACATTTCTCTTCATATGCCACTTGTTATCTAGCTTTGTATTTTAAATTTGCCAGGGGTCTTGTTTAGAGTCTCTCTTCTGTCCAAAATTATTCTTTTCAAAAATCTTCATGTGTGTGCCGGGTGTGGTGGCTCACGCCTATAATCCCAGCACTCGGGAGGCAGAGACAGGAGGATTGCTGAGTTCGAGGCTTGCCTGGACTACATAGTGAGCTTAGGGCCAGCCTGAACTACAAAGTGAGACCCTGTCTCAAAAAAAAAAAAAAAACTTCATGTGTTTTATGTTTATTTTTATATCAACTTTAGGATCACCTTATTTGGTTCAAAACAATGCAATGAATTATGGGATAATTAGCATTTTAATACTAAATTGTCCTCTATATCATTGTCTTTAAAATTTTCAATCTTAGTCTGTAAGACCATTTTCAGATTTTCTGTAGAGACAATGTATATTGCTTGTTAGGTTAATGGTTTAGTTTATGTGAACAGCATATATTGTTTATACATTTTTCCCATAGTAATGCATCTTAATTCTATTTTAAATGTGATATTTACTTCCATTATTTCTGGATTGTTTGAATAACTATTATCAAACTTAATTGTTTGATAACTATTCATCTGTTTTTATTAAATGTGAAACTGATATTTTATTAATCTTGATTATTTTAGTTTTGTTCTCATGCTTTTCAGTTGTCTATTTAATCATGTTGGCAAATAGTTTTACTGCCATTGCTTACATTCTTGCACCAACTCTTCGTTAGTATCCTCAGAAAAATGTCAAAAGCATTAGTATTAAGTTTTACTCATGAAATGGATGAGACCATGGGTAGTATTTTTAATATTATGTATGGTCCTGGCTTTATATCAGGTATATATAAACTACTTACTAAAAGGTGTGGAGATTTTTTTTTTTATCAGACATGGATTTTTCAGTTGTGCATACCTGCTATCTTCATTGAAGATTACAGTGAATCTGGGAAGCCTACCTTTTTACCAATTTAGGACAATTTTTTCTCAAAATCTATAAAGTGTGTTTCTTATGTGAGAAAAGACTTTCTGTGTCTTAACTTCATTTAACATTATGATCTCAAGGTACAGTTATAAAGAGTAAAATAATGGCAGACTTTAGAATGGGTGAATAAATCAGGGAAAAGAAAGGGAGTAACATGATTAAGATGTTATATATGTGTAGCAGTGAATCTGGGATTTTGCATATATGTACACATTTTGCATATATGTACACACAAATAAACAGCATTTAACATAAATAAATGTTAAAGAAGCGCATTGTGAAGGTCTTGATGCCCAATACTAAAAAGAAAAAGAAAACCTTATGTAGAAAATACTAGTGACATCTTTGCCTTTTAGTTTAATTCTTTTTTGTTTTTGTTTTTGTTTTGTTTTGTTTTGTTTTGTTTTTTTGAGACAGGGTCTCGCTTTGCAGTTCAGGCTGGCCCTGAGCTCACTATGTAGCCCAGGCAAGTCTCAAACTCAGCAATCCTCCTGTCTCTGCCTCCCAAGTGCTGGGATTACAGACGTGAGCTACCACACCCAGTTTAGTTTAATTCTTTTTAACTAAATGAAAAGATAACAGAAGGAAAGGGAGAGGATCAAAATTTAATATGTGTGTACCAGTATCCCATGAGGAGTATATTCATTATGTATCTTGAACATATAGTAGTGAAAAAAATTTTTAGAGTTTTATGAGAAAGTATTTTGTGTGATACATTTCTTTATAGTAGAATTCCTTATCATAAATGTGATAAATTTTTATGCAATGATTAAAGCTTAAAAATTTTTGTTGTGTGACATTGAGATGAGCCATGAACTTAAAAAACTATGAACTCCATTTTAATGGGTATGAAATCTTAACTTTATCATACTTTGTTGGGCTAATAGAAAGTTATACCTGGAGACTTTAATGTCACACACTTCACATTCATATGTCATTGGACATATAATTGTTTCCACATTTCACATCACAACTGTACTTTGAGATTGTACTATAAATCCTTTGTGATTGAGTTATTTAGGTATGTTGCTAAGATGATTTGTGTTCAGTCATGTTACTTATAATTTGAATGCACTATTTCTAAACCAGCCACTTGATGTAGCAGTTACTTGACTTGAGTGTTCTTAAGTTCAAGTTTAACATAAGTTATAAGAGCTTAGTAGTCACTAAAGTTTAAATAGAAAGTTTAGGTTTTTTTCTCTTCATTGAGATGTTTATATTTTGTGTTAGTGACATAGCAAACATGGAAGACATAGTGATGCAATTTAAAAATAACAATACTTTACATGTAAAGTTATTCTTTGTTAAAAGTTTCTAGTTAGTAGTTCTTATAGCATTTGTAAATTAACAGTTAAAATGCAATCAAATTTATTTAGCCTGTTGACCTCAATTTAAACATGAATTCAAAAGCTTCTGTCATGATCTTGAAGTGCTTTGGGATTATAAATAGTATTTATCATTGTATTGTAAACATATAAATATATTTTGTCTAGTCAAGCATCAGTCAATGGTAAAATAGTTTTATTCAGTTATGAGCAGTTCTTTTCTTTTTAAAAGTATTTGGACTCTAGTCTAATTTTAGGAGTAAATATCATAAATTATATTAAGGGCAAATAATGCAAAAGCATATAAGCAACTGTCTTCATTTGAGTACAGCAGTTTTTTAAAATATTAGGCTCTATAAAAGTTTTTCCTTCAGAAATTACTAATCTTCTATACATCAATGTTCTTAATTGTTTTAGGCTGCAGTTCATGGAGCTCGTTTCAAAGGGCAGGATCTAAAACTGGCATGGAATAAGCCAATAACTAATATTTCAGCTGTGGAAACAGAAGAAATTGAGCCTGATGAAGAGGAAGTATGTTTTGTTTTCCACTTTTTCTTGCCTTAGAATTAAATTGTACACATAAAATGTGATTTTTATGGCTGTGATTTTGACATAAAACTTTTATTCCTGAGCCATATTCCAGACAGATAAATGCAGACAACTTTAAGTTTTCTGGATTAATGGGAAGAACTGTTGATTGCTAATCCACAAAGAATATATGAAATCACACACACATACACACATACACACATACATAAACACTGTTTATAATCACATATATACACGCATGCATTTCACTCACTGTAAGAAGATAGTACTTATTAGATTTTTTTCCACAGGAAATCTTATAATACTTTAAGGTTTAAGGTATTTATTCTGCTCCAATACTGTGTTAACATGTTAGATTTCTTTTAATTTGTTGTAGTTCATTAAAATCCATGCCTGCTATATGGTAGACTCTGTAAAATGTACAAAAATGAATAAGACACGGTCCCTATTATCAAGGAGCTTATAATCTGGAAAGGAGGGTGGTGGCAGATATGTAAGAAACTAATTATAATTATAGACAGATTGACGTGCTGAATAAAGATTTGAACAACATGCTGTGGGAACCCTGAGGAAGGAATGATTATTTCTAAGTAGAAGACTGTTGAAGGAAGTATTGACAGTAGCACTGGGCCCTCATTGATAAAATAGACTTCAACCAGCAAGTACAGGGGCAGGTATTTTAAGCAGAATGTTAAGTTTGAGGCTAGGTGTGGAAGAATATGTTTTTCTTGCATAGCAGCTGTTAGTTGGATAGCTGAAAGATTTGAGCATGTAGCACAGTAAACTGAAAGAGCCCTTTCAAACCAAAAAGTTAAAAGCAACTCTGTTTTGCTTAATTATAAAAACAAACTATAGAAAAAGTTGAAATTAAGAAATAAAGGTAAGGTGAGATAACTAAATAATTGTTTTATCTTTGTTAGATTTTCTTAGTAGCACTTCATTTTATTTGAAGAGCATTTGAAGGCTGTTATACATATCCATAGTAAAATGCAAGAATAAAATGTGTATTTTGAAACTCATATACATGATTTGTCATTTTATATTTTAGATTATACCTTTGTCCTTCCATGAGTTTGAATTGAATGGGGAGAAAAGCAGGAGAGCTCCTGGTATTAGGTATTTTGAAAAGTTTGAACAAGCAGTCTGCAGCATTTATGAAAGAAATGGGGAAAAGAAAGGAATGCTGTCAAAGAAAATGTGTATATAGCAGAAAAGAAATCATGGTAGAATTTTATATAAAATCATTCATTGACTCAGTGTTCAGAGTTAAGGTCAGAAAACTGATGTTTTCTTTTTCTAAACAAGTATTAAGTAATATTTTGAAGGATAAAAGATGGGGTAATTTGTTAGAGTGAGGAAATACGGCATTTGCAAAGTCTTGATTTGACATTTCTTTAGTGCTGTTTGTACAAGGAGTATTACAGATACTATAGAGAAATCTTTGAATAAAGGTTACTTTTTGTTTCTTTAATGTTCTAGCTATATAAATACCTTTTGTATTCAACTCAAAGAGAGATCAGTGTTTAAAAGTGTCACCTGTTTTTCTTTCTTTTTTTTTTGGGTAAATTCCTAAATACATTTTAACCTAAAGTTTCAGGAAGAGTCTTTGGTGGATGACTCATTACTTCAAGATGATGACGAAGAAGAAGAGGACAATGAATCTCGTTCTTGGAGAAGATGATTTGACTGATCATTGATCCGCATATGCTAGAACTCTACCTGTGTTTCATTAGTATTATCTAATGTACTTTTACATATTTGTAAAACAATTTTTGGTAAAATGTGATGAAGATGGATTTCACAAATAGACAAAAGAAAAGAAAAATACCTTCTGATCCTGTATTTTGAAAGATTGATGTTTGCATTTTATTTCAGTAAACAATTGCTAAAGACATCACACTAGAACATATGCAATGTTTTTATTACATACTTCTACTGAACATTACAGAATTCTTTGGGTTCTTTGTAATTTAATGAATAGGTCTAAAAACTTAAGACCCAACACTTGTTATAATTTAGAGGATTTTGTTCTAGTCCAAATAAGGAATGAATTTGCATTTAAAATCTTGATGAATGTTTTAAAAAATGAATAGATAACATAGTACCTTACTGAAGTCTCCAAGTTATGTATTCATAATATTACATAGTAGTATGCTTAGGCTTTACTATGTATTAGCCTTTTGTTGGACTTGTGTATGTATTTTACCACATGGGTTTTAATGATAATGGTGTACGACTGCTTTACATATGAGCCCTTATGCATCTGGATGTTAAAAATAAAGTGGAATGGTCTCTTAAAAAGAAAAGAAAAGAAAAAAAGAAAAAGCAGTGAGAAAAAAAAAGACAATGTTCCTTGATTTAAAAAAAAAAAAAAGAAAAGAAAAAAGAGAAAAAATTAAAATAAATAATAAATAGACCATTCCAGATGGTGATTGGTACCCTTTCCCCCAATTATCACAAAAGGAGCTATAACCACTAATTTAATAATAATGGTTACTGGTAACTTTATAATAATAATGTACAGTCCAATGTTTAAAATTTATACCACTTCAGTTTGGTTTGATCCTATAAATTTTCAACAGATGTCTTAAAATTTAAAAGCAGGCTGATTAGTTTGGAACCAGACTTCAAGTAGAGCTAACATATGGTGAATAAGAAAACATCATATTACATTTTGGATGTATGAGAGAAAACTTGACCATTTGAAGATGTATGAATAAAGAAATGTACTATAGATACTACTTTAGGAAAACACTGTTTGGTAAGTGTTTCAGTCTGATACTTTAAGTGTGAATTTCCTATACTTGTATAAAAATCTTTGACATTTACAACAATATTGTGATTTTTAAGTGGATTTCTCTGACAAGTGAACTTGATCGTTGAGAATTGATATAGCAGTTTTCAGAAAATAAATATATTTGTAGAATGAGGGGGGATTATTATATTTATCTCTTAAAATCCATCATTTTGGTTGCAAGTGTTTCTGCCACTCCTGAGAGTATAGTGATAGTATTTTTTTAAAAAACATTAAATTGTCATTTTCTTCCATATTGGGTTCTTCAAAATTAGAATCTTTATTCTACCAACACCACCATAGTCTTCTGGCAATGGAGTAACTTGTGGATATTGTTGTATTTTCCACTTATATGTGGGGTTAGAGTTCTATGTTCTTGAGGGTAGTACTGTTTCATAGTATTTTGGCTTAGAATTGGTACACATTTATATTTAAAATCTCAGATTTCAGTTGTCAGAATACTAACTTGAGTCAGAAACGTAGATCTATGATATATTTTTATGTAGTATCTTGTATATTGACTATATGCTATTCTGATTCATTAGGTAAGTTTGTTTTCTTTTCTTTTTAGTAGTCGTGAAAGGTGCCAAATTGGCAGAGGCTCACGTTTCTTCTCTTTACACCAAACAGGTATTATAAAGAAAGTAAATCTTTCAAGGCCAGTTAAAGCTCCATGATGGTTTTGGCTCTATAATTTGATTAGTAAATTCTAGCCATATAATGTAACTGACATTACCTGTTCTGCTTCAGCCCATAAATAGCTAATCAACTTCTGTAGCCTGCAACTCTCTAGTAACCTAGAACTTAAAATATTGTAAGCCATGTTGCTTTGAATCAATCAAAAGATTCAGTATGTTTCAGTTTGGTCCCACAGTATGAGGGTTAAATATTACCACCATTAATTAGACTTCAAGTTATACTTTCATAAGCATTAATATATTTTAATTATACATATCAGTATTATGTTGCTATTATGTTTTTAAAATAAATATTAGTACTCTACATGTAGTTTCATGTTTTCTTTAAAAGTTAAGATAGCTCTTTGAAGTAGATGTTAATTGCCATTTTACAGATAACTTAGGCCAATAGAAGTAGAGTAACTTATCCAAAGTCAAAGCTAGTAAGTAGAATGACTAGATTTCAGTACAGATACTCTGATTTCAATACCAACTTTTTATTTTTTAACTGCATTGCTGCCTCCTTCCTATTAGTGATTGGATATGACATTGTGTTTATAATAAACATGCTAATTATTGCCTCAAAGATACTGCACAAAGTCAGTATTCTTGATCATTAGGCAGTTCATATTTTCATCTCCCTTTTAATACAGCAATTTGTTCATATCTCTGTTACAATACTTATGTTGTAATACAATTTATCTGGTTTATATGTCTGTATTCCCCACTATATTCCAAGCTCCTTTAGGAAAGGGACCATGTCTTATTCATCTTATTATCTCTATAGTGCTTATCATACAGCCTGCCTCATTGGGCACTCAGGTGTTTGTTGAATGAAATAATGAATGAATGCGTATTTAAATCTCCAATAATGAGGTAACAATTACCTCCCTTGTTAATTTTTATCACTTTTCCGAAAGTCTCTCTTGACAGTCTCTTCAGTCACTGAGACCTTTTAGCTAAATAGTCAATTCAGTTAAGCTTCTCATTTGATGGGTAACGAGTACTGATGGAGGTGTACACATGTAATCTCACTGGAATTTCCACAATAGTTGATAAAGCATTAATATTTTGGAGTATTTTTAGCAGTTCAGAGGTAAATCAGCCTTTGAGTTTCTAATATGTGATTAGAACTGCTGAGAGCCATTAATCTGGTCCATCCCACTTACTTTATTTTATTTTTTTTTTTAACGTCTAAAAGTGACCTAGTATAGAGAACTGGACAAGGATTAAGAGATGGTGCTTTTAAGGTCTTGGCTGTTTAATTCTTTGGCCTTAGACCAGTCTCTAACCTTATCCAGTGTTGTTTCCTTGTCTGTAAAATGAAAGGGGTTGGACTAGGTGATTTATGATATCCCTTTTACATCTGTAGCTTTCCTGGTTCTACATTAATGTTTGATCTAAAATAACATATCTAAGTCAATTCTCCATTTGTTGTTGCTGCTGTTGTTTCTGTCATCATTGGCAACAACTTAGATTTGGTTTTGATAATTTGTGTGTTTCTTGGTATAATTTTATATGTAGTATTCAAAATGCTTGCATTTGCTGGCATAAATTCTTACATAGATTAACTGCTGTGTTCCCAATTACAACTTCCCTTTTGCTTCTAAACTCAGTTTAAAAATAATTGCCTATTAAGCATTCTTCCCTCAAATGTGAATTTATATCCAATCTCAGTTTTCTCTTTTTCTTTTACATTATGGTTCCTAAAAGGAACTTTTTGTAGTAATTCCTCAGTACACAAACTTAGTTTGTTCGATGTTTCTTGAAAAGATGGCCACATTCAAGTTTGTGCAGTCAAGATGGCCACAGTCATGTTTGCCACCTGATGCAGTTTCCAAACAAAAATTTTGCGAAACACTTGTGTTTGCAGAACAAATTGTTTCCAAACAGAAATGTTAGTGAACCAAGGTACCCTGTAATTCTGTAGCTCTTCAGCAAGGTTTTTGATTTATTGTATACATATAGACTGTGAGGTTGAACTGGGTGTGAGAAAAGGATTAAGGGCAATGTAAGTAACTGCTTACAGGAGAGATTGAGGGAGAGTATATATTACTGAGTAAAAGATTGACTAGTATTATCTTGGGATGGTTGTTATTTTACATATTTCACTCTATTTTATGACTAGTGTTTTAAATGTTATTGGATAATTGTAACTTTTTAAAAAATTATTTAATGGAAGCCCTATCATTTAGTGAAAACATATTGTAGGAATGGGAAAATATTCCACAGTTTCTGTTTTATTGTTATATGATCATTTGTAACAACCAATAGTTTAGAGACAACTGTTTCAGCTGTTGTAGCAAGTATGGCTAAATTTAATGGAAAAGGAAGTATGTTATTAGATGTTATTTTGGGGGGGGGTCCTGTATTTCCAATTAAATTGAAACACCAACCATTGGGTGTAAGTATTCAAAAAGAAAGGAAACAATTGCTTGTTTGGTATGTTGAAATATCAATGGCTGTTTTAGAGTTTACACAGATTTTCTTAACCTTTAATTCTGGTTTCCCCTTAAATGTAGTATATTAGTCCTAGAATTTATATAAATTTTTGTAAGCTTTTTCCCCCTCACAAATATCTGTTAGCCTTTTGAGACAAAAAATGTTCTGCTTGATATTCTGAATTAATAAGTTAGTTCAGTTACCGATCTTTCAGGACTTCTCATCTAAAAAACTATAAATAACAAATGGCAGTTTAATCACTTGTGAAATACTTGTAAGGGAGAAAGAAAATTTCTTTTCCTTAGTAGGAGGAACTTTTGTAAACTTCTTAAACTGGCTAGTAGCTGTAAGGTATGTGTGTAGGCTTTTAGAAAAAATTAGTTCCATTTTTTTTCTCTCATAGTATTGTATATACTTACCAGGTGAAATATATATATTTAAATAGCTGCCTGAAAGTCATAGGAAAGAAAGAAATCTTGGTGAACATGATTGCTATTGTCAGTTTTTACTAACAAGCATCAGGACTCAGGAAAACACCTACTTTGGTAATAACATCTTGCAGTTTATCAGTGTTTTGTTTTCATTCAGTATAAGTGAAGACACTTTGTAATTATACTTTTTTGATACCAACTTTTTGTATTTACTTCTTCCTAAATTACTCCCTATTTATTTCATTGATCTCATCTTCCCATCATCGAGAGTAAGCCTCCTTTGGTAGACTAAGAGCTATATTAGTATTATTTTATTTTATTTAATTTATTTTTTTTGCAGTACTGGGGATCAAACTCGGGCCCTTGTGCATCCAAGGTTGGCGCAGTACCACTTGAGCTAAATCCCCAGCCTAAGAGCTATCTTATTTTGATGTCTTCCTTTTTTAAAATTGTTTTTGTTGTTGACCATGGTGCTTAGTTTAGAATTTTATGTCAGAGTAATTAAAGGTTGAAATCTTTATTGTATGCAGCTTAATTACAACTGTTTTGAAATCTTTGGGAAACTTTAGACAAAAATTTTTTGGCTTTTATTTTTATTTAGAATATCTTGGAATTTGTTCATGGTTTCTTAAAAATTATTTGCCTGTCCACATTTCTACAAAAATACACTGATCAATTACTATATTTCCTAATTGAAAATTTTCAGTCATAGCTATGTTGTAGTGCTGTGATCTTTGCATCTGAAGCATGGTGCAGAGAGGGTTTGTTAAAATTTAGGCCAAACTTGACCCTTTGTGTAATTTGTCTACAACTTGGAATCCTTTCTGAAATAGATTTTGTTTAATGTTTAGCAAAGTTGGTGATCTATTTATGGTGTGATTCAAGTTTTAGGTTTATTTGCTATATTCAAACTTTTTTAATAGCCTTCTCTTCTTCCAGCAGAGAGAGATCATCATTGCCTGAATTAGCTCTGTGACTACAAGAGCAAGACCTGTTCCTGTCTGGAGACGACTGTTAATGATATTATCATCTTATCAGTTTTGTTTGCTCTTTATTAATTTGAATAGATGTTTACATGTACTATAATTAGCATTTTATATTTATATTTCTCTAAGCATACACCTCACTCCAGATATGTATCAAAATGTATATCCTGTATAACCTACCATAAATGTTTTTTCTCCTTTAGAGGCATTTGTTTTTTAAAACACCTTAGAAAAGAGATGATGCTTCTTTTTTCCTAATATGAGATACATGCCATCTCAGCCAAACTGATAATTGTTTCTGGAAAATCTGTAAAGCCATGATAATGTATTTATTAACATGAAAAACTTAGATTGGAGAAAATTAAAGAGTTAAACATAAGTTTTGGATTTAATTATTCTGGTTTTAGGATATATTTTGTGATCAGATAGCCACTTAAAATAATTTGGAGCAGATAATAAGAATTTTTACATACTATTATAGCTTTCCTCTTTTCTTATGGATATATTTACTTTGAAGTCATTGCCAAGGACACTTAACACAATTTTTTTTTAGCCCTTAGCTTTTTGAAACCACCAAGGAGAATGATTTTCTTTCCTTTAAAGTAATAAATTATGGTATGTTGATTATAAATACTGACAAATTTCTAATTTACACAGATTTTCATATTGTAATTAAAACATCAAAGACAATCTCAAAAGCAAGAGGAAATAATGTGTCTAACATTTTAAGGATAATAGTTTTCAACTTTTAAAGAGAAAATATATGCACAAATTATAAACTACAATTTAGAATTCTAAAAAGCATAAGTCTCATTCTAAACATTCACTCAGTATCTTTTTATAAAGGGCATCATAAAAAATCTTTTCACAGAATAAGACTTCATAAATTCTTAGGAAGCATTTGAGAAGTTGTACATTATGTCAGTAGCACTCTTTGTTAGAAATGTCTAAATTACACTGCTTCTGTTTACCTTAGAATTTTTTTTTTAGATGTAGTTCTATCCAGCTATCCTTTTTTTTTTTTTTGGTGCAAATTGTTTTTTTCTCCTAAGAGTATGCATTGTGATTGTCCTTCCTGAACAATAAAACAATGTAATGAATACATCATTCATAATGTAAATTATGTATTTTGATCTGATTGGTTATACATGGCATGTTTACAGGGAAATTACATATTTGGAAGGTCTAATATTACATGTCTACAAGGCTTTTATTATTTTTTTAATTAGACTTTTCTTTTGGTTCACATTCGTCAACTAGCAGATATGAACAGAGAGTTCATATTTTCCCAGAACAGTTCTGTAGTTTTTATTTCTCTGTCCCTGCAGTAGTGGTTTATATGCTATATTAGAACCAAAAAATTGTCTGAAGAGACCATATTTGCTGTAAACTGTTTCATTACCAGATGTGGACCACGTGTGATCACCTTCAACTTTTCTTTCTGTCATCATTTTTTTATGCTTTGCTTTCAGATTAAAAAACAGCAAATCAAAATTCACCATCCTATTAGGAATCAAGTTAAAGTGATTTCATTCTTGCTAAAATCATTGTGTTTTTGAAAATTGCTGTCTAGTTAATTTATCCTCATATGTTGATAAATTAAAGTTTCCATGTTTTATTTCCTGAACAAGATTCTCATGGAGTTATGTGTACATAGGTAACTGTACAGAATCACTTTTGTGTAATTAAATGAAGTGGTTTACCTCTGCATGATTGCATTATGGAAGCCTTTTATATATCTTTATATTTTTCAATATACTTAAATTTTACACTATTAGCTGCTGTAGTCATGCTATATTTGTTTTTTTAATAGAGTTTATAAATATTTATGCTCAAAATAAGATCAACAGAATATTTTTGGTCTTGTTTACAAGATGAATAATACTTTAAAGTGAAACACACCCCTCAAGTGTCTTAGGAAAAAAGTCATTGGTGCTACAAAACCTTTCGTTATCATTTTTTAACCTGTTGTGTAGACTTTGCTAGGCTTTAATCTATGATTGCTTATGATTTATTCTGATCTAGCAGTGTAGTAAAATGGTCTGTGCTGAGTCAGGTGAAAATTCCAGCTTATTTGAAGCATCTCTTAATTTAAGCAAATGATACAAAATAACTGCATTTATTTGTGCCCAACTTCCAAAAAGAGAGAATAGTTATTTGGGTGAGAGCAAAGTTGTTGAATTTGTCTAAAATTTAAAAAATTATATATTCAGCATGGCTGTTTTCTCATATTTCAAATGGAAAATTTTCTAGTCTTAAAATGTAATGTCACTCTGCCTTAAATCTCAATCTCACCAGGAGGCAGAGTAAATATTTACAAAACATTTGATGACTTATAAAGATACATATTATTACAGCATACAAATTTTTCATTGATGTGTAGTTTATTTTTGTCCCTAACAATTCTGTTCCACATCTTAGTGAATATAATTGTTAAGTGTCAGCAAAGCATTCATAGATACTACTTGTGATTCTCCCAATCCTTCACCTGTTTTGAGTGTGACACAAAACAACTATCTGGCACAAAATTTCCTTTAATTGTTTTAATTCATTTTTTGTGGACTGTTGAATCTAAAAACACCAAAGGAATCTTTTCTTATTCGGAGACTGGATTATTCCAGTGCTTAATACCTGTGCCCATAAGTATCCCATTTCATGAATGCGTGTTGGCATGGGGAAAAATTTCCCTGCTCTTTGTGTGGAGCAAAAGTAATTGGTTAAGCTGTAGCAGCTTTTTGTTAACTTGAAGTGAAAAAGGCAAAACTTGAATTAGAAAACTACTCTTGTATGCTTACGTGTTTATGTGGGGTTGTCAACATTTTTATTATTTATAGTTGAATTATGTTGTTTTGTTTGTTAAATATCCATAATGTTTATTATTTTTCTATTTTGAAAAATTTAAAATAAAATAGTCTTACTAAAAACAGTTGTTAACTTTTTAAGAGTTGTCCTGCATTTTGCATCACTTATATAAGTAGGAATCCGCTTTGTATCCATCAGTTACTCCAGTTGAGAATTCTAAAAATTGTTTATACAAAGAAATGGCTGGACATTTCTTATCCCCCTTTACTTTCCATTCTTACTTTGTTTACTTTGTTTGTGCTATATTACTGACCTAGTGATGAGTACTTTTCTCACATATATATAAATCTACCTCCACGCCACTCTTGCCTCCTCACTGCTAGAGATTTTCTCTTTATTCCATTTGGTGAACAGAAAGTTATCAGCCTGAATGATAAGTTTGAAAATTCTGTGCTATCAAAGGAATTCCATAGATATTCAAAGTGAAATTAGGTACAAAATTCTTGTTATATTAACCTCCAAAGGCAGAAAGTTGTCAGAAGTTCTTTCACAACTCACAGTTTTCATCTAAATCTCATGTGATTTGGCCTACTTTTCCAGCATTCAGTGTGATTGTTTCCTATTTTATTGAATGATAGGTATTACATATTTTTTCCTTTGTGTTTCATTACAAATAAATCTGTGTGTAACAAAGTTGGTGGTAAGATATCTCCTACTTGGTAGTGATGGTATGACAAAACATTCTTAAAGTGATGGTTGTAATAGAAATCTTGTTGAGAAAAAGCAATTTCATTAATGACAGCAAAGTTATTTTAAAAGTTACATATATAGTTATGTGCACATGTATGTGGCTGTACGGCTTTGCAGATTGAGTATTATCAGTCTTTACATTCTTCACAGAGAATGAGTTAGCCACACAGGTTTAACTAGAAATGGAACAGCAATAAGAGTATAATAGTCAATTATCTGTTAATGAGCAGTGGATGCTATTTTAAATGGAATTATCTAGTTGATACTGTTTTGTAGCTTTCAGTTTATATCATTTTACTTGTAGATGACTCAATTCTAATTTTGGGCAATATGGTACTTTTTTAAAAAAATTGAATTCTTTATACATTTAGTGCCTTCATCTTTAAAATTCTTTGTGAAATGTTTTTAACATTTTAATACATATTTGCAGTACAGAGCAGTTACAATCATAGTAAGTTGTTAGGTACACCTAACATCTAAATTCTATTAACATCCCCTTTTCCTCCCATCTATTCCCCTCTTAATTGCTTGATCCTTTTCCCATTTGGAAAAGATCTATTTACCTGTTTCCTAATATCTTACTTTCCTCTCTTATTTATACTATGGGTTTTTTTTTTTTAAATAAGTGAAGCCATAGGGCACTGGAGCTTGTGTCTACATTTATTTTATTGAACATTTTATTGTCACAGGGTGCATCCATGTTTTTAGAGGTCACTTAAATTTATCCTTTACACCACAATAGTGCTTCATTGTGTAGCAGAGCACATTTTCTTCATCTATTGGTGGACTTCAGGATGCTTCTATGATTGATTTATGTTGGGGGGGTGCCATAACTATGAGTGTGCATGTTTCATTGTAATAAGGTGCCATTAACCTTTTGGGAAGATAGCTAGAAGGGGACTAGCTGGGTTGAATGGAATTTCAAATTTTTAGATTTTAGAGAAAATGCTATACTAATGTCCATAGTGGTTGTACATTCCCACCTAAAGTGAAGAAGGGTTTCTTTTCCCCTAATCTTTGCAAATCATTGCTTTTTAAAATTCTTAATACTCATTCTGGAGTAAAGTGGAATTATAGCGTTGTTTTGAGTTCAAAGTCACTAGTGATCAAAGATGTTCAACTTTTTCCCCAAGTACTGGCCATTTGTACTTCTCGTTCTGAGTGTCTGCTCATTTCAGTTGCCCATTTTTTCTTGGGAGTGGTCTAAATTTTTTTAGTTCTTTAAATATTCTAGGTGTTAGTCCCTTATCCAAAGAATAACTGGTAAATTTTTTTCCCCATTTAAGTGGTCTTCAGTTTGTTGCTTATTTCTTTGCTGTGCAGAAGAAGCCTTTTACTTTGATATCTTGTTGATTTTTTAGTACTATTTCTTGTGCTATTGGGGCTCAGAAAGTCTTTTGCCTTTCCTCATGGCAAAGACTTCATGAGTTTCATCTATGCTATTCTGTAACAATTAAGATTTGTAATTATTAAGATTTGATGTCTTTGATCCATCTTGATTTCAGTTTAATACATGGTGGGAGATAGGGATCTAGGTTTAATCTGCATTTGTATGACTAACTTTTTGTGAACCATTTGTTGAAGAGGCTGCCTTTCCTGTAAGGCATTTTTATTCCTTTGTCTAAGATCAGATTGCTGAATATTCCTGGAATGATTTCTACATCCTCTCTTCTACTCCACTGGTCCACACGCATATTTATGCTAGTATAGTGTGATTGTATAAGTAGTTTTGTACTGTAACTTGAAATGTGAGATTATGATGTCTCCTGCTTTGCCCTTGTGTTCCAGGATTGCTTTTGCTATTCTTGGTCCCTTCTAGTTCCATATTTAATTTTTCTTATAGCAATTGTGAATGCTATTGTTTTCCTGATTTCTTGTTGGGTTCATTATTGGTGTACAGGAGTGTAGTTGATTTGTATGTGATTTTATATCCTGCTACGCTACTGAGTTTGATTATTCTAGGAGTCTTTAAGTGATTCTTTTTTTTAGTCTTCTGTGTAAAGGGTCATGTGTGGGTATAAAGATAGTTTGACTTCTTTCTCTTACATATCTTTTCTTGTCTGATTGCTGTGGCTGAAGTTTCAGTACTGAATAGTGCATAGTGGACATCCTTGTCTTCCTGCTTTTAGAGGAAAAATTTGGTGTTGTCAGGTTTATCATAAAGATCTCTTATCAGATTGACATAAGGTTCTTTATCTACCTTTTAAATTGTTTATTATGGGTGGTAGGTTGTGTCAGATTTTCTGTGCATCTAAGGTGATCATGTGATACTTGTGCTGCTTTTTATGTGTTGTATTACATTTATTGATTTACATATATTAAACTACATTCTTGGGCCAAAGCCTACTTGGTTATGATGGAAGATGTTTTAAATTATTTATTGTATTCTGTTTGGTATTATCTTGTTGAGGACCTTTGTCTCTGTCTTCATTAAAGAGATTGACCTTTTAATTTTCTTCTTTAGCTAGTTGCTTGTTTGAATTTGAAATCAAGGAAATACTAGCTTCCAAGAATAAAATTGGGAGTACTTTCAGTTTCATTAAAGAGTTTTGAGGAGTACTGGCGTTCTTCCCTAAAGGTCTTGGAGAATTCAGTGGTGAATCTATCAGGTCCCAAGCTATTCTTAATGCATTCACAAAGTAGCTGTAATTCGTGCATCACACTGGTAAGCAGCTCTGATTTGAATGTTATCCTTCTCACTGGCTTGAACTACTGATGATACATGCATTACTGTCTCAATGGGTGACTAGTGCATCTTTTGAGGGAGTCTTTGTTGACAGTAATGCAAAAAAAAGGAATTGATTTAGCAGGCAAGCTGTCATAAGATGACAGTTTCTTAAACCATTAAAATGGTATTTAAAAAACTAATAGCTGGGCCAGAGATTTAGTTCAGTGGTTCCGGCACCTGCCTCACAAGCGCAATGGTCCTGAGTTCAATCCCTAGTAACCACATACAGTGCTAGGCGTGGTGACTCACGCCCACCAGCAATCAGTACCACACCACAGTGCTGGGTCTGGTGGCTCACCCCTGTAATCCCAGCACTTGGGAGGGAGAGGGAGAAGGATTGCTGAGTCCGAGGTTTGTCTGGGCTACGTAGTGAGCTCAGGGCCAGCCTGAACTACAAAGTGAGACCCTGTCTCAAAAAAAAAAAGGAAAAAAACAAAAAAAAACCCTAATAGCTAATTTGTGGTACAGCAGTTGTAAATGCACGATTGTATATATGTGTGTATATATGTATGTATGTATATCAGAGATATAGAACCCCATGTAGCCACAATGAAAACTCCGTGTCACATCATAGTCAAAATCTTAAAAATTTAACACAAGATAAGTATCTTAAAAATTGTTAGAGGAGAGGAGCAGATCACTAATAGAGGTAAAACTACTAGAGTTACAGATTTCTCAACACAAACAGGACACATGAGTTTCTTTTTCTTTCTTTTTTTAGTTTTTTGAGACAGGGTTTCCCTTTGTAGTTCAGGCTGATCTTGAGCTCACTAAGTAGCCCAGGTAAGCCTCGAACTCACAGCAGACCTCCTGCTTCTGCCTCACAAGCGCTGGGATTACAGGTGTGAATCACCTCGCCTGGCCTTGATACATGATTTCCTTCCTTTCTCTCCTTCCTTCCTTCCTTCCTTCCTTTCTTCTCTCTCTCTCTCTCTCTTTCTTTCTTTCTTTCTTTCTTTCTTTCTTTCTTTCTTTCTTTCTTTCTTTCTTTCTTTCTTTCTTTCTCTCTCTCTCTCTCTCTCTCTCTCTCTCTTTCTTTCTTTCTTTCTTTCTTTCTTTCTTTCTTTCTTTCTTTCTTTCTTTCTTTTTCTTTCTTTCCTTCTTTTCCTTCCTTCTCTCTTTCTTCCTCCCCTCCCCTTCCCTTTTCTCTTTCCTCCTTTCTTTTTTTTTGAGACAGGGTCTCGCCTTGTAGTTCAGGCTGCCCCTGAACTCACTATGTAGTCCAGGCAAGCCTCAAACTCAGCAATCCTCCTGCCTCTGCCTCCTGAGTGCTGGGATTACAGGTGTGAGACATGCCTGGCATTGTATGTGGCTACCGGGGATTGAACTAAGGACCTTGTGCTTGCCACGCAAGCGTTGGAACCACTGAGCTAAATCTCTGGCCTGATACATTATTTTTAACAGTGTTCTTCAATATCTAAGAATCTTACTTTGCCATAAAATTTGAAAGGTAGTTTTCCAGGATGCATTAGTTTGGGTTGGAAGTAGTTTTCTTTCAAAGCTTGAAATACTTCACTGAATCTCTCCTGGTCCTTAAGGCTTGTGTTGAGAAATCTGTAATTTTAATGATTTTACCTTTTTAAGTGGTTTATTTCTTTCCTCTAGTGGTTTTTAAGATTCTGTCTTTGTGTTAGACTTGAGGTTTTAACTATAATAACAACATGGAATTCTTTTTTATTGTAGCTACTTGGAGTTCTGTATGCCTTGTTTATCTATGTTAAATTCTTTCCCCTTACCTGGGAAGTTTTCTACTGTGTCTGTAAACATTGTGTTGTCTAAGTTGTCTTCTGATTTGTCACTAATTCTGATTCATCTTTGTGTCACAGTAGGTGTTGTGTCCATTTTCCCCATTTGTTGTTAAGGTGTCTGAGTATCTGCCTGCATCTGCCCTGTTTTCTGCTTTTCACACTATCCTCGCATTGGTCAGTTCTGGTATTGAATCATAACTGTTTGGTATGTTTTCATGCCAAACTAATAATGTTTTGTATCTTTTTGCTTAGTTCATCTAGCTTTTTATTAGTGTCTGTAACCTCACTGGACATTTTTTGTTTGTTTGTTTTGTTTTGGTTTTTTTCTTTTTGAGACAGGGTCTCGCTTTGTAGTTTGGGTTGGCCCTGAGCTCACTATGTAGCCCAGGCAAGCCTCGAACTCAGCAATCCTCCTGCCTCTGCCTCCCGAGTGCTGGGATGACAGGCGTGAGCCACCACGCCCGGCAAACTGGCCATTTTATTAAGTCCATTATCAATTTAATTTTGTCCTTTGAGCTTGCTGAATTCCTTATTGACCCTTTGTTTTTGTCAACTCTACAATTCATCTATTTGACTTTGAATTTCACCCCTATATCAGGGCTCAATAGATCAGAGGGAAGTTGGGTTTCAGGGACGTTTTATTGCTTTGTTTTCTCATGTTTCTACTTTAAATGTGTCTGTTTGTGTTGAGGATTGAGAGTTAATTATAGTGGAGAGACTTGCTTCTGTCGAAATGCCTTTAGTTACTGTCTCCTTTCCAGTGATGTGCTCCTTGCCTCTGACCCAAGATCCAATAACCTGTGTTGATTTTGGAGGGGAACGTGCAGTGTAGCTGCCCTGGGACTCACTCCAGAAGTGAACTGCAGCAGTTTTGATGGCACAAACTAGATATTGGAAAGCTAATAATAATAAAAACTGTGCCATTCTGGTGGTACCAAGGAATCAGCAACAATAATAGGTCAGCTGGATATTGACAGAAGAACCAATAAAAGCTTCCACTGTGTTACTTTTAACCATGGAAAAGAGGTCAAATTTATACATAGAAAGAGAAACCAAATATTGATGTCCAGTAAATATCCCCTGTGCAATAACTGTACCACAGTTTAACAGAGTTCAATAATAGAGTTGACTAATCACCTAAAAATAAAGCATAGTACTAATGGAGGAGATGGGAAAAGGAGAAATGAAAATATAAATTGAAAATGAAGATCTTATGAAGGGCTAAAAGAAAATGGATGCAATAGAAAAATAAAACAACAAAATAACAAAAAAAAAATCTCCCCAAATTTCTTTTTGAATGAAGGGTTTCTTTCTCAGGGCTTCAATGTTAGGTTCCCCCAGATATGGGAAGATAGTCACCACTAAAATTAGCATTCTTTGTGTGAATGCTGAATGCTATCCTGCCTTTCTTGCAGGATGTGTTGGTTGGTGGTGTCTGCCTGAAGGCCGTTTTCACAGTTTCTGTGTTCCTGTGCACCCCAAGTCGCCATCTTCACCTATCTTTATGGGTTTGTGGAGCCTGCCCTGCGCAGCAGTACCCTGTGTGTGGTCCCTGATGTTGGAATCAACCAAGCCAAGACATATCCCTCCTTATGCTGGCGAGAGTGAGAGCAGACAGGCCACTGAGATCTTTGTTGACGTAAGCAGTGGGGTAAGGGCCCGCGGGTTAAGTACTACAGTGGGCTTCATGACTTAATTGGAGCGCTTTTAGGTCCACCCCTTTCGAAGGCACCGGAGACCTGCTTGACTTATGGACATGGAGGGTGGGGCCCTGTGTCCTTCCCAGTTTGACCTTAAGCTCCTTGGGACCTGTGTATAGCTCAGATCTCTCCATGACAGTCCTATGGGTGTCTCACACCTAGTCACTGTGGTAGGGTGACCCCAGAAACCCTAAAGTATACTAGTTCTGTAACTGTTTTGAAACTGTCCTTCCCCTGAATGGCTCATGATTAATACTTTCCTGCTGGCTTGAAGCACCAGTGGTACGAGAGCTACCCCACATGAAATATACAAATTATGGCCCTGTTGGAATGTGTTATGTGGTGACTATAGCCCTAGATTTCTTCTCCAGTTTTACCCTGTCCTGTGGATTCACTCTCAGAGCAGAACCTCACATTGTGTGTGTTCTTGGGGCTAGTGTTCCCGGTCCACAGTGTTCTCCCTGGAGCGGCCAGCCCTCAGCTCTTTCCTGTGCTCACGAGGCAGGTACAGCTTCCCAGAAGCTGGGATTATCTTTCCAGACTGCTTCATTCTTTGTGACACATTCGGTTTCTCCAGCTTCTCTGTATATAGTTTTTAGTTTTCCTCTCAGGTCCTTCCCAATTTCTGGAATTCTACATCTTTTCTTCTTTCACTGAATTGTTTTTCCAGGTTATCTCCATTCCAGGTCCCAGAGAGCCTGTTTTTAATCCAGTGTATTATTGAACATTATAATTTCTCAGTATTGTTTGATCAAAGTGTAGTAATTGTTATACATTTTGTATTTAGTCTTTAACAAAGCTGGTAATATATGTAAATGCCTAAGTACTTTAATAATTTACCTTTGAGAATAACTAAAGTTAAGTTTTCTTGGCACATAACTAAATCTGTGCTATGTTTGTTAACAGGGAACCAAGTCATCTTGCCCAATGATTAGCCTCTTCATGTAGTTGTGTACTTTTACTGATATTTTCTGCAGTATCATTGCCAGGATTTTGTACAGCATAACAGATTCTTTCTTGTAACTGGAGATTTTAAAAATCATTTTGTTACAGCATTTTTATGTATTTTCAAGAAAAACTTCTGGAAGAGTCTACTGGAAGATATGACACATCTTTTGTTTGTTATTAAATAAGATACAGCAGTAGTAAAACCAGGATTTGGAAAAACATTCACTGTAAATTCACTGAGTACTGCCAAATAAGAAGTTACAACCAAAAATCTCCATATTTTAAATTCCCAAAGTGCCTTTGTTTGTGTTTTCTTCATGAAGTCCACACTGCTCCACATAAAAAATATAAATTAGATAATAGAATAGTTTCACTGGTTTTATTTTTCTGTCATAAAAGACTTTTTAAAACATCCATTTTTTTTAGAAACAATAAAGTTACTGGCAAACCATGAATATTTTGCTGAGACAGCCATGTAGTAGTAATGCTTTTATTTAAGTGAAAATGAATTTTTTGGATACATGTATAGTATTCCAATATTTGAGGGTTTGATTTGCTAGAGTTCTCAAGCTTTGACTTTTGCGTATTAATATGCAGAAATACATTTTGTACTCTGGAAAAAAATTCTTTCTGCTTTGTTGTGTTTTTGAAACAGGATCTCACTATATAGGTCAGGCTGGTATTGAGTTCAATGTGTAGCCCAGGCTAGCTTTGAATTCACAGTGTCCTGCTTCCTCAGGCTCCCAGGGCTGAGATTACAGGTGTGTGTTAGTACACCTGGCTGAAAAATCATTCTTATATTTAATATTAAATGAATGTGGGGGCTCTGAATTTAGGACATGAGATTAATGAAAAGGTTAATGAAACTGATACTTTTCATTTCATGGAAGATAAAGTACATGTCATCCAAAACCAGTAAGCTTTGAAAATCATCTGCATTCTTGAAATATTTTAATGTTAAGATTTTTTTTTTTTTGAGGCAGTGCCTCACCTTGTAGTTAAAGCTGGCCTTAAGCTCACACGTAGCTCAGGCAAGCCTCCAACTCACAGTGATCTTCCTGCCTCTGCCTCCGAGTGCTGGGATTACAGGTGCGAGCCACCATGCCCAGCGTTGTGGTATGTGGTACTGGAACTCGAACTTGGGACCTTGTACTTGTGAGGCAAATGGTTGAAACACTGAGCTAAATCCTAGGCCCAGGATTCTTTTTATTTATCTTAAAGATTCCCCTTAAATTTAAGAGGTTTTTTTTTTTAGGATGTCTGGAAATGCAGGTGAACATACCTATGTCAAGGACATATTCTTGATTTTTACTAACGTAATATTAGAAGTATCAGGAAAGAATACCTATAGATGTATGTGCACTTGTAGACTTAGAAATGGATAACTGTCAAAGTAGTCTACTATTGGCCAATTTATCAATTTTGCCTTTTACTTTTATCAACCTAATATTGAATTAACAAATATTAAGGAATGATAGAAAAGGAGGCCTCCGGCACTTAATGATTATGTCTCAGTATCTATAAAAACCAAAAGCTTAGCTGTTGGCAAAAATTCTTTATCTTTGATTACTAATCTCAGATTAATTATAAGAGTCCTCTCATATACTATATGAGAAAATACAGATGTGAAAATCATTGGCCAACTACCAATGTTAGAATTCAATAATATTTTAAAAGACCACGTGTGACTTATTTCAGAATTCAGAGCTGGTTTAACAACTGCGTAACAGACTAAACATGTCGCATAATAAAATCAAAGAAAAAGCACGCAATAAAATTTAGTATCTTCATGGTAAAAAAAAAACCCTCTCAAATAGAATAGAAAATTCTTCAAGTTGACAAAGAACAAAACTACAGCTAATATTCTATTTGCCATAATGGTCAATCACTGAATTATTTCCCCCAAGACTAGAAAAATAGCAAAGACATCTGCTTTTACCACTGTGAAATTAAAGGTGCTGGAAATTCTAGGTAACGCTAGAAGGCAAAGAAAAAAATATATATGCAAATTGAAAGGAAGACCTAAACCTCCATATTTACAGAAAAGACTGTCTTCATGCAAAAGCCTAGATATAAACAAGATTAGTGAGATTCCAGGATAACAGAATCAGCATACTAAAGTCAGTGATCTTTTTGTGTGTTCCATTAGAAACCAAAAATAGAGTACCAGTTATAACCAGAAAAATCAACATACTGAGGTATTAATGTAACAAGCTATGGATGACTTGCATGCTGAAAACTGCAAAAGGCTAATTAAAAAAAATCAAAGAAGACCTAAATAAATGGAGAGATACACTGTGTTCCTGGATTGAAGACCCACTATAGAAACTTTGAGTTGTCCCTGAAATGAGAAACATCTAACATACCAACATCCTCGCAAGATTTTTTTTTTGTGTAGGCAGAAAATGATCCTAAAAAAATACATGTAAAGGCAATGTCTTAGTTGTTTTTCTTATGGCTGAGACAAAATACCCAGCATCAAAAGTTCAAGAAGAGGTCTCTTTAGCTCATAGTTGGTAGAGATGTGGTAGTTGGTCTATAATTATTTCCAAGACAGGGTGATGGCAGATGGGTATCACAGAGGAGAAATAGTTCATGGTGCTCACATGGTGGCAAAAGCAACAGAACATTAACCTTATCTTTTTGCCCTTTTATCCAGACTCCTGGGAGTAGGGGAGGTGCCAAACCAATCCAAGTGCTGGTTTGGTAATCACATGCCTGTAATCCTAGCAATGCACACTAGATTCAGCTGAAAAGGTACGTATAATTTCATGAAGCTTCAGAGGGACATCTAGACCCAAACCATAACACAAAGCAACACAAATAGCTAAAATAATTTTGAAAGTAAAGTGAGAGGAATCAGTATATCCAATTTCAAAACTTCTATATTACACAAGACTTCTTGTTGGAGGGATCTTGATGATCCCAGAAAAATGCAGACCCCAGAGAAACCCACACAAGTGCCCATCTTTCTTGACAAAGTATAAAAACAGTCAACTGGGAGAAATAAAGCCTCCTCAACAAATGTTGCTGAAATAATTGGTATCATAGGCAAGAAAACCAAAGAGACCCAAATCTCACAACTTACTCAATAATTAAAGTGAACCATGAGTTTAAATTTAAAATGTAAAACAATAAAAATTTGGAAAAAACTTTTCTAAGAACCTGTAATATATATATATGTGTGTGTGTGTGTGTGTGTGTGTACACACACATGTGTGTATATACACACACACATATATACATACATATATGTATATATTTATATACATATACACACACTAAAGGAGCAGTGGTGTAAGGCAATAACATCATGAGCTATGTCTCATTAGTTATTTTTTTTTCGAGGTACCAGGGATCAAACTCATCATCTGTGCCTCTGAATAGTTGGTCTGTGTCCTGCTAAGGACAGACAGACACACACACACACACACACACACACACGAGTTGGACTGCTTGGGAGTTTTAAGACGTTCATTTTTATTAACACAAGATTGTAGCTCTGAGTTTTATTTTGACAAATTGATTTTTTTTTTCTGTACCAGGGATCAAACTCATGACCTGGTACTTACAAGGCAAGCAGTGCTGCTGACAAACTGAAATTTAATATTAACGATTTAGTGGATGCCTAATTAAGAGGCTGAGATTCTTTTAATATCTCATATTTGAACCTGCAGCATTGTCTTTCATTGTTGGTGAAGAAATTATGAAAATGAGAGCATATATATATATTTATATATAAATAATGTATAATTGTAATATACATATATGTGTGTGTGTGTGTGTGTGTGTATTTGCTTGTACTGGATGTGATTTTAGCAGAAGCACCCCTGCCTTTTTCAGAGTAGGGTCAAAATCTGGTGGTCAGTGGATCATTGTTGTCTTGTACTCAATCAGAAAATTCAAGAGTAGCCTCAGGTGAGAATCATTGCTGTGGATTATTGTTTCAGGGAATAACCAGTTCCTTAGTCTTAACTAACACTTAGCTAGTTTTAGTATAGGGATAGATTTTGTACTAGATGCTTTTTTTTTTTTTTTGAGACAGGGTCTCGCTTTGTAGTTCAGGCTGACCCTCAGCTCACTATGTAGCCCAGGCAGGCCTCAAACTCAGCAATCCTCCTGCCTCTGCCTCCTGAGTGCTGGGATTACAGGCGTGAGCCACATACCCAGCCTGTGGGGTGTGATACTGATTGCTGGTGGGCATGAGTCACCATGCCCAATATCATATCATTATATGTGGTTACTGGGATCGAACTCAGGGCCTTGCGCTTGCAAGGTAGGTGGCAGAACTACTGAGCTTAATCTCTCTGGCCCAGATGCTTCATTTTTAAAAATATTTGATGTTTTTGTACTCTCAAGTAATGAACTACAAAAATAGACTACAGCAAAACAAAAAAACTGAAATCAGATAGTGGATGATCATTCTAAGAGCCCTGGACAGAGTCATTTGGAGTGACTGAGTGCAATTGGACAGTGTTGTGTGTTCTGTGTAGTGAAAGTGTTGTGTGTCACACATCAAGTGTCAGCACATTGATACCAACCACAAAAGTGTTGCTGAACTTAGGAAGAGTGAAAGAAAAGAGTTTCTTGAAAGAAAATTGAGGAGAGCTGGGCGTGGTGGCTTGTGCCTATAATCCCAGCATTTGGGAGGCAGAGACAGGAGAATTGCTGAGTTCAAGGCTTGCCTGGGCTACATAGCTCAGGGCCAGTCTGAACTACAAAGTGAGACCCTGTCTCAAAAAAAAAAAAAGAAAATTGAGGAAATATTATTCTCAGTATCTTTTTGCAACTCTCTACAATTTGTACTCAAATAGGTGTACCTTGAGGACATACTGATAAGTGAAATGAATAGATCATACTATTTATCATACTATTTCTCTAATATGAGAAATTGACAGTGTGAATGAGTTCCAGAAGGTATGATAGATATTGTGAAGTGGGAAGAAAATATTCAAAGGCAAAAGGGAAAGGGAAGGTAGGGGAAAGTAAAGAAGGGAAATAAAAATTTGATGGTAAAAAAAGGAAACAAAGCTTATGTATATAGGGAGAAGTGTTGTAGGGAAGCAGGAGAAAGGGAAAAACCAAGAATCAAGAAGTGTCATGTACAGGTACAAGTTCTTAATCTTAAATGTGATCATAATGTATGTATAAAATGTACTGATAAGATCAATTAAAAATGAAATAAACCATCTAACATCTTCCAAGCTTCCAAATTTCACTGAACATAGTAGATATGGTAAACCCCTCTCTGATGGGAACTTTATCAAAATAGCCATGTTGTCTGGGAGTGATTCCTTTTTCACGATTTCCCGAATGAGGGTAAAATTATGCAGTGCAGCACAGAGATGGCACTTAGCAGAAACTATTAAAGATTGAGTCCTGCATATGTCAAGTGATACTTGTCAATAGCTCACTACTAATTTACAAAAGGCACTTTGTTACTCTATGCGCTTGAATGAAAGTACAGATAATAAATAATCATGCAAGGATACCAGTAACTTTGCATTATACTGTTGCTGACATGAGAGAAGAGCTGGTAAAACTGGTGTCTTTGCTAGGAAGAACACAAGGGATAGCTCTCTACGACACTGTTATGGAGGCCTTTTTGGTCACAAGACATAATACCAGAAAAAGTGATTTCAATTACTAGTGACAAGGAACCTTGCATGGTAGGGCCAATATCTGATTTCAAACAGTTCTTTGTTAAAGAAGCAAAATATCCAGTCATTTAGTTTAATTGTACTGTACATCAAGAAGCTCTTTGTGCTTGGGGAATTAGCAAAGAAGCAGATGATATCCTCAAAGATGTCAAGAAACAGCGAATTACATCATGAGTCATGCTCATAATTTTTGACAGTAACAGATTTTTACAGTTCTGTAAGTTGGAGACAACCTTATTTTCTTCCTTCTTCAGATAAAGTCAAGATTTAAAGAACTTGATCTTTCCTGCCTACACTGGTTACATTTTGGATATATGGAAAAGAAGCTATTGGAATTTCCAGAAAGCTTCATTCACACACACACAAAAAATAATAAAATTCTGTGACCTTCATGCAACACTTGAGAAGACAGAAGCACGTGCGAGAGAGTGTAAAGGATTGACAAGGGTAATAATTTGGTAGCACTGCTTGGTTTAGAATTCCCTGCCAAATGATTTTTGTGTTTTCTTTTTGAGACAGGACTTTGCTATGTGGTTCAGCTTGCTCTTGAACTCACTACATAACCCAGGCTAGAATCAAACTCATGGCAAGCTTCCTGCCTCAGCCTCACAAGTGATGGGATTATAGGTGTGTGCCATCATGTCTGGCTCTGCCAAATAATTTATGTCAGTGAAAGGCTTGGGATTGCTTTTCTTACTTTGTTGAGACTATCTTCTGCTTGTGAGGATTTCTTTTCAACTTTCAATTGTATAAAATACGATACAAGAGTAGACTGACAGATGACCTGAATGCTACATGTATTGCTCTCAAGCTAATGAAGGTCCGACAAATTGTCAGCATGCACACAACAGCAATGATCACACTGGTTGTGCAAAAGGACACCTGATAACAAACTTTTCTCTTCCAATGAAAAGGTGTCTGTATCATTGAAAGCTCTTTTATTGTGTCTTTCTTCTTGTAGACATCACAAAACCAAAAAGGAAAGAATGAATTGGGTATGGGGGATGTGAAATGAGTAACTGCTGTAGGTATTATCATTGTTTCTTCCAGGGATTACTGGCAAATTAGAATTATTATGCTTTGGCCTGTAACCCTTGGTCTCCAAATTTATAGGGCCACTGTCCTAAATGTACTACAATTTTACGTAAATCATGTACTCTGACAAATATCAACTAGTGATCAGTAACAATTACTTTTTCTTGGGCCACAAAAATGAGAGATTTCCCCCCAAAGACTGTCATTGTATTTACTAATAGTTTATCTCATTTCTCATTCATAATGACTAATCTTTATGTGATTCTATGTCCAGGGCATTTGCTTGTTTTCTTTTATCTATTTTCAGGCTCTAGGGTTGCTGCTTCTTTACTCTTTTTCTCATTTTCCTCCCTATTTCTGATAATGAGGTGTCTTGGGTGTTGATTCTTTGAGATTATCTTTCAGTTTCTCTTCTCAAAGAAAAAGAGACTAAAGATTCTTAGATTTTTCAACTTTCTCTGTTTATTTCTTGAAAGAAACAAACATCTTTGGAGAAATTTAAGCTCATTTTCTGAAAAAGAAAACAGTAGTATACACTTACTTTTTAACGTATCTCGTTTTCTTGTACATGCATCCTTTTTACACTCAAATAGCATGTGTGGTAAAGAAGCATCTATAGAATATGAACCATCTGAAAATGTCATCTAAGAGTCCTGGAATTTTCCCTGAGTCTCTTATACAGGTGGTGATGCCATCTCAGTGGAGCGGAATAGCTTGGATTTACCCAGGAAAAATTAACAGCTTAATAACAATTGACAAAAATAATGTAGATTATCAGTCTTTCCACAGGTGTTTTTTTTGTGGCTATGTCTTGGATATGCTAAAAAGTTAAAAGAAAGACACCAAATGATTATACTAATCAGCATGTTTTTTCATTGTTTTCTTTTGTATTCACTATTTTTATAACACATTTTAAGAGGTATTTCATTCTTGATTTTAAAAAGTATATATATTAAAATATATAACATATTAAGTATATGGTATATATATTATATATAAATATATATTATATATAAATTTATATTATATTATATATATACAAAATATATATCATATATATGTTATATATAACATATATATCATATATATGTTATATATAACATATATATAACACATATATTATATATTTACAGAGATATCTATCCTATAGCTGGTAAAAATGAACAAATATTTCATAAAATTACTTAAAATTATATGTATACTTGTATATATAGAATATGTACATATATATATGTAAAGAAAGCTAACATTTCTACAATGTATTTGTTTGTATTGATCAGCTGTAAAACTAAGGTATTCTAGTAGAAAGAGCCTCAGATCACTTGGGTTATTAGGTAAGGCTGTAAAACGAATTAGTTCTATGACCTAAGTAAAATCATTTACCCTCTTAGAATCTGACTTTGCCTATTGGCAATAAAAGAGAACAAATTAGGTGAAGGGTGGCCAACAAGAGTCATCGTGACCACAAGTGCTGTAAGCAGCTATTGAGTGCTAAGTTGAAAGTTTTAAGTCAAAGTTTAATGGGAAAGAGCATCATGGTCAGTTAGTCTTGTTTGCTATGAGTAAGGAGATAGAGAACTGGCCACTTGTGCTGGTCTCTTCAGACAGGATTAAGTTCAAGTTCTCTTGGCTAGGGCTTATAATTTGACATATTTATCAATTCAATTTAAATTTGTAAACATACAGCTGGAAAAACAAATCTTGAAGTTCCTTGCTATGGATTTTGGAAAGACAGATATTTTTGTTGGAAGTAGGGAGGAAAGAAAGGATTTTTTGCTAGAACTTTTAAAGAAATATTTTAAGACAATGTAAATTTATCTTCCTTCACTCTTTCTTTCATTTTCTCATGAAGTATTTATTAAATGTTAACTTTGAAACTGACACAGTGCTGGGTGTTGAATATTTGCTGAACTGAACTGAAATGGGAGATTGAAAGGTGAATAAGACACAGCCTTTGCTCTTGTGGAGTTCAGGACCCAGTGGGGAAGGCACACATTCTGGCAGGTAATTATAATATGTCGTGTTATATGCTAAAATGCTTTGTGAAGCCCAGAAAATGAAATGACTAACTTGGCTCATGGAGTTTGCTGCAGATTTCTCACAGGAGTTGACATCTGAGCTGTGGGCTCAGGAAGGAACAAAAATACGACCTTGAGAGGAGAGTTTAAGAGGTTTAATACTAGAGTAATGAACACAGAATTTCTTCCTACAAATCATTTGTATTTTGCAGAGCAATTTTGGTTAAGTTAGAGTCTAGAAAATTGAAGTATTACCATTAATTATTATTCTAATATTTGTTTAAGAAATTGGAGGCAGTTTCCAAGATTTAGGTATCACAAACTAGGGTGCACATATATTGTTATGATATGATTCTTTGATTCATGTATATACCTAGCAGGGGAACAGCAGGGTCAAATGGGACCTTGAGTCCTATTTTTTTTTTTTTTTGAGACAGGATCTTGCTTTGTAGTTCAGGCTGGCTGTCAGCTCACTATGTAGCCTAGGCAAGCTTCGAACTCAGCAATCCTCCTGTCTCTGCCTCCTGAGTGCTGGAACTACAGGCGTGAGCCACCACGCCCGGCACTGGGGTATGTGGTATTGATTGCTGGTGGGCGTGAGTCTCCATGCCCAGCATTGTATGTGGTTACTGGGGATCGAACTCAGGACCTAGCGCTTGCGAGGCAGGTGGTGGAACCACTGAGCTAACCCTCTGGCCTGAGTCTTATTTTTTTTTAGGACTCTCCATACTGATCTCCACAGTGGTTGCACCAGTCTACATTTCCACCAACAGTGGAGAAGGATTCCCTTCTCCCTGCAGCCCTGCCAGCATTTGTTGTTGATTGAGTTTTGTACTAGCAGCCATTCTTTCTGGAAAGAGATGGAATCTCAGTATTGTTCATTTGCATTTCTAGAATGTCCAGTGGTCTTGAACATAGATTTATACGTTTATTTGCTGCTTTTACTTCTTCAACTGAAAAGTGTCTGTTCATTTGAGATGCCCGTTTTTGAACTGGGTCTTTAAATTGGGGGGGGTAATTTTTTTAAGTTCTTTGTATACTCTAGATAATAGTTCTTTGTCTGAGAAACAGCTGGTAAAAATTCTTTCCCATATTGTGGGTTGTCTTTTCACTCTGTTTGTGGTTTACTTTGCTGTGCAGAAGCTTTTTTTTTTAGTAAGAAGAGATCCCAATTGTTGTTTCTTGCTGCTAGTTCCTGTGCTGTTGAGGTTTTGTTCTTCCCCTAAACCAATGTCGTTAAGAGTTCTACCTAACCTACTTTCCAGAAGATTTAGTGTTTTTCTTTTAATGTTTGGTTCTAACCCACTTTGATTTAATTTGCTGTGGTGAAAGAGACAGACCTAGTTTAATCTTTGGGAAATTGAAACCCAGTTTTTTCAGCACCATTTGTTAAAGAGGCTATCTTTTCTCCATTGAGGGTTTTTGGCTCCTTCATCAAAGATGAACTGGCTTAGTATATCTGAGGTTGTTTCTGGATCTTCTAGTCTGTTCCACTGATCCTTAGGTCTGTTACTTTGCCAATACCATGCTGTTTTTTTTTATCACAGTGGCTTTGTAGTATAGATTCAAGTTGGGGATTGTGATACTCCCTGGCAAGATCTTGTTGCCTAGAATTGCTTTTGGTATTCTAGGTCTTTTCTGGTTCTAGATGAATTTTTGGATTATTTTTTCTAGTTATGTGAAATATATTGTTGGGATTTCAATTGGGATTGCATAGTATATACTATACTACTATATAGAATCTATATAGTAGTTTTGGAAGGATGGTGATTTTCACTATCTTGGTTCTTCCTGCCATTTTGACATTATTGATTTTTCTTACCCAGGAACAAGGGATGTCTTTCCATTTTCTGATATCCTCTTTGATCTTCCTTTTCAGAATGCTACAGCCCAAATGCCCATCAATGGGTGACTAGATAAAGAATATGTGGTTTTTCTACAGAGTGGAATATTACTCAGCCATAAAGAATGACAAACTTGAGTCATTTATACTCAAATGGATGTACCTCAAGGACATACTCATAAGTGAAATAAATAAGACACAGGTGTGTTAGTACTCTATCTTTTCTCTAGTACGAAAAACCAAAGGTATAAATGAATGCAAAAATGTATGATAGATAATGTGAAATAGCAAGAAAATATGCAAAAAGAAAAGGAGAAGGGTGGGTAGAGGAAAGTAAAAATGGGAAAGAAAAAACTTGATTGAAAAAAAGGAAATAAAGCTTATATGTATAGGGGGTTGTAGGGAGGGCAGGAAAAGGGAAAAAGTTCTCAATGTTAAATGTGATCATATTGTATGTATAAAATGTACCAATAAAATAAGTTAAAAGAAAAAGAAATTGGAGGCCAATGATATGGCCCTGAAAATGTGAACTGACTGCCTGGAAGAGGAGGAATGAAACATTTGAGATGGAAACTCATGTATCCCTGGATGATGATAGCCTCAGGGGAGAGTTTGGAAGGGAAATGACAGTCCGTGCTAAGTCAACTTGGAAGTTCACAGGGAAAAGAGGAGGGTGCATAGGCTAGGAAGAGCGTGTCAAGGGATTATGAGGGGGAACTGCATGGAGGATTTGGAAAGGTGACCAGAAACTAAGGGCTTTCCGGGGAGCAACTAACTTCCCAGAGAATACTAAGGATGTAGAGGTAGAAAGCACATCTCCTGCTGGAGAATTACCATAGCCATGAAGCTATGAGATGGGCCAGGGAGCACGAAGCAACAGGAGGAGTCCTTCAGTGGAATAAAGGTCATGTGAAAACCACTAAGTGACGAGCTGACTCTATGCTACCTAACAAAAACACAATTTTTAATAAAAAATAAAAAGAAAAGAAAATAAAAACAAGAAAAAATCTCTAGTGTAGACTGTATTGATTCCTGAGAAGAAGTAGGAAAATTCTCAGACCTGGGACCTTGTTGGAAGGAAGAGATCCAGATAAAACTTCTTTCTGTGAACTTTTGATTCATATCAGAAGCATTCACTGCTCTGATTTTATCACCATGTATTAGTTATGTCTGTTCTAGAATTTCATATCCATTGACTCATCCAGTTAAAAAAGAAAAAAGTTAGCTAATACAAATGTTTAACTATATCAGATAAATATAATCACCAGTGTGAATATTATAAATGATAATGGATAGAATTCTTATTTGTTATTGAAAACCCATCATACTGTAACAAGAAGTAATATTACAACTAATGCATATTTCATTTTATTTAACAGATTAATTTTACTTTGAAATAATATTTCAAACCTGAGAGTTATTTTGCATCTGTATATTTGTATTTTCACACATGACTAAATAACTACATACATAAAGCTGTACTAAATTATGTTCTCCAGCTCACTATATAAATAATGTATAAAAGAAGTAAAATTCAAGTTTAGGTCCTTTTTCTATAAATACCTTATTACCCTCTTCCTAGATCAGATTATTTCCTTTTACCACCCTCATGATCTATTAACTTTCAGTGGTTTTTTGACACTTGCACAGATTTTGTTTCCTCTAACAACTATTTTTATCTGTCCCTTCCCAAATGAACAATAGGCAAACTGGAAATTATTCAACAAAAGGAAAAAGAAGGAAATATTGGAGGGAAGGAAGGAGAGAAAGGAAAAAAGAAGAGAAAAGAAAGAGAAAAAGGAAGGAAAAACTATCAGGTAGCGGGTGGGTAGACTTCATGCTAAATTTCTCTGACACGGACCTGAATGTTGTTGTTCAAAAGTTTTCATTGCTGATATCTTTTGAGATGTACATGTTGGCATGCACAGTAGAAAAGAGGTAGCCATTCGATTTGCTACATAAAGTGTGTATGTATATCCATTTTGGCAGCAGGGATGCCTGAAGAGGGCTATGGTTTGTTGGTAGACCTTCACTTGGCTGAACAATAAGGATGCTGTCCATTTATTTCACTAGTAAACCACATTTATAGACAAAAAATGCAACCAGTCTTTGGTTCCAAACAGATAAAACTAGCTGTGTAAGAGGAATAAAACTTAGTTCATATCTGAATGATATAATATGGGTGCTGTGTCTGCCACATAAAATCAGGGTTTGGGTGCAGATGTATGTAGTTTTATTCTGACAGCCGTTTTGGGGAGGCCATTCAATGAAGTGATTGTTTCTCACCGTAGTTAATGAACTCCTTAGCAGACTTCATTGTAGCTGACAGCCAAGACCACCACTCCTCTCTTTTAACAGTGAGGTGCACACAGTTGAGCAGTGCTAGGAGAAATCATGTAGCTTTCAATTGAAGCACATTATTTTCTGACTGAGAGTTTTATATATAGTAAGTTTTTTCTTTTATGTAATCTACATGAAAAACTTACAGGGCATAATGAGATTACAATACAAAAGGTACTTTGTTTCACTTTTGAGAATTGATAGGGAGGATCTACAGAAGCTATGAATTCATTTTAAAATGTGTGTATACATCCAAAGACCCAAGTGCATTAAAGTAAATGCACAAGAATATTCATAGTAATACTTGTCATACCCCCAAACTGAAAGTGACCCAAATGTTCATACTGGACTGTTATACAATGGGAAAGAATCAAATGCTTATGTGACAACAGTGATAAATGCCACAAACAGAATATCGAGTAGTCAGACACCCCCTCCCCCAAACACAAAAGAACCAGAGAACAAAGTATAGGTTTTGTATGATTGAATTTATATGAGTTTCAGAGTTAGGCAAAGCTAAGATGCGCTGACTCAGAAGAGTACTTTTGTTGGGATTGGTGCCTGGCAAGACACTGGTAAGGCTTCTGTGGTGCTGGTGGCATCAGTGTCTTCATACGGTTCTGTAGGTATGTTTACCTCATCGATGTCTGCTGAGGCATACAGATTTAGGCTTCACACTCTTTTATATTTACTTCCACTTCTACAAAAATGTTATTGTGCAGATGTGATAGCGCATGTCTGTAATCCCAGCACATGGGAGGCTGAAACAGGGGGATCACTACAAATTCAAGGCCAGCCTGGACTCTAGTGAGATTCTGTCTCAAAAAACAAAGAATTAAAATGTTAAGTAGCAAATGCTTTATATATTATTGTAGTATCATTAAGATGAGTTTAATTACTTCTTACATAGTAGCACATTGAGGTCATCTTTGTACAAGAATTTGTCTTTTTATTTTTTTTAAGTATGTCTGTATACCAGTTAGATTGCCTGAAATTCTGTATAGTGGTTAATCCTGTAGTAAACATGAAGAATTTTAAATGAGAATTAAGTTGTTTCATATATTGGTACAAATTCTCAATGTGGAGTGTAATTGTGAGGTGTATATATAATTTATAGTAAAGATATTTAAACAATGGAAAAATTTCCATTAGCTAAAATTAATTATTGAAAAAACGTATTTTAACATTTGTATTGGCTTTTTTGAAGGTGGACATTTTGCATTCATACAAACATGGCTTTCTTCACTACCATCTTTATTTTTCTATTGTGTTTCCTGTTATATTGTACTCCATAACCTCCTTCTTTTTAGAAATAGAATCTAAGATGACATTCTCTCTTTACTTGTATGAATTTATTCATAAAATACATGTATGTGGGCTTTTTCTGTCTTCTTGTGTAACACCATCATTCTGTCTATCTGGAAAGGCAGGTGCCTACATGCACAGTGATAACAAAGCGTCTTATTGAGAGAACTGAGGACAGTTAAGTAGTTCAGATCTCTGTAGACAGAAAACTACACCGTAAGAAATCTAATGTTGCAAAGCATTCTTTTAGGAGCTTGGAGGGCTAAGAACACTCTAAGACCTAGAGGAAACAAACAAGACAATAGCCTGGCTCAGCCTTTTCCCTTGACGGAATCACAGAAGGTTGGAGGCGGGTGACAGACAGACGAGTCAGAGGAATTTATGGTGATGGCCGCTCAGGTCTTCTGCTCGTGACTGAGTTTTGAAACGCTGTGAGCAAAGGAGATGCCACTTGGTTCATGCTCCTCTGTGCAAACAAATATTGGAGGCTGAACTTCTGTACCAGCTTCACAGAGGGGACCCTGTCGTGTTGGTGGTGGGACCCCTTGGAGGCAAAACCTGTGAGGCCCTTAATTCCTGTCCATTTTACTCTCCTTGCGAATTTTCAAACTTCTCTTCAGTCCTAAAGCCCGAGGCATAAGGACACAGTTTTGCAATCTTATCTATTTTCCAATGTAGGATAAACATCTTGTGTTTAGTTAAATTATGGATGCTGATAATATTCATTTGGTACAATTTATATTCTTCTTTTATCTCTTTATTTTTGACAGTTGAGGCTGGGGCATAAAGCATAATTATATTCCTAGCATCCTCCCTTAGAAGTTTTAAATCAGTTCATGAGGCTTTCAGCGCGGTGCTTGTCATTTATCCATCAGCATTCAGTCCATTTAATCCAGGCCTCTCAGCCGAGCGGCCCTCGCCCCTGTTGTGAGTGATTGGCCTGCTCCAGTGCTCCCAGCTTCTCCTGTCATGTTGCATTTGCATAAAAGAGGACAGATAACCAAATTTGAGCTCACAAATGAAAATGCTAAGCGCTCAACCTGTCACAGTTGTTGTTCAACTAATTGTGAAAAATTTGATTTGCTCACCTTTCCCTGTTTGTCATGTGGACCCTTCACCAGTGCATGTTGGCTCCTGCCTCTGTCAACACAGCTTTGAAACTCTAGAGCACAAACAGCGCACTCTGGGGATTACTTACCTCTCCTACCAGCTTTTAATGTTGGCTCATCTTCCGGACTAAATTAGGCCACATGGCAAACAAACACATAATGAAAAACCCAAGAAAGACAACTGCATTTGCACTTCTTAAATTGATTTTTGTAATGCTTATATTTGCCTCCATGCGCTCTTCTATCTCATATTTTTATTTTCATATATAACCTCTGGGTAGGGGATATTTCAGTATGGGTGCTGGAGCAAGCTTTATGGCATTTAAAAACCTGTGTGATACTTTGTTCCTTACTTCTGACAAACTGCTATACATTTTTAATCAAGGTTCCAAATGATTCCATTTGAAATAGTATTAGAAACAATGGATAAAATTCTTTTGCTTACAATATTCAATCACAGGAGGCCTGTTTAAATGGTATGCAATGTTGGTGTTTTTGAAAACTTCTACATATAATATGCACAACTCTGTTCAGTATTTGTTATAAAGACACCTTAACTATTTTCTTTTTACAGTCATTAGGTTGGTAATTTCTTGATGCCCATTAAAACAATACATATGGTTTGTCTATAGGCCAAATTCATTTTTCTGAACTCACAGGAAAATGCCTTTTTTATTTAAATAATACCTCAGACGGCTTAGCTGCATTAATTTGTTCTTAGTATTTTTAAATATATAATGTTCAAACATCAATGAAAATAACGTTAACTAAATTTGAAACGTTTTAAGGTCAACTATGACTTAAGTCACCTTTGAGAATTGGAGGATGATAATCTTGAAATTGGAGTAAGATGAAATGTGACATTACAGTAATAGTTTGTGGTTTGTAGAAGTTGTATGTGATGTCATTTATTGTACTATTCCTTTGGGATTTAGTTTTACTAGGTCATATGAAGTAGGTTAATGGAAAAATACTTGCATGTATATACATATATATATATATATGTAGAATATATACATATGCAAGGATTCTGTGTTATACAGTCATGGGCTAGACACAATAATATGTCTATTTGTGACAACTCCCTAAGATGCTGAAGAATTACATTTATTTTGAAAGTCGTAGTGGACATAAGTCTCTAAAAGGTTTCATCTTACTTTAATTCAAGGAAGTCTGACAAGATAATGAAATGCTTACTACTTTATATGTGACAGATTTAAGAGTTCAGTTTTTTCTGTTTTGATGGAGATAGGAATCATTTTTGTTCTAACACATTTTGTTTATACTTCACTATTTTTATATCATGAAAATTTCTTATTTTGTTAATGATAGTACCTATGAGACTGCATTTGTAGATTTCAACTGGTTACATGTGAATAATAGTGGTAAATATTGCTTATAAGATAGTTTTGTGTCTCTAAACCAAAACTAAAGGAGGGAGAACCACAAAAGTAATTTAATACCCTAAGAAGGATAGAATGCAACCTCTTAGAGGAATCATTCCTTAAAACACTTAGGTACTGGGCTTTATGTAAACAAAATACACTAATATCCCATTCCTTTTTTTTAGTTCCGGTTTACATCAATTTCTCTTCAGTAAGATTTCTTATTTTTTACTAATATGCAGTTAATTTTTGCATGACTTTAATTTATGGGCTTTATTATATGGTAGTAGCATTAACATTAAGTTTCACAGTTTGGATATTGGGGCCAAACGATAGGGGTTCAATTACTGCTTCAGGCTCCCAGTAGCTGTCTGACCTTTGACATACATTCTGTGACCTCACTTAGATTTATCTTCTACATAATGGAGATAATAATAGAACTTTCCGAGTAGATATCAGTTCTAAATGAATTAATATATATGCTTTAGATCAGATCTTGCTCAAAAGTAATAGCTATTATTATAGTGTATTCAGAATTAATACATTACTTTAACATTTTTTCATTTTTAATTGAGACAAAAATTATACATATTTCTATAGTGTACTAATGTTTTGATACATTTTTACATAATGAAAAGTTCAAATCAGTATATCTGTCTCCTCAGTTATCAAATGCATTACTTTTACCTTTGACTAAGTTTTAAATAGTCTTCTAAGGAATCATAATTTTCATATTAATAGTGTACTGGTTCCTTAGCTATCACAAAAACAAAAAGTACTTGACACCTGCAATTGAAAGGAGGAGATGTTTATTTTGGCTTGTGTTTCACTAACTTCAGTTTATGGTCAGCAGGCTGGAAGGTAGAAACAGAGTGGCGAAAGGGCATATCAGAGGAAAGTTATTTAATTCTATGGTGGTCAGGAAGCAGAGAGAAGAGAGGAGGAGGGAATAATCATAACTTCTGTCTAGGTCATGCTCCTAGGAACAAGTGTTTCTTCCAACCAGGGCCCTCTCCAAACACAGGAGACTTATATGGGGATGTTTTAGATATAAACCCTAATATCCTGCCCATGATCCCACAAAAGCTAATATCCATTTTGTTATTTAAAGTGTATTTAGTCCATCCCTATTGGTCACCAAAATCTTAACAGTTCCAGAATTCCAGAAAAGCCCAAGTTCAAAGTTTCCTCTGAGACTCAAGGTGAAACCTTAGCTCCGTGATAAAAGGTCCCTGCTCAGGAAGGCTGCACCTATCACTGTAGATGGGAAGCAGAGCGGGGGGCGGGGGGCGGGAAGGAGCTGTGGACGAGTATTACTAACAATATTCCATAGTTTACCTAGTATTTCCCCAACTATTCATGTTATTATGAGTTTTCTTTTCTCTTTCCCAGAATTATTTTGTCACTGTGTGTGCATGAGTGCATGTGTGTATTGTTTGGATGAAACTCAGGGCCTTTTGCAAGGCAGGCAAACACATTGTTGCTGAGATCTACCCTCCCTAAGCGTCTCTCTCTCTTTTTTTTAACGAGTGCACCTATCATTAACCTTATTCATTCAGATTCCCTTCCCTTTGACTCACAGTTTTTATTCTTCTGAGTTAAGTTTCTTTGAGGTGAGTTTTCAGTGCCACACAGTACACCTACCTTATAAGTTTTACATTACATTACAAAATTGCTATCCAAAACTTATCATCTGCACCCTCTGCCCTTAGCTTTGCTGATTTTTTAGCATTGTTGTTGTGTCCTCATCATCTCAATTCCCATCCCCCACCCGGAAGTCTAAATTACTGCCACCATTTTGCCATTTCATGCCGACCAAGGTGGCCCTTTTTATTCACTGCACATTAAAACAATTACACCTCCTCATTGTTTATCTCATGGCATTGTCAGAAGTTTTCTTTTGTGCCTTCTGTTTCTTTTTAGGTAACATTACAAATTTTTAATTTGTTAAAATAGAATATGACTATTTGTCATCTGCCAAGATTACTGTTTTTTATTTTATTATATTAAGAGACTAGGTAGCCTAGTTCCAAAACTTCAGGCGTTCTGTTCAGAGATAAAAATATAAATTCTGATATTATTTGCCAATTTTTGTAACATCAAATAGATTCCTCGCAACTTGGGTTCCTTGTCTTGTGGATCAGAATAACTACAAGTCCCTCATGGTTACTATGATATAAAATGTATAAAACATTGATTGGTAGCAGGCACTCAATAAGTAGTATTTCATTTACTCTGTCACTATCATATTCCTATTCCTGTTCATTTTTCCAATTCCAAAGCATTGTAAACAACTGAGATTAATTAATTAATTAATTAATTAATTTGTCCTACTGAATTTGAGCCTTTTTTCTTTGAAACCATCTTCCCTCATGTCCATACTGGACCTACTCACTACAACTATTACCTCTTTTATGTGAATCTGATGGACTTCAAATGAAAATTTCATATGTAAATTTTGTTTTGAGTGCTAAGATGAAATTTAGATTAAAAAGTTTGAAGAAATCTATCATTTAATATGAAAAGAAAATTGTCAGTTTGGTTGAAAGAAAAGAAAGGAAGAGAAAGGATATTTATAACATTTTTTATGGCAAATAAAATGATTTTTCTACCTGAATGTCTCTAAGATATTTTGATCTTGGTGCTGGCAGGACTTGGGATAAAAGAGACAAAGCCTTCAACAACTCTTTGGCTAATTATGCTTACAAAGTGCTTTCCACTCTTTTTGCCCTATTTAAATTTTTGACTGTACAAAACACTTCCTGGCCTTTGAGCCCTCACAAATTATCTGGAAAAATAAAGCACTTGTAAAAACAAAAACAGTATATAATGATTATAAGGTAGGCAGTGTTACCAACCAGCAAGAGATGTCAGACCAGGGTTTTTAAATCCAAGTGCTAAGGGAAGAGGAGCACAAGTGGTCCCTAAAAGTGTCAACACTTAGTTTTAAAAATAGCAAATGTGCCACCAACAAGTTAACCATCAAAATACACCTGAATAGCACTTTTAGGGGATGCTGCTTTGTGAATGCATAAACACAAATTATATTTACAGAGCCTGTTATGGCTCAGGAAGAGTTTACAGGAGGAGCTTTGGTGTTGGGCTGTAAATGTCAAGAGATTTGTATAAATGAAGAGATAATATGTCATGTAGAAAAATGGATGGGAAAAGGCAGAGAACAAGGAAGTGAAAAGCTCCAATAATGAAAAGGATCTGGGATCAGTGCAGTCAGTGGCAAGCTATACAAAACTAACACAATAATAATGTTTTAGGAGGATTGTGCAGGTGGAATGGGAGACAGAGGTCTGGAGAAAGGGAAACCAGTTAAAAATGATTTCAGTGGTCCAAGTGGGGATCCTAAATATCATAAAGCATAATGCTGATGGACAATTGAAAAGAATACACAAAAGAAATACTGTGTAAGCAGAATTAATAGATATTGAGAAATTATAAGATTTGAACCTAAGAAAAATGAAGATTTCAAAGTCCATTTATGCTTCAAACTTGGGAAAAATATCGGCTGTATGAAACAGAACTACGTTGCAGGGAGGTCTGAGTGTGCTTTTCCTTATGTGTGGGGAGATCCTCATGTGATGTGGGTGTCTGTGGATGGGTGAGTGGGTCAGGAGCTGTGGATCTGGAGATTGGATGTGAAGGTTATGTGGAAAGAGGAGTTGGAAATGATCAACATTTAGAGGATCAAACTTGTTCTAGTAGTTTGACAGGGAAAGAAAAGCAAGCTATCAAGGTAGGTTGAACAAGGAGAATTAACCAGGAAGCTCTCGCTCTTGCTCTCTTAAGAAATGGAAGGGAAGTTGAAGGAGTTCATGAAACATGAGCAACTTTTTCCTGGGGGACAGTGATTTCCCCCATCACACTGGTCTTTGTTTTGGTGCATGGGAACAAGGGTATAGGTACTCCTTTATTTCAGCAGTCAAAGTCAGAGCTTAAAGGCAGAAAAGCCCTCATAGTTCCCTGAAACTGTGCATGAATTTAACTTTTTTCTTTTTTTTTTTTTGAGACAGAGTCTCGCTTTGTAGTTCAGGCTGGCCCTGAGCTCACTATGTAGCCCAGGCAAGCCTGGAACTCAGCAATCCTCCTGTCTCTGCCTCCTGAGTGCTGAGATTACAGGCGTGAGCCCCCACGCCTGGCACTGTGGTTTGTGATATTGATTGCTGGTGGCATGAGTTATCACAGCCAGCATTGTATGTCGTTACAGGGATTGAACTCAGGACCTCGCGCTTGCAAGGCAGGCGCTGGAACCACTGAGCTAAATCTCTGGCCTGAATTTAACATTTTTTTTTTTTTTGTAGGATTCTTCTATGACATTTACTACCTACTATGAAATTTTACTAAGTGCTCTATTTGGCTTGTGATGCAATGATAACTTTTTATTAAGAGTTTTGATAAATCATAACAGCCAAGATCCACTCACCAGACAAGATTTTTGTGTTCCTTTAGAATCCTGGAAAGCGCTGCTGCTTGTCCTCAATATCTGGTTCCCTCCTTTTCAGGCAGACTGCTGGGCCCCTTTCTCTGACCAGTTGACCTTACAGTTCTGCGTGCTGCACAGTCTGCTTTGGCTGCTGGGCTGATCGGAAGTGCTGTGTGTCAGCACCGAGCCTGTGCTCCAGCCTATTCGTCCTTCTCCAGCGGTCATTCGTCAGCTCACATGCTGTGTAGGTGTCCAAAGGCTGCAGGAGCCGAGAGAAGACAGCAGGAGATGGGCTCCTGGACTCACCTGTTGTTGGCACCCACAGCAAGCATGGCAGAGGAGAGAGGAACTTCCAATGGACTTTTTTAAAGTCATAACATAATATAGGTTATTCTAGTTAATTGAAAGAATAAAATATAGAGGTGATTTAAGATGTTCAAGGCCCTCTATTTAGTAGTTTGAATGTCAAAGTATGAATCCTTATCCTTAGTTAGAATGCACATTTTTATAATCACAATTGTCAGGTGTAAACAGAATAGTAAAAACAGCTGATCTTTACTGAGCTCTTGCTGTATGCCTGGTCCTGTCTTAAAATGATCTAATCTCTGCTCATCCTCTCAGTTATTCCTATGATTGTTCTAGGAAGAGACTTGTGTTAATAAGGCCACGTTAGGGAAGGGAAAACTAAGGGTGAAAAAGATAATGACTTGTCTATGGTGAATCCCAGATTCAAACTCACCCTAGTCTCACTTTAGTTTCTGCAGTGGCTTCCCAGTGTGCCTGGAAAGGGGAGCAGTAGTGCTATGCCTATCATGGGTCTTATTTTTTCTGAGGATAAAACAAAAATTTTCTATAATTATATTCATAATTCTTCTATAATTGTTTTCATAAATCCTTCAAACGGGATACTTTCTGCTACTAATTAGTAAATTAATTTTCAAACTGAAAGATGAGATGCAGTGATTTTTCTTTGGAGCACTGATACAGGTACGATGGGTGCTGAGTCCGAGACAGGTTCATAGGTTCTTAGGCATGACCAATAAAGAACTGGAAAAGGAATACAACTGTAAGGCAAAAGTTGCAAAGTTTATTACAGTGATAGTGCTAGGAAGAGTGGTAGTATGAACAAGCTCACACCTGGGAAAACAAAATGACATGAAAGCTGAGGTAGGGGCGCCTCCCATCAGGTCTTCCAGGGCATGATGACAGCATGATTGTCATCTGTATCTATCATACACATCATTTCCCATGATTCATCCTGTTACAGTTATGTATGGGATGCAGCTCATATGCACGAACCTATAGAGAGCTCCGGGTGAAGAAATGTTCCCGTAGGTCCTGCAGAAGGTTCTGGTGTGTGTGTATCTTGGCTTGGAATTTTGAAATTTTCCAGGGCGGCCTTAGTGTCTTTGTTCTTTTTCATCTCTGCCATTGTGTAATAAGCTTTAGGATAAGGTAGAGTGGGAATAACCCCAGACTATTGCTCAGATGAGTGGTCCCATAGTGAGTAGAAGAAAGCAACCTTGCGCCTGTAGCTTTCAGTTGTACTATGTGTATTTACAGTAGTTGTGAAGATGAGAAACCTTGATTAGCCTCCATAGGGGAAGCAGACAAAGCCTTGGCACATTGGATTGTACTGGAATATTGACAACCCATTAACTGATGGGTTGATTGTTTATCTGAGGGAGCCAAAACAAACTTCAGAGATAAGAGAGAAATCTTTGATTGTGGGCCATTGAAATGAACATTTATTTAGCACTGCAGAGGTATACAAAACAGCACTGGGAGTTATGAGGATTTAGAAATGATTACACACCATCACTTAGAGTGCTTACAATCTAGTAATATTGTGAGATTCATAACAATATTTAATGTTTCTGAGCATTAAAATATGACACTAGTCTAAAAACTGTTGAATCATGTACTTAAAAATGTGCCACATATTTCAAATCTATTTCTTATTTATTGTTCAAATTTATTGTATATTGTATATTGTTCTTATTTATTGTATATAACAGTTAAAACATCTGAGTCTCTGAGAGATCAGGTAATTTGCCTGGGAACATACAGTAGGACTCAAAGTAAATTTTGTTGGTTATTTAGGTATGTGACTTTCTTTTGAATTAAAGATTTGAACATGGCATGTAAATAAATATGTTAAAAGTTATAGTTCTTACAGTTATTTTCTACTTATCAAAAATGATGCTGTTTTTCCATTTACAATAGTGATATATAGTTCCATTTTAAAATAAATAGGTAAAACTGAATCAATAAAATTGAAAAAAAATTTGTGAAGGTGGTATTTGAATGCTCCAGTGTGGAAAATACTGTACCACACTGTACCATGGCTGTAGAATGGCTGGCTCAATGAGGTTGTGCTGCTGTAACTTGACAGAAAAATTAAAAGAAAATATGCTGAGGCCTAGGTGTCTGTAACACACTTTATTGGGAGGAAAGTAACCAGCCAGACTATTCTCAAAATAGTGAGTGGCCCACAAAGAAAGGTGTTCGCATCTTATATAGTTTAGAAAGGCCGAAATAGGGTAACCAGAAGAGGAGAGGTACTATATTATCTACTAACTGGTGGGTCTCTCTAAGATGGGGCGATGGCGTCAGGGGCCAGAAGGGAGTGTGGAGCACTATGGGAAAAAGGAGGTGTGTCTTTGGCTGTACAGGCCATGATGGCTTTGTTTACTGTTGGTGGGAATGCAAGGCATTGTGGGAAGGAAGGAGTCACTTTACCACAAAATATTGTGGGAAGGAGCAAGGCATTTTACCACAAAGCATTGTGGGAAGGAGCAGGGTATTCTTGGTGGAGAAATGCCATACTGGGTCTGTTCTGGACCAGCCAGACCTATTATAACCAACAGGCCCAGAATCCAGGGGTTTAAGAAAAATGATGAATTATGACTCACCACCATGTTTAGTTAGCATAACTGGAGGGGGATGTAGGAACACCCTGGAGGGAGGCTGACAGAGGTTCTGCTCTACTGTCACTCAACTGGAATCTGGCAGATTAAGCAGGGACTAGATCCATAAAAGCCTGAGGGGCTTGGACCATATCCTGAGGGGAGTGGGATTACTGCTTTCAGTGGCTTTGGTTCTATTCATGCTCCCACAGGCAGTGGGGGCCTAAAACAACACTACAACATGTTGCCTGGGGATATCACTAAGGGTTTGCTATTCAAATCTAATGTATGAAAATCCAGGCTTTTGCTACAAATAAATATGATGGGCTTTTTCTACTACTAAAGGATTCTTTTCTTAAATAAAGGATTAATTAATCTCAGAGTGTTCTTTAGGAGTAAATAGTGGGCTATTTGAATGAATATTTATGTTTAGGGTTTAAAATTTTTTTTATTAATACATGTTTTTAGTACATAATGACATTCCTTATGGGGAGCTGGTACATGTACACAACACAGCTAAATTCTCTTTATATTTCTTCGGTCCTCTGCTGCCTGTCCCTCCATTTCTTGCTCCCCTTCCCGTTTGAGAAAGATCTGTGTCCCTACTATCTATCTTTTATTTTGTTCTTTAATTCTTTCCATACACAACTTTTTTTTTTTCTTTTTTGAGACAGGGTCTCGCTTTGCAGTTCAGGCTGGCCCTGAGCTCACTATGTAGCCCAGGCAAACCTCGAACTCAGCAATCCTCTTGTCTCTGCCTCCCAAGTGCTGTGATTACAGGTGTGAGCCACCACGCCCAGCACTGTGGTATGTAGTATTGATTGCTGGTGGGCGTGAGTCTCCACGCCCAGCATTGTATGTGGTTACCAGGGATCGAACTCAGGACCTTGTGCTTGTGAGGCAGGCGCCGGAACCACATACACAACTTTTTAGGAATTCTTTTGAATCGATTCCGCTAACATCATCAGCAATGGGTATTTTTCCTCTGAGAATGTAATGAAAACAAGTGTAGCTTAGATTCTAAACATGATAATAGGTATCATTTTGAGAGCCAGGACCATTTCTGCAGTTAAACTCCTATACTTGTTTCGCTTTCAGATGGGTGCGCATTATATTTTATTACCTACTTGCAGAGTGTCTTCTCTAGTAACTCCTACAAGGCCAGGAGCATTATCTTCTTCCCTGTAGGATGTTACACAGGGCCTGGTTCCTGGTAGGTGTTCAGTCAGTGTTTGCTGAATGATTAAATAAACACTTTCTTGCATTTCTCAAACCAAATTCTTATACAAAGGGCTTTTCTAGTGAGTTTCATTTCTGGCATCCATGACTTTCTTTTAAATTAATTGCTTCCTTTTTGCCTTTTGCTAGATTAACAGTTAATCCAAGATAAATAAGAAATATTGTTCAAGAGACTCATTGCATCTTTAAATTGTTGATTCTTGTGACTGAGTGAGAAAAACAAGTGTATCTGTTCAGTGAAGAAGTACATTCTAGACAACTTTAGCATAGTTTTGAAATATTGAAGGCAATTTATCAGCCATCACACTTTAGTTAAGTGCTGATCAAGTTGATGTTTCTCCTCCAAGATAAAAAAGAACTCTGATTACAGGGGAACATTAAAACCATCTATTACATGGCCTTGAAGATGCTTTTGACTTTAATTTTCTATAAAGAACATATGCTTATTGCGCATAAGTGTCCATTTCACAAAAGCCCTCATGTAATCAGGACAGTTCATTAGTAGGGAAGTAATTTGCCAAAGCATTAACTTCTGTCTGTATCCTCTCACTTTCTAAACACATTTTTTCTTTTAGGGAAATTTCTGTTCCATCTGATTATGTCCTAAAGGATATGTATTGAAGTGGATTCCAAATTCTGTGCCACTTGTGCCATTGGGAACACCGGTTCCCAAATGATCTTGGTTCCCTTATTCAAGCTTATGCATCATTCCTCATCCTTGAAATTTATGTGACAAGCCAGAATTGTGGCCATGTTTGCATTTGCTTCTGAGAGTGCAAACCTTACAAAGAAGTAGAAAGCAGGTGCATGGAAGGGCTCAGATTAGCACTTGAGCTCAGTAATAATGGACTTGCCAGTAATTAAACCACCTCAGAATAATGAAATGATTGTACACAGTAGTGAGGGAGGCCCACCACAGCTAAAAGAAAGGAAGATCAGGGCTCTGAGTGCAACATTTACCTGCCAGATGTTTTCTTTTGATGCTTGTGAAAAATGACATTATCTGGAGGCATCTGGTTTGTGCACCTTTGTTTAGATGAACTACAAAGCAGGGGTCGTGATATATTTATGCTGTCTTTAACTTTTAGAGGATCTAGGAGCCAAATATTTTGGAGGGCTTTGTTAATCAGAGAGGCACTGTAAACCAGAATGCGTAACTCGGGGCTGGGGATGAGGGTGAAGAACAGCCATTGTGCAGCAACAGAGCGGAATCTTCCTCCCCAGCTCATGTTATTGTAGCTCCCTTTCAGAAAACAACACTTAAAGCTATTTAGATGGAGGGGAGTGAATAGGGATGAAGAGACCAATTAACCAATTTTTCTTGGCCTTTCCTCACACATAGACACATTCTGTACAACACCCCAGTTTTGATGTATTATTTTAATTAATCCCAGTCTTTTGATTCCTGCAAAAAGAAGGTTAGCAAATGTAACAATGCTCGGGAGTTTCTTTATCGTAAAAGACACATAATTTCAAGCATTTAATAAGGTAGATTTATTCTGGGTAGTTTAGCTTGCACATTCACTCAAACAGCCCTCCCCAAAGACAACATTAAAAATGTGATTAGTTAGCTGCCATCAATAACACAAAATAGGAAAATGCTCTCTGAAGGGACAGCTTTGTGGAGGGCACTGCACAGTGTGTAGTAAAAATATATGGCCTAATAAGTTTACATTTGCAGGCTCATTTGTTAAAACTCTTGAATTTCTAATTTGTGTCGGAAAGATAAATGGATGGAGCCCCGGTAAAGTGTGAGATTAATACTGATGGATGGGGATACGGTTTTTTGCTAGCCTCTGAGTTCCACACAACCCAGTAGGCAGTTTATAGGAAACCCAAATGTAAATAAAAAGAAGGACATTATTTACTCTGGTTGAGACCAATTACCAGCTATTTTGTTCTCTTCAGCCCCACAGTTAGGGAAATTTCCATATAATCTAATTATTATACTTCAGTCATCAAAAGGCCTACAATTTACAATTTGATGTTTCTAAGATTGGACCCTAGAAACTCCTTTATGTAAGGAGTGGTTAGTCTGATCTAATTTGTATTTTCTCAGACATCTCCTCAAACTGTCCCTAAAATGATATTTCTGGATACAGCATGGCAAGAAAGTATGAGCTCTGAGAAACTGCATAAGAACAGTGGATTTTTCCATAGCAGAGGATTTAGGAAAACAAAATGAGTTTTCTGTGGGAAATAGCAAAACATCAACTTCACACTGTTTTTACAGCCCTGCCCCTCCCCCAATCCCTCTCCCACCATCACAGCACTGACGGTCTTCACTGATGGTCTCCTAGTATGGAGTCCACCACATGCCTCATGAACTTCCCGCCTCGCTGTCTCTGGTGACTGTCACAGCGGATGTGGCTACAACACTCAGTGGAAGACAAGAAGAGAAACTGATACATAAAATGCTTAGTTTGGTCAATGTCATGCTAAAATTGTGAGATGAATCTCTAGCTCATTTGTAAGCTACCTCCTTTGACCGCAGTTTGTACATATTTCTAATCATAAATCATGTTCAAAATTTTGTGCAAGTGAATCTTAAGATCTGCTTGAAGGGGTGAAAACAAATTACGTTCTCCTTCCACCTCTTTATCCCTCTTTCTCTTCTCCCTTTTTTCCTCTCATGTCACACACCTGAGGAAAGTGCCAATCATTTTTGAATTCCCACTGACTCCTACAGAGCCCAAAACATCTTCTGGTAGGAGGGAAGTGCTTTGGTCACGGTCATAAAAAAATAAAAATTAGGAGTTGTTTCTGTTTCTGTGTCTTAGAAGGTGTGTGATGTTTAGGTTACTCACCTCCTTGGAATCTCATTTTTTTCTCTTCTCCAGAATGAGAAACATATTTATTACAAGAGGTATATAAGGATGAAATGGATAAACACAAAAGTACTACAGTAAGTAGTTCAATTCCTGATGTAGCCTTCTTTCAAATGAAAACTGACATGAAATATTAAATATTACAACAGGACATTTACAAACAGCTCACATGGAGTAATTGTGTGGCCCTGTCAGTAGGTGTTGATGTTAACCACACAAGCCCCTCCATGAAGACGAGGTCCTCAGTCATGGCTGGCACACACTGGCTGGCTCAGAGGGGCCGCCTGGGGAGGACTCTTGTTCTGCCACTTCTCCGCTATCTTGTATCAGACATCCACACTGTAACTGTGGAGTGCACTGACCTCAAGCCAGTGGTCTTAGCCTAACCTAGTTCTCTCTTGATTCCCAGTAGCAATCTACGGGGGCTCTCTACGGACATTACTGAATAAACTGCATTTGTTGACTTGGCATATACACCAAGGCTCTTCAAAGAGCCAACTGCAATTGTGCTGTGGCAGTTGGCTCATTTTAATTCTGATTGATTTTGTATACCTTGGTTAGATCAGTCCTGGGAAGTGTAAGCTTGTCTAGAGATTTTTTTTTTTTTTTTTTTTTTTTTTGAGACAGGGCCTCACTGTGTAGTTCAAGCTGGCCCTGAGCTCATTATGTAGCCCAGGCAAGTCTGGAACTCAATCCTCCTGTCTCTGCCTCCCGAGTGCTGGGATTGTAGGTGTGAGCTACCATGCCCAGCACTGTGGTATGCGGTACTGATAGCTGATGGGCATGAGTCACCACACCCAGCATTGTATGTGGTTATCGGGTATCAAACTCAGGACCTTGCGCTTGCGAGGCAGGCACTGGAACCACTGAGCTAAATCTCCGGTCCCTAGAGATTTTGTTTTTTTTTTCTCTATCTGTTCAGGAATTAGCAGAAGGAGCTCACAGGCAGTCAGCACACTTTATTGAACTTGTAGTATGTCTCTCAAAACATTTTGTGGGAATGCATAAATGTTGTTTTCAACTGGGATATAGCTCAGTGGCACACTGTCTGCCTGGTCAGTGTAAGGTTCTGAGTTGATACCAGAATGAAAAAACAACAACAAAAATGTATTTTCGTTGTGTTTATGTTGTGCCCCAATGTCAGGTGTCTGTGACAGAAGGAGAGTGAGAAAGAATGGAGGCAAAAGTTCAGATATATTGAAATTTGTTATTTGCAGTCATCTCTTCTAAAGAATAAGGCAATATATAGAAAAAAGCTGAGTGCCTTCCAAATATTTTTTGGTCTTTCTTATTTTGGCTGCAAATTGTTCTAGAAAATTCTAAGTGTAGATTTTGAATGTACTTAAGAGCCCCTTGCTTAGGCTGGGAGGAATTAGAGGGAGTATAAAGTACACAGAAGAGAAGTATTCTGTCTTTTTATGGGCCTTTGATCTAAGGCCAATAAAGAATTTGTGTAGGTTGGTGAACCTCCTATAAACTCTGAAATAGAAGTAATAGTCCTTTCAGAGTTTTAGGAGAATATGTGGTAAATGTGAAGAAGAATATTAATTTCCAAACTTTTAATACTATTCTCTTAATATTCTGAGAGGCTGGGAGTATGGCTTAGTAGGAGAGTGTGTACCTAGAATACAAAAGACTCTAGGTTCAATTCTATGCTTCCCCTGACCCCTAAAACATTCTCAGTTCTATTATTTATGAGATAAAATTCCTAAGACCCTTCAGCCTTGTATATGAGACCCTTTGGAATTTGTCCCTAAAAATTTGTCTTTCTATCCTTGTATTTCTTACTTACGCATTTGAACTTCAGTAACATGAACCTATCTGTAGGTGGTGTTTAAGGCTTTGTGCAAATGCTTCTGCAAATGGAACCAGCCACAACACCTGCTTCCTCTCTCCTCCCCTGTGCTTTCTTCTCTATTTACAGTCCCTGTCCATTGTCTGGCAATCTTGTTTGGCTGTGGTTTCTGTGTCTGTAAACTATAAGCCCCGCAAAGACAGAAATCTGCATTGTCCTCACACATAGTGCGTATGAGGTCAGGAAACCAGAAATGAGGAGGAGGAAAGCCATTGTTTGCAGGGCGCTTCTCAGTGTTTTGTGACTGAGGAGGGTGAAAGTCAAGTCACTCACTGGTTGGCTAAACATACCTGATAAGCATGGCTGAGACAGGCTGAGCGGAGGCTGCTGGCAGTTGGCTGAGCCAGAAAGTGAAGTCAAGTTTGAGTCCTCAGAGTGATCAATAAGCATTAAATGAGGTAACATTTTTCTCGTCATTAATTTAAAACATTTCTGTAGTATTTTAAAGACACTTAGACTCATTAATGATAGTGTTTATGAGGTTTTGCTCTTTGATGTGATGAAAGAATGCAGTGCTTTCATGGCATTTCATAGTCAGTAGTAGGCCACAAGAAAGTATGTAACATTAATTTGAGTAAGTATGTGACCAATGAACGTCCTCTATTTGGAATCCAAGACCTTTCAGACCTCAAATTCCATTTGGTCAAACTTTCAGAAGCTCTAGCTCATATGTCAGTAATCAATAACTGAAATGCCCTAGAATCAAGCAATCTGTTGGACCCTTGTTTAATCAGAATTTTAGGAAGAATTAAATCTGTAATGAATCCTTTTGCATTTGCCTTCAGTCTTCTCCATGGTGATGACAGCCTTGCATATATATATATATATATACACACATTCGCTTCTCAGTGGGAGAGCATATTTGACATTTCAAAGACCACAAAATATGATCTGGAAAATAAACACTGCTGTAGTAATTTTGATGGTTGATCATCTGTTTAATGTAATGTCAGTTAACTTTGAGAATGTAAATTAGGCTGACTTGATTTGTTATCAATTTTCAGTGCCGTTTAGCATTAGCATCTTGAGCAAAAAAGCAAAACAAAAACCCCCCATTAGATCCAGGGAGGATGAAGTATAAGGATGCATTTTTATCTTTATGAGAAGAACTGTCAAGTGTTTTCCAGCATCTAAATGTAGATTCTAAGACACAAAAGACATTTTCTGTTTTTAGATTTAAGGAAATGATATTCTAGCAAAGAGTCTATTACCTCATTCTTCATCACAGTGTTAGGGAGCTTTCACCCCTAGGGAGAATCAAGTCTTCTCTTTTAGGTTGCATTGATTCATAACAATAAATTTCTGCAGAATTCTGTCAATAAGTGTGTGATGAGTTTTGTGCTTGCATGACGTTATTTGCTTTGGTAAAATGTTTGTGTTGTTGTTTTTTAAACTGAGACCTATAAAATCGTATTAACCTAGAGTGAGATAGAATCTCAGTGTTGTTTTCATATGCATCTCTTGAATGACCAGTGATACTGAACATTTTTTCATATGTTTTTGCCTTTACCTTTTCATCTGAAAAATGTCTGTGCATTTCAGATACCCAATTTTGGGTTGGGTCTTTAAATTTGGAAGCACTTTTTTTTTTTTTGAGTTCTTTATATATTCTAGATAGTAGTCCTTTGTCTGAGGAAGAGCTGGCAAAATTTTTTTCCCAACTTGTAGTTTGTCTTTTTGCTCTGTTGGTAGTTTCTTTTGCTGGGCAGAAGCTTTTAATAAGATGAGATCCCGACCATTGACTCTGCTAGTTATCATGTTGCAGAGGTTTTGGTTAAAATGTTTTTTTTTTCTATGCTAATGTCTTCAAGAGTTCTACCTAACTTGTCTTCCAATCCAGAAAGAATGACTGCTATGAAGAAATCAACTAACAACAAATGCTGGCAGGGCCGTGGGGAGAGAGGAACACTTCCCCACTGTTAGTGGGAATGTAGACTAGTGCTATGAGTCTACATACTCAATCCTAGCTTCTTGAGAAATCTCCACACTGATCTCCATAGCAGAGATCAGTGTGGAGATTTCTCAAGAAGCTAGGATTAGAGGTCCCATTTGACTGCACTAATTCCCTGCTAGGTATATACATGAAAGAATTAAAAGAATCATGCCACAGTGACATATGTGCACTCATGTTTATAGCAGCTCATTTTGCAATAGCTAAATCCTGGCAATAGCATGAATGCTCATCAATGGGAGACTGGATAAAAAAATTAAAAAAATAAAATGTAGTATTACTCAACCATAAAGAGTGAGAAATTTGAGTCATTTATGTTCAAATAGAGGTACCTTGAGCACGTACTCATAAGTGAAATAAATAAGACACGGATGTGTAAATACTGTATTGTTTTCTAGTGTGAGAAAATAGAGGTATAAATGAGTATGATAAATATTATAAAATAAAAAATATTCAAAAGGAAAAGGGAAGGAGGTTAGGGGAAAAATAAAAATAAAAATTTTTCAATATTTATTTTCAATATTTTATAGTAAAAAGGGGAACAAAGGTTTTGTATATAGGAGGTTGGTGGTGGTAGGGTGTGCAGGGGAAAGGGAAAACATGAGAATAAAGATATGTCATATACAGGTACAGATTTTTACTTTTGAATGGGATTGCAATGTATGTCTATAATGTACCAATAAACTTAATTTAAAATATCAGAAAAGAAATCATATTGATCTAATCTGGAATTGAAATTATCCTTATATTTCAGATCCTGATAATGTGGACAATTTGCACAGGATATAGGAACTGTTATGAACTGAATTCCACCTTTTGAATGCAAAGTTATGAATTTCAGAAGCTCATATGTGACACAAATCTAAATTTTAGCAATCCACTACCCAACTCAAGAAACTCCCACTTAACCAATTTAATGATTGCTTTCCTTCCCTGTACTGTTCAGTGTGAGAGGATGTGCTTCTAGGAGCTTAGAATCCAAGGACAGGATGGAGGGAAATAGTTGGAAAATAAAACTAAATTCAGAGTTGTTTCCTGTTTCTATCAACAGAACCCCTACATCCTTTATAATATGAAGGCTTTTCCTGAAGGGAGAGGCACAGTGGAAGGTTCAGCCTCTGTCCTGTTCTTTCCTCTTCCTTAGTCCTACTCCTCACAACTGTTTCCACCTTATATTTGTTCTCATGGTTTCTCCCTCTATATTTCTATTTTAAATTTATTAATATCATTTTTAGTATATTATAATCCACAGCAATTTCTCATATAATATCCAAGATAACAAATACTTTTTCAGGGATGACTATTATGTACCAAGAATAAAGGGAGAAAAAAGTATACTCAGCACATGGCAAAGCTGATCTCCTTTTGGAAGAGTACCAGGTAATATGTTTATGTACTTTTAGAACCTCGTATTCTATTCATCGAATTACTTTTTTCAAGTTTTTAGTAGTACATGTTTTCAGCACATAATGATTACCTTCCTCCTGAAGAGTTGTTGTGTGTAACATATCTTAATTCTATTTTAATTCTTTTTCATCTCTTTCCTCCTACCTTCCCTCTCTTGCTTCCATTCCCTTTTGTAAAAAATTTATCTCCTTATTTCATATTATCTTTTATTTTGTCCTTTATTTATGTTTTATGTTTCTCATATAACAGAAACGATGTGCGATTTAAGCTTGTACATCTGATTTATTTCATTTACCATCATGGCTTCAGGGTGCATTCATTTTCCTACCAGTGCTCAAGTTCATCTTTCTTTATGGCACAGTAGTACTCCATTGCAAATAGATACCACATTTCATCATTTCATCTGTTGCTAGACATGTAGGATGCTCCCAAGATTTGGCTTTTATGAACTGGGCTAATATAAATGTGGTCTGTATGCATCACTGTATCACAGTGTCATTAGCTCTTTCAGGAAGACACCTAGAAGGGGAATAGGTAGGTTAAATGGAACCGCTGTATTTCTAGATAGTATGTTTCTATGATTATTTGTTTAAATTAGTAGAATCACCTTTAAAACTAATGAATAAATTTTAGAAACATCTACTTACTTGTTATTATGGTAGATGAAGATGTAGTTCTTTTCACCCATCTCTTCCTGTATAAATGTACTTATATTATAGTCCTTCAGTACAGTTATGTTTTAATTTTTCATAGTCATGTGAGGGTTTTATTTAAAGGTAAAGGTTATAGTACAGTAAGAAAAAGAGAGTACAGGCCAGTTTTGAAGGTTCTGAGACATCCAGCCATAAGACCTTTGTGATCTTTATTCACAAATAAGCAGGCTTTGCCTATACTCGATCCAAGATCTGTTTGGTGACACGTGGCTATAAGAGGACCCAAGGCAACATTTTTAGAAGGAGCTTTTATACATCATAATTTTTTATTATGATGTTTTATTAAGATGTTCATATTATTATGACAATACAAATATTTTTTGCTGGTGAATGGAATATTGCACTGGGATTAAATTTATTTTCTAATAAAATTCATTATCCTGGCATTATTAATTGCCAGTTTTTTTCTTTTGCTAAATTTTCATAAAATCTTCCTAATGCTCCCAGTAGCATCTTAGTGTAATTTTTCACGTTGTCAAAGATATCTGATCATTTGCACAGTCTGTCCCCACCATGAGCCCTCCCTCAGTGCTTCCTCCATCTATTCCGCCCTGGCGCCCACTATAGGCTGGTTAGTGCTCTCATTTTGTGAGGTCTTCCTTTTGTTGTCACTCTGAAATATTTTTTAAAAATTTCTCCTGTGTCTCCCCCCCCCTTTTTTTTTTTTACTTACTGAGCTTCAGTTTAGTAAATGACTCCTGACTTACCATAGTTTGGATACAATTTTTCAACTTTAAAGTAGTGTGAAAGTGATCCATATTCAGTGGCAATCCTACTCCAGACTTTGAATTTTGACTTTTTCTGAACTAACATCAGTCAAGAGTAACAACCGATACACTGTAGTGTGTGGATTGCTAAACTTCAGTGGTCAGCTAGGTGTCTCAACTGTGTTTTTGACTTAATGGCACTTTCAATTAATGAAGTGTGGGTCTACTGGACTACAACTCCACCATCAGGGCAGAAGCATTTATATAATGTATTTGTAATTTATGAAAAAAAGGTGCAGGAAAATGAAACAATATGGGAAGTTGTATGCTAAAACTATCTTTAAATCTACCCTCACATTTAACTAATTGAGTATAAAATTTGAATTTGAAAATATTTGTTCTTTAGAATTAGGGTCTTTTAAATTTATTGTGATAGATACAGGACTTTTCCATATAAAGATCTGTTTTGGAGTTCTGAGTAAAACCTTGTTATTTCTGTGATAATCTCTTCTTTGTCGTCTCCCTTCAAAACTTCATTGATTAAGGGGTCTCCTCGACTGGTCACTCCTCTTTCAAAAATCTCTGCTATCCCAGCACTTGGGAGGCAGAGGCAGGAGAATTGCTGAGTTCAAGGTTTGCCTGGGCTACATAGTGAGCTCAGGGCCAGCCTGGACTACAAAGCGAGACCCTGTCTCAAAACAAACAAACAAACAAACAAACAGACAGACAGACAAAAAAACCTCTGCTATCCTACTAGCAATCATGTTGAATCTCATCTCCATTGTTTGAATAATACTTCACTTTTGTCTTTCAATTCAATCAAATTCTAATTAAGTACTTAACGTACTTAATTAGTTCATCTTCCAGGGAGCTTTCTTTCCCTCCTTTCTTGAACTTTTGCCCTTGTTCTTCTGTACCCAGCAAGTTCTCTGCTGCAGTCCCCTTACTTGGTTTATAATCTAAGTTTCATTTTAGAGGTTTTTCCTCAGTTATGGTGTTCCTCTGCTGTGTGGTTTTATCTTCGAATTCAAAGAACTAAAAAATTAGTTGAAAGAAAATTCTGAGTGGATGGACTTGCCTAGTAGTAGGCTGTTTTTTTAAATTGAGTTTGGATTAATTTTTTTTAGAAATGTTAAATAAGATTGTTTATGGGTACTTTTTTTTCTGAAGTATTTGATTTTCCCAAGAAAGAATTTTTGAATTTCCTATCTTTGGGTGAAAGATTTACTGTAGAAATCTAGTTACTAGAAATTTGGAAACCGAAGGGTTGTGTAGAAGGGTCTTGTCCTTTCTATTTTCAATCTGATGTTAACTTCTACCTGCTCCTGGTGTCTGCAGCTTCTCTGATTCAATTTCCCCAAATCACAAATCTCTAGAAAATTTCCTTGAGGGTTAGGAAGGGGTGGCCATTGGTTCACACAGCAGAGCACTTCAACCATTGTTCTGTAGTTATTTCTTTTAGCTCTGTGTTTCACGTCCACTTTATATTTATCAATTATTTGCCATAATGGAGACTTTCTCAGGGGCTCTGTGACAGAGGAAAACTTGCTCCTTGTTGGAAGTTATGCACGTTTTGGCTCAGCTAAGCCAGACAGAATGTTTTCCAAAACTTTTCATTTTCCCAAGTTTGGTATCATCTCCTGTACTGCTCTCTCTTCTCCTGTTCTGTTGTCATGTATTTATGATGTTCATTATGTTGCTGTTGTAGTGTGATCTTTGGAGGGAGGACAGATAGATGCGTATGTCTAAACTGGCACATTTAAAGAGCGATCCAAATGTTTATTCTCAGTGGTTACAGTTGTGCACTGTAGGATTCCTTGTAGGTCTTTCTCCCACCATCGCAGCGACTTTCTAAAGTAGATATTGCCATCTTTCCTTTGTAAATGTAGAATTTGAATTTAAGAAAAAGGTTAGTGAGAGATGCGGCATTGAATCCCGAGGGAATAGCTGAGGCTGAATTTGAACCCTGAGAACCTGCGTCTCAGACCCCACCATTTTCTGTAGTGCCTCTTGTGAAAAACCCCTCTAGTCTTTACTTTAGTACGTCCACAGGACTCGACAGTTTTTGGATTTTGTAACCACCTCTTTTGCAGGTGGAAGAGCTACTGACAGCAGCCTCCTGATGCGCCCAAGCTCGGAGGCATCCCCTTCTTGTTCTGCTTTCCGGGCTGATTCCTGCACGGTCTGGATCTTCTGCATGGGGTACTCTCGGGGGAATCGCAGGTTACACTTCGTTCCCAGATGTTGCTCTGGTTCCTGTCTCACACCTTTCTAGGTGACTACTTTGTTCTCATTCTGTTCCCCCTAATTTAACTGTCTCCTTTTCTTACTCATGCTCAACTATAGTTCCTCCTTTGTCACTGGGACAGTGGAAGCCCCAAGAAAGGAACTTCTATGTCTTAATACCAAATCGATCAGCCTGTATTCACACCAAGCACCATACAGCCTGAAGGAGTGTTTCCTTCTAGTTTATGCCGACTCCACATCAGGGCACAGGATCCCAGAGCTTACTTTGTACCTGCAAACTCTCATACAGTCATTTTCTCCTCTCCACGAAAAAACAAACAAACAAAAATCCCAAAAAACCAAACCTGCTTTGAATCTTGGTCCTCTGTGTAGCCACCTGCCATTTCTCTTTGTTTTTATATCAACATTCCTTTATTTGCCCATGTTTTCTCTCTTTACTTTTCTGCTTACATAATGTCTTGAATATTCTTGAATTTGCTTTTGTACTTAGATTTCTGAAACTACTTTTCTCAAGAACAGCACAGAATGGGGCAGGTTTGGTGTAATCCTATCCCTCCAGAGACTGAGGCAGGAGAATTGCCAAGAGTCTGAGGCCAACCTGGGCTCCACAGTGAGTGCAAACCTAACCTGAACTACATAGTGAGGTCCTGTCTCATCAAACCCCAAATCAAAAGCAAAACAAAAGAACACCATGGAGTCTGCTCCTACCGTATCCGCTGGATGACTGTGACTATTAATTATTAGCAGAAGTTGTCATTGTTGGTTTCCCTCTTGTTCAGGAAATACTAATTACATTAGTTGTGCTGTGTTAAAGTTTTTTTCCTCTTTCACAGGCGATCCTTACTAAACTCCGTCTCTTTCCAACTTTCTCTTCTTCTTGACTTTTACATATTAGGGTGCTTAAAGGGGGTTGTGGATGTAGCTCAGTGGTGGTGCACCTGCCTGGCAAAAAGAACGAGGTCCTGAGTAAGGAGAAGAATGCTTGTGTTCTGTCTCTGAGCTTGTTTTCCCTTTTTGTGTGTTTCTTGCTTAGACGAGACATCCATTCCGGATGCTTTAAAGCCATCTGTGTGCTGAGGAATATTTCTCTGAATCTCTTTCTGGCCAACTCAACCACTTTCTCCACATCTTTACTCAATTGTTTGACAATCTAGTGACATTTCACATAGAACTCTTGATGGCTTTCCCCCTTCACACTTATTCATCCCTTATTTCTGTAAAGTTTCTCCTTCATCCAATATGTCTTATTCCAGTACTTCTTCAAACCATTAAATGATCCTTAATATATTTTTTCTCACATTCCACATTTACTTCATTAGCAAATTTTGTTTCCTTTACCTTCAAGATACTTTGCACATATGATCCTTTTTTATTATTTTCATGATTAATTCAAGCTGTTCTTTCTTGTTTTGGGTAAGACAATAATATTGTAATTATCCCTGCTTTCTTTGAGTTTATTTCTCCACACATGGCTAGAATGACATTTTAAGGCTATGAACTGGACTATGCCATACTCTACCGAATATTATCATGTTCTTTTTTTTTTTTTTCTTCATGGCACTTAACACTACTGGATCTCATATGACTATTTGATGACTTATAAATTTACTTTCTTTACTGCCAGAATGTAAGTTCCGTGAGAGCAGGTACACTGTTGGTCTGATTCTATATCACCATGTCACCAGTGTGTAGGAGAGGGCGTGATGCTGTCTTTAGGAGAGGTAGGAAGGAAGGAAGAAGGAAGGAACAAAGGAATGAACGACCTCAGCAGTACACTCCTCCTGGGATCTTGTAATTGTTTCTCCTTGTGGTGCTGCTTCCTCTGTCCCCTTGCTTCATTCTGAATTGCCACTCCCACAGATCCCTTAAATATATGAAAATTTAATGCTATACAATTTGTTCTGTTGCCTTATTTAATTCATTTAAGTATAGTTTAGAAAGCTTCACAGTGGAATAAAGTATACTGTAAGTAGACAATTAAATGACAATTTGTTTAGGAACAAAAATCTAATATGATAGTTGGGGGGGTTAAATAGGATTAAATTTTAGATTCCAAAACTTTTCTTCGATCATGAACTGGGATAAAAAGTTTGATTATTATCTGATACCTCTCTCTCTCTCTCCCTCTCGTGAGTATCCATCAGAAGCAGAGACAATGGTATTGTGGTAGGTACCATTTCTGCTATCAGAACCCATGTAACCTGGTATGGTTTGGGAGTGTTTCCCAGAGAGCTGTGTGTTAAAGTCTTGGTCCCCACCATCACCCTACTGGGAGGTGATGGAACCTTTACGAGTGTCTAGTGAGACATCTTCCCTTCAGTGAGGGCGGACTTGTGAAGAGCATCCTGGGACGCCAGGCCCTGCTTCTTTCTCTCTTTCACCTCCTGGCCACGAGGCGAATGGTTTTGCCATGTGTTGCTTCTGTCATGTGCTGCTTTGCCACAGGCCCCAGTGTGATGGGAATAAACAACATGGACTGACACTTCTAAAACTGAGCCAAAATGAAATTTTTCCCTGGCTGACTACCTCAGGTATTTGTTAAACTAATGGAAAGCTGATTAAAGAATAACCTGTTTTAATTTTTAAATTTTCCAGGAAAGAATAACATTTCATTACGTAGTGTCTCCATTTAAAAGAGAGAACACGCTCATTGTTAGAACATGATCAAAGGGATGGGCAAAATACAATTTGTAACCCAGATGAATTGGACATATTGTTTGCGTTTGCTTCCTCCTTTCATATGTCACTCTTCCTGTTTCTTGAAACTGCTTGTGCAGTGTATTGTTATACACATTTACATCAAAATGAAGAGTTTTGCAAAGACAGGATTCTATCAGTTTAACTTAAGAGCATATGGCAATTTACATATAAACTGCTTTATGTCTGGAATAATAAAAATGTCAGAACAGATAGGAAATGTTAAATATGATGATATTTTTATACCATGTAAATTTATTCTCCCATTTAAAAATTAAAATTATAAAAGAACATGATTGATATTGCACAATGCAGTTGCCAGAGAGACTGTGTAACACCCTGGAATTGTTTGACTGAGTGCTGTTTTGCTTGGTAAATAAGTTGACTGTGGCAATGCAGTGTTTCTTCTTCAAACCTCATATGAAGCCTACCTAGAAAGCTGAAGAATGTTCTGGACGTATTGACTTACGTGTAAACAAGTCTCCTTTGCAGTCTTTCCTCGCAGGAATGGAATGAAGTATTGCTTGGCTCCTTCATTCGATTTTGCTTCCCTCTGTGGAGTTTATTACGGTTTGGTGCTTCCGAGGTCCCCAAAGAGGCCTTGTTTTCAGATCACTTTCTCAGGTTATACAGCAAATGTACAAGGTCCTTTGAGTGCAGACTTTGAGAGGAGACTTACATTGGCCTCTTCAAATGGAATAAAATAGATGAGGCAAGGAAAGAGATGCAGAAAGGGGACGTGTCTGAACAAAGAATGTTTCAGACAGGCAGTAGATCTTGTATGATTTACTCAAGGCTCGTGTTTTTATTTCTTCTAAATTTTGAAAGAGGCGAAAGATATGTGTGAACACCTATGAGTATATATAAAAACAAATGTGTGCATAAAGTTTTGTTTCTAAACCATCTGAAATAACTCAAGCCTGTCAGCTGGATTCCCTTGAAAAAAGAATGGTGGAGAGAAATTCTTTAAAGTGGTTATAGCCTCTTTTGGGATCAGAGAATGAATCTTGACTTGTGTTTAGAGACTGCATTAATATGAACAGCACAAAGATCTAGATAACATATCCTAGTCATAAAAAAGAGATAAAACCAGAAAAATGAAAAAATTTGCATCAACTCAAAACTCGGACAGGGGTCAACAGGGAGTAGTGGAGCTGGGCTTTCCAAGCAAAGAGGTGCCAACTTTTTCCTGATGAAATGGTGAGGTGAAGATAAGTCACGTGCCTTTCATGTTTTTGCAAAGAGCAGATAGAAGGAAGTCTAATTCTGGCACTAATTATAAGTAATGCCCTCCCAGAATGACTCAGTGTGTAAGTCTGGACAATTACTCATGGATGTACTATTTCTCATGGTCCAGGGGAGGAGGGTACAGATTCTGCACCTCATTTCTGAGACATCACTCAGGAAAGCCTCAACTAGTAAATTTCTTCTAGTGGGTCTTCATTGCAATCTTTTTGGCAAAATATGTCAAAAGATGTAGTCAAGGGGATAGACCAGCTCAACCCCAACATTTTTCCTGTTATGCTTCAAGTATTTTCTACAACTTTCCTGAGTGAAGTATTTACAGAGGATTAACATCAACATTCCTTGTTTCAGTAGAGTTTTTTTTCCCACTTTAAGTAGCACATTGCTTTTACATTGTAGTTATGGGAAAAGCAGCCAGTCTTCACCTCCACAATAAGAATATAAGCTAAGTTATTGCTGGTTGCTTTTATTTTTATCAGTTCACTTTGAAAGAAGAGGAAACAGGCTGAAAAATGTTGTTATGTGTCCATCTTAGAGAGCACATAGGGGAGCTTTGAAGGAACAGGTTTCTGAAGAGAAGCATCAGTGGCAATATTAGGCTTGCAAAATACTTGCAAAAAACATTGATAAGTGCAATAATTTCAAGCAAATCTACTATTATTATCATGTAACAAATATTTTGTTTTTGTCCCATGTTAGAATCATCCTTAAAAATTATCATGGTCATTTATTCCTTCCCCAACAGATTGTAAATAATACATAGCACTCTTTTATAATAAAATAACACTTAAAGAAGTACTTTAAGAATAAAATATTATGTATTTAATTTCAACAAGAATTCCATGAGGGCAATAAACATCATTTCTACTTTACAAAGCTATGGGGGCTCATGACTTGCCAAAAATCTTTTCACTGCTATCATTTCTTGACTTTAAGAAGTCAAGAACTTTTAATTTAAAAATTTCACCTCTCCTCCTTCCTCTTCTATACTGCTACAAGCAACTGAATGCTTACACCTACACTGGAGATATAAATTAGAAGCTGTATAAAATGCACTTCTTTGCTGTTTTTTAAGATGCAAAGGCAGACAGGTAAGAGGCAAACAAGTATGCATCCTTTGGTGCCTTTCTTCTTTCTCTGTTATTATTGCTAAGTCACATCCCAGCTATGGCTTAAAAGAGCAGCTGTAGGGCAGGAAGTGGGGAGCTTATGCCAAGGAAGGGTGGCAAGGTGCTGTCAGGCTGGGTGGAGCCCACGTGACTACTGTCACTGCTGCAGCAGGGAAATAAGGGATAAATAAGCGAGAGATCACAACAATACACAAGACAGGTTCAACAGAGATGAAATAATAACAACAAACAAACACATCCAACAAAACATTCAGAATGGAGCAAATAACAATTTTAAAAGGATTCAATACCCCATGTTCTTTCTTGGAGCTAAAAGAAGAGGGGCTTGGGATTTAGCTCAAGTGGTACCGTGCCAACCTTGGATGCACAAGGGCCCGAGTTTGATCCCTGATATTGCAAAACAAAACAAAAAAGAGTGATTACTTAGAAGTAGAGTAGAACAGAAGACAGTAAGAATAGTAAGATGATAGAGGGGATAGAAAGAGCTGTATCCTGGTCACCAAAGTACTGTTAAAGGAGGAGAGATAGTTCTGAGGTTCCACAGGGCAGCAGTTAACTGTGGTCCACAGTAATTAACTGTACATTTTCAAATAGAGGAGACTTTGAAATAGAAATGAGAACACAGAAATGCTAATTGTTTTGTTTTGTCATTACACATTGTATACATATGTTCACCTATAAGACTGTAGTGTAAATAAATTTAAATATTATATGTGAATTAAAAGTAAAAATTAAGAATTTCAACAATGTCAGTAAGACAATGAAGAAAAATAAACACATTAGTTAAAGAGAGATAATCAGATTGTTTAAAATATTTTAACTCATTTCCAAAATATAATAGCTTAGAATGGTTTAAAGATTGGGAAAAATATACCGAGCAAATATTAACCCAAACAAAAGAGGTATACATGTATTATTATCAGGTAAAATAGGCTTTAAGAGAAAAAGTCTTACTATTTAGGAGGTTAGTAAGTAATAGTTAAATATTGAAGTCAGTACGAAATTATAGTAACTCTACATTCGTTTGTCTCTAACAAAATGTTTTAAATATAGAAAGTGAAAATTGATAGAACCAAAGAAAATCATTTCACTCTAAGTAGTGAAAAATTCATTACATCTAATTTTGGTTACTGTCAAGTCCAAGAGAAAAAGTTAGCTGAAAAATCTGAACAGCAGAATGAAAACCTCTGGTCTAGTAGAAACCTCCACCGAACTCTGAATGAGCCCCGTTTTCCCGGACTCCGCTTGGGCGGTCGCTGTGTCGTGACCGTGACGCGGCCGCTGGGACAGCGTCTCCTCCCGCCGTGGCCCGCAGCGGCCCCAGCCAGCAGCTACCACTTTCCCTTTGAATTTTTCCTATTTCATAAACTCTGTCATACATTGTAGAACTCATTTACATCTTGGAAAGGTATTTTTTAACAGTTGTCTTTCACATGATTTGTCTGACTGGGATTACAAGTGTTATTGTTATTTTTTCTGGTGACTACCTCCAAAATTCCTGTTGAATTTCTTTGCGCTTACAAGGAAAGGATTGTCATTTTTAATATTTTTCACTTAAATTGTCACATTAAACTTGTCTTAATGTCCACTCTGCTTGTTTTGGTATACTGGGAAGACTTCAAATCAGTTTCTTCAATCAATACAGTTTTTAGGGAGCCAGGGATTTAGCTCAAGTGGTACCACATCTACCTTGGAAGCCCAAGGGCCTGAATTTAATCTCCTGTACCACAAAAAACAAGGAAAAAAAACCCCAAAATATCTAAAATACAGTTCTATAGTTTCCTCTTGCATATCTGTCTTTATTTCCCACTCCTTTCTACACATACAAGGATCATAAAGATTGTCACAATGTCAGGATTTCTCCTTTCTCTAACATACTGTCATTCGCTGCAATAATGAAGTTCTCATTGTCTGTCAATGCCTAATAGTTGTGCTGTGTGAAGAAAGTGGCTGAGTAGCAGGAGTACTATCAACAGGATATATAATTCAGCTATTCAGTTTCTGTGCTTCTCTGATTTACACCTTGATAATCAGATCGCTACTATCAACTCTTTTGACTTAATTAGATCTTAGAAAACAGCTAAGAATTTTTTGCATAATGAGAGAATTGTATATAACCAGTGACATGATTGTTTCTGAATGTACACACAGAATTAAACCTGAACATTTTTTTAATTTAAAAATTTTTAATAGTCCTTGTTCAAAGTAATAAGTTAATGTATGTCATGACAAATGTCTTTTATTCTTCTAATGTGATTATTTGGATTATGTTTTCTCTGAAACAAAGTGTCTGGTGCATCTTGGTTAAGTGATTGTTTCATTTGTAGTCAATTTGTATCAATTTTTTGTTAGTAGCAAGAATCAATTATGTGAACAGACTTAAAATAATTTCTGTATAATATATATATGTGTGTGTGTGTGTGTGTGTGTGTGTGTGCGTGTGTGTATGAAAAGGCTTTTATTAAAGAGCTGATCTTCCATTTTCAAGTTTATGGAAATACCAGTATAGTGACATAAAAAGTGGGAGGACTTTGTTAGAATGTAAAAAAAAAAAAACACTTGGGACATTTACCAAAGCAAAAACAAAAACAAAACCTCAGAACTAAATTGTAAAGTAAGTCTCAATATGTTTCAAAGAATTGAGATTCATTTTATAGACACTGCTACATAATCTATATCTCCCAGACTGCTAGAATTTCTGGCACCTCTGGTAAATCCCTGAGCAAAACCAAGTTCATGAGTCTCTCTGTGTGAGGGGAATTCTGGTAGTGTTTGGATGAGTCTACAACCTTCTGTGGAGTTGCTGGGAAGGAGGATGAGTAGGTTTTATCACAAGCTGACTTGGGACCTGACTATTTTCAACAATGGCTCGTGTGAATATATATACTTCTTCTTCAGAAAACACTAAAAAGGGACTCAAATTGGAGCAAGTGAAGAAAAGGTGGAAAGCATTCAGCTAATCAGCAGCTTTCGGTACCCAGCTTCTAGTAAGAGAAGTAACTGGAAATCCAGCTGAACCAAGGAGAAGAGATGTTTAGTTTATTAGAGAGGAATGAAAAATTTCCAGGTGTTGAACTATGTCAGCAGAGGTCAGATTATATGAGTTAATGTGAAACTAACTGACTCTGCAATGGTTGTTTCATGCTGTGGCTACAATTTAGGGCCATTTCTTCCAGGTGGTGTATGCTATATATACAGTCACATGCAATTTTAATTTTCTGGATAATATCCTCATTTCAGTTCTTTTCACTGCTTTTTCTTGTTATCCAACCTGTATAGTTGATGCAGCACTTTAATTATTATTCCCCTATATTTCAGTTTTTACCTAGGTGATATGAAAGTAACTGACACACGTATACATCACAGGTCTCCTTTGATTATTCTTCCTTTAAGGAGAGTGAGTAATTCTGAAGCAGGGGTTATTAAGTGCTGGTTGGGCACTAAACTTTACTACTGACATTACCTATTAAGTATCTGTAAAGGAAATAATAAAATGGCAGCTTTTTAGAGCCCATTTGTGACTCATAAAATATGGGTTAAAACCTCTCATTTTACTACACTTTTACGCCTGTAATTATTACTATAAGTGATAGAACAGTGCAGGGCGATCAAGAAACCACCTCTCTCCACTTCTACGAAGAGTTGCTGATTCTTTGGGAATGTCCACAGTCCCTGCATTTGCAGACTACCCAAGAGTGTCTCAAGAATGGCTTGTAAAAGAGAATAAGTGAAAAACAATCAACAATAAATTAACTCTAAATAAAGTAGAGTAATAAAGCTAATGCTAAGACCACACGTCTCCAGAGCTCCTGAACTCCTGCAACCTGCTTGTGCCCCCAGGGAGAACCCTGGAGACGTGCTCAGTGTCTGCATCTTCATTTGCTGGTACACAGTGAAGCGGGGGTGGGGACTAAGTGATACAAACACACACTGTTCTGGCAGATAACAAGTAGTCCATACATGTCAATGTTATTTCCATGTTTTTTTATAGTTAATAGTGTCACTTTCACACATATGATTCATTAGATTATCCTGTGGGATGTCTATAGGGTTGTGTGTGAAGCCATTTGAGTGATAGTCTTACTATTTCTTCCCTGCACTCTGATATGCACCTGCACTACTAATCACTTGGACTCTTCATCATAAAAGCCACTTATTTGGGAATGGGGAGGCAGTAAATCTAAATGTTGTTCCTTAAAAATACTGGGTGATTTCCCACTAACTTCTAAGCAGTGTCTTTCAGTCATAAGAATGAGCCATCGTGGCTGGTTTTAAGAATTTATGGTGTAATATAGTACACAGACACAGATACTACTACCGTCACGTGACAGAGCTAAGGAGGGGTTTTTATGGGAAGGGGGGACTATGCCTGGATTAAGGCTCAGATTTAAATTAAACTAATATTTAACCAATAAGCTACTGGATTTCAGGCACTTTTCTCCGCATTCACTGTTATTTTGTATTGAACCAATCACCCACAGCTTTAAATTGGAACATTAGTTATTGTGATATGCAGTAATCACTTTAAAATCCCATTGCAATAGTGTTATTTAAGATACTTCTGTGTTTCAAGTCAAGAGAAAAGATAAGAGGATCTTTAAAAGAAACTTTGTATTGCTGCTTAGTACAATTGCTTTTATTGGTTCTTCCTAGATGTTGTGTCATCATTCATTCACATCATCAAGTCATGTAGCAAGCGTTTATTTGACTCTTGTTATGTGCCCAAAACTGTGCTAAGTATTGAAGATTTAAAGATGAGTAAGCTACATTCCTCAGACTCAGGAGGTTCACAGTTTAGTAAAAATAACAATAATGTATCACAATATTACTACATCAAGTGATAAATTCTGAGGGAGGAAACAGGGATGTCTGTACACATTTCCTTGAATTAGTTTTAATTCTCTGGAGAAAATGGAAAGCTTGTGAACTGTGACTTTGGGCTCACTGATGCCCTGGGTGCTTCTGTGATCTCTAATTTCCTAGTATACACACTCCAGGTCCCTACGCTGAACACTAGGCCCAGGCAGCGTGACTTGTATTTCTTTCATCATCTGATCTGTCCGCCAAAGTGTTAATTACTGCTAGTTTGATATTTCTTCTCTCACAGGGTCAGAGTTTCAGTGGGGACACATTGAAGGTGCAGTAGCTTGAATACAAATCCCAAGGATTTGATGAAGAGGAATGTGTAAAGGCCTTTGGTTAACGTGCCTGTCCCACCATGCAAGGCCTGTGTCACACAATGAAGGAATGGATCTGGGAGATGGACAGAACTGAGTTGTAACATTTATTCCTGAGGATTCTGGGTGTTGGACAAGCTGCTCAGACTGCTTTAGTGTTTCCTTGTTATCACTATGGAATAAGAGCTGCCATTTCAGAGAGTCATGGCGATGAAGTATGAGCTGCCTAATGCAATGCTCTGTATGTTGCAGACAAGTTACAATGCAGAGGAAACAATAATAATAGATTAGACTAAATTATAGAATGCCCTGACAGTGGAGGCTATTGAAGGGGAAAAAGTTAAAGAAGAAGGTAACTTTGGGTATGATTTACAATTTTAACAGTGGGACAGAAAAAAACCCTTACTTTAAAGGGGATGTTTGATTAACGTCATGAAAAGAAGTTAAGAAAATGGGGAAAAAAGAATCAAGATATATCATGTACAGAAACAAACTCTCTAAGATGAATAAATAAAGCATACCAACAAAATTAATTTAAAGAAAGAAATGAGAAATACATCACAAAGAAAACTGAAAGAAGAAAATTCCAGAAAGTAAGAACAGTGTAAAGGCCAGAGCATCTTAAAATATATAAGAATTCCAGTGTGGCCGAAGGTGTGTATGTGTGTGTATGTGTTTCTCATGAAAGAGTTGCATGATGAATTGTCTTACATTTTAAAAGAATCTATCAAGAAGGAGAGAACATACAATTACAGAAGTACAGACTATCATTTATCTGGAATTCTTGAGAATCAGTGTTTTATATTTCATTTTTTTGATTTTTGATTTTGGGACTTTTGTATGTGTATAATAATGCATCGAGAATAAAACCCAATTCTAAACAGGAAAATCATTTATGTTTGAAATATACCTTGTACACATAGCCTGAATGTGATTTTATTAAAATAGTTTTGGCTGGAACTCATCATACAGAGTCGAGTATGGACCTCACTTCCATGTTGACATTCAAAACATTTTGAAGTTTGAAGCATTTTGGACTTCTTCAGGTGAGGGAGGCTTATCTGTATAATTACACGTTTATGGTAAGATCTAAGCCATGGATATCTGTGCTTACAATAAAAATTCTTTGGATCCTATTGTATGTTTGAAATTTTTCATAAAATGTGGGAAGCAAGGATTGATTCTGGATGGTTATCTGAGAAAACTTCAAGGCATCATAGGCAGAGGAGGAACAGCAGGTGGAGGGGACGGGTGGTGGCTTGGAGAGGGCTGTAGTGTTGAAGGTGGGAAGAGGGTTTTTTTTTTTTTTTCAGAAGCAGGGATCAAACTCGGGCCCTTGTGCATTCAAGGTTGGCACTTGAGCTAAAGAACCACTTGAGCTAAATCCCCAGCCCGGCAAGAGGGTTTTGAATCTGGCTGTTTCTTAGAGGGAAAGTCATGAGAATTTAGTTGGATATTATTTGCAAGGTTTGAGAAAGAAAAGAGTTTGTCCTTATGCTCTTTGGTTGGGTAGCAGGACAATGTAGCTGCCTCTACTAGACAACTGCTGTGGTACTGTGTTCTGTGCTCCAGTTTTCAGAAGATGCTTACTCCACTGAAAAGCAGGTGAATTTGTTTCTGTGTCCTTCTTTCTCAAGGACCTTCACTGTCTTCCCCAGCATCAGGCATCTGGTTATTTCACGTGGCTTCTCCTGGCCACATGATATATTCCTTTTGTTTACTGCATGCTTCTATGCCAGACTTGATAATGACATAGAGTAGAAATGGCATTAAACTTGAAGTTAGAAAACCACCATCCTCTGCCTGAGACACATTGCTGAGCTTTTCTGTACCTCTATTTCTTTACTCATAAAATGAGTCTAAATATGCACACATTGGGGGGTGTATGGGAAGTAAAATGAGTAAGGAAGTATTTAGTTCACCAGCGTACATAATCAGTTTACTCTTTGCTGCTTTATTTTTTCTGAATATTCACCCACCAAAATATGCCCCTTTTCTCTCTTAGTACCTTGAAGGCCACTGACTTGGAGAGTTTATGGAATTCCTGAAGTTTTATGGTGATATCATGAAATGTGCAGCACTGACCTAGGACCTAAGATAGTTACTTCCAAGCCTGCTTCTCCTCTCCATGAACTGAGTGACTTTCCTAAGTTCTTTGCACTTTATGCCATTCACTTGTTGTCCTGATACTCTAAGTTTTCTGCCTTCCAAATAGCATTTAATAAGTGTTTCCCTTTTCAAAGCTCATTTGATTCTTGTAATGGCCCAATAACTTCCCAATTGTAAAGACAATATTCTCACCTGTTTGGTCTGAATAATTTTGGACTGTAAAGGTAAGATCTTTAGATTAATGTGCTTGGGCTTGGGGTACATCTAGTCATACATTCACTGCACAGATATTGATTGAATATTTAGCCCTGGCTATGTATGGAGGTAGGCATTTTGGAGGCTCCCCACCCCCATCATGTTCTTCCAGCTGTTTTCTGGGACTTTCCAGACTGCCCTGAGCTTAGAAGTGTTTACAGATGGCAAAAAGAGCTGGTAATGGGCTCTGAAACAAGAGAAAACAGACAGAAAATTTCTGTAATGAATGCACTGATCTTTCATGCATTTGGGTGAGACGTGGCTACAAAGGACTTCTCTAAAACAGACAGAAGAGTATCTCTTCCAGAGAGTTGCAGACTGCTATAAATTAATGCAGTCTTTTGGGACTGTTTAAAGCCTCCTTGTTGAGATAGGGGTGGATTTAAGAATCTCAAGCCCATTAAGATAGGTAGCAAGTAGCAGTAAACTGTGATGTGGTTTAGAGCTGCGGGTACCTCTCTCTTATGACTTTGTCTTGGTTGTCCAGATGACGAAAGAAAGACTCTTAACTGTTGTTCTGCTGTTGTCAACTTCAGTCTCAGTGAAGGGAAGTGGGCCCAGTGGACATTGGAAAACAAAAAGAAAAAAGCAGGAGGAAGATTTTTAAACTATTCCTTTTTACCCTCTTAACATGGCCCTCTCTAGATGGGATGAAGTAGCTTTATTTTGTACAGCCACCTAACCAACACTCGTTTGAGGTTGACTTTCAGTTTTGTGGCTTATTTTGTTTGTAATATGCACAACATGTATGTCCTGAAGAAGCTGAGAATATGCCAAATGTTGTGTTTTCATGTTTACCAGCATAGATGGGTTTGATAATGATAACTGAATGGTCAAGTTCAACTATTGAGATGATATGTGACCTCTTTATCAAAAAATATAATGCGATGAAAGATTCTTTTGGGGGGGCAGAAAGGGTGGGGCCAGTTTGTACATGTCATCAGATTATTTTGGAACTCTGTCCTATGTACAAGTGCCTGAGTGCTAGGCCTGTTATGTTAGTAGTATGTTAACTGTATTATTGATTAAAGCATGAGAAATACCAAAATAAAACTAAAATCCTCAAGGTAAAGAACAATAAAAGTTAAAATTAGCATTTTAAAAATTAATCAATTAATTAATTTAAAATTAATTTTTTCACCATTGTGTGACATAGTTCTTACAACTTTAAGAGATATTGACATACAATTAGCTGTATGTAGTTTTTGAGTTTTGAAACTGTCACTCCAATAGAGCTAGCATTTCCATAACCTTTAAAGTTGTCTGTGCTTCATTATAATTTCTCTTTCACTCCTTCCTCTGCCTTCTTCCTCATCTCTCAGACAATTAATATCTGTCTTGTGTCACCATGGTTTGGTTTTCATTTTATAGAACTTTATATCACATATGATTTTTTTTTCCTGGGTGTATTTAACATAATTATTTTAAGTTAATCTTCCCTGGATGTAGTGAGTGGCTTATTCTTTTTTATTACCAAGTAACTTACTTTCTTTTTATTGTTGAGTAGCAATGTGTTATGCTGAAGTAGAAAAATCTCTTTATACAGTCATTTAATGATATATGTTTGAGTTTTCTGTCTACATAGTTATGAATAAAGGGGCAAATTGTATTAATAAAAAATAGAAATTGAAAACAAAGTCCTATGAACATAGCTATACAAGTCTTTGTGCCGACATATGCACCCGTGATAAATGCATCTTAGCTGAACACCTTAGGATGGAATTGCTAAGTCGCATCATATAGTGTGTTTAACTATATATTGGTAGAGTGTTTTCCAAATTGACTTTACAAGTTTGTATTCCCTCTCTCAACATATAACAGTTCTCTGCATCCTTACCAACACTTTCTATGTAGAATCTTCTTAATTTCAGTCATTGTTTTTGGAAATGTGGTGAAACCTCATTGTGGTTTTAATTGGTATTTCCTTAAGGGCCACTCACTGATGTTGGCAATTTTTAATATGTTCGTCATTGATCTGAATATTTTCTTTCTTCAAATATATGTTCACATCCTAACCCTTAAATACTTGGATTGTTTCTCTGAATTGAGTTCTTTATGTATAGTATATATAGTACATGCTTATATTTTTCCCATCCTGAAAGTTTCTCTTTATAATAATACCTTTTGAAGAACAAAATTTTAATTTTGATAAAGTTCAACTTATTATTTTATCTAATAGTTTGTGTTTTTTGTGTTATATTTAAGAAATCTTTGCCAAACCCAATGTCACCAAGATTTTGCTATGTGTTCTTCCAGAATTTTTGTATTTTTAAGCATTACATTTAAGTCTGATGTTCGATTTGAATTAAACTCTATGGTACAAACTATTGCTTACCATAATTTTTAAAAGACTTAAATATTAAGTTATACTGAGCTCCTAGGTCAGAATACTCAGCATTATAAAGTGCCAATTCTCCCAAAATTGGTTTAGTAATTCAACAAAATCTCAAAATCCAGTAGCTTTTTTAAAAATAAAAAGTAGCAAGCTGATTTTAAATTTATATGGTACTAGAAATATTTAAAGTGGCCAAAACAACTCGAAAAAGAATAACAAAATTTAGGTGACTTATGATACCCAATATCAATATTCAATGTAAAGTAACAGTTATCAAGAGAATGCAAAATTGGTAAATAGATGGAAAAAACAGATTAATGAAATACTTTAAACCCACAGATTTGTCCAACAAGTTTTGACAAATGTACTAAGGCTATTTTATGGGGAAAATAACATTGGGGAAATTACATATTACGTGCAATAATAAATCTTGACCTATGGATATTTTAATGAACCATTATGAAGAAATTGATAAAATATCATGATTTCAGTAGGATTTTCAAATAAAAATAATCAGAAATAACACTTCAATTGAAAGGAAAAAGTAGATTGACTTATTACCAGATAACTGAGGAAAATTTGTATGAAGTATTATACAAATGGCAATCGATATTGATAAATGCAATTCATTAGACTCTGGTTTGTCTTCTATAAAAATACACAAACAAAAATTCTAATTTATTTTTAATATATAGAAAATAAAAACAGCCAAGTCATATGCTTTATCATTCTGCCTGTATTGGCAAACCAATTTTTAAATATACTTAAAAATTAAAGAGCAAGATTAGGTTGATTTGAAACAGCTTAACAAATCAATAAAACAAACTCTTTTGTGTCACTATGTTTATGTCTGTTGTGTCTAGATGGAGGCTATGTAACAAGTATTATAAAATTGATATATGACATGTGACATGTACTAACTGAGAAGGAATGATTTTGTTTGTAATCAATTCTGTTGTACTACTTTTGTGTAACTCTCCATTTTCACCTGTTATCTCTGTTTCACGCAAAAATAATAAAAACCTGTTTTCATTCTGAATCTTTTCCCATTTAAACTAACTGTGGATTTATTAGAGTCTTACTGCTTTCCACACCAGTAGATGGCATTCTTATTCTTGTTTTTATTTAATAGTTTTAGGTTCATGATAAATGTAAAACTGAGCTAGTTGCTTTCATTGAAGTTCAGAATGACTAATTCCTAATGTCCACAGAAAGGAAAGGAACATACTAAAGGTAAGGATAAAACTGCAGAATATGCAAGCTAAGGTATGTCCAAAAATGGACTACTTCTGTATTTTACCCCTTGCTGGCATGGCTAGCTATTGTCAGGCTGAGTAAGGTAGCTTTTGGCCTATGCGGGCAGACTGCAAGTTAGTCCAATACCTTCATGTCTCCAGTGTAGCACAGCTTCTAACAGGTTAACTCCACCACCTCTGAGTGGTGGCTCAGGCTTTCAGCCTGTTTCTGCTTCTCTCCCTCTGGTTGGGACGCATCCTGGAAATCAGTAGGCTTGTGGCAAAGGGTAAGGTCTCAGATCTTGTGCTGGACACTCTGGCCATGCTCCTTGTTCCTCTGGCCTCTGTGGTCCTAGTCACTTGGCTGCTGAGATCAATTTCTGGATACTCTGGGCACATTCTCTGCCCCCTTACAAGTGCCTGTCGGCTTAGCCCAGCCCCGGTCTCCATCCTGCCCAGTTTTTTTTTTAATTGAATTCTTTATTGGTACAATTTATATAGATCTCAAAATCACATATAACATTGGGAAATTTGTACCAGTATATGACACAAGTTAATTCTCATTTTTACCCATATCCCTACCCACTCCCCCCTCCTCCCTCCTTATACATGCTCTTTTATTTTCTTTCTGTATCATATTTATTCCTTCCCCTCATCATATTCCCACACCAAGTTTCCTATAGAAATATTCCACTCTATAAAAGCTGTCCTACTTTCTAGAACTCATTTGCATCTACAGGTGTTCATGCCAAAGAGAAGATCCGGAAATTGTCTATCTGTGATCTATTGATTTCACTTAT
>PVIC010000065.1:0-187707 GCA_004025085.1 Thryonomys swinderianus
AAAAAAAAAAAAAAAAAAAAAAAAAAAAAAAAAAAAAAGCAAAACAAAACAAAACTACTTGAAGATGCAGGGCACACAAGCACTCGTGGCAGAAGAGGCTAAGAGGGACATTCTAAGATGACCGCTGGGAGAGGTGCACAGTACACACCTAAGGCACTCAGGGGCTGAAGCAGGAGGAACACTTGAATCCAGGAGTGTGAGATGAATTTCGGAAACACAGAAGACAACAACAAAGAACAGCCTGCCAGGAAGAAGGGAAGTGGAGGCTGAACGTAGGAGGCCTGGGTCTGATGTGGCCTCCGCACTGGCTGCCCTGCACACAGTCCTGCCCTGGGGGGCCCTGCTCCTTGTCTGCCTGCTGCAGTTACACAGCCCCTTCCCAGGAGAATGCATTACATGGCTGTGGTCTTGGGCATCCAAGGAAGGGCCTCTCCTCCTCGCTGCTCCAGCAGGGAGGCAGTGTCCGCACATCCCTCAGAGGCTGACTCGCCTGCTGGGTTGAAGCTATCCAAGGACCCCAGAGACACACAGGGGGGCAGCTAAAGGAGGGCAGTGGGATGAAGCCAGCCCAGACAGTGACCAGTATCGCTCCCCAGGCTAAAGCCAGAGGCCCGAACAGAGAAGGGCACTGTTGTGGTCACAGCCTTCCCTGCTGGGCTCTGGGGAGAGGGGTGCTCGTCTACTGCCTCCTGCCCCACATTCCTCCCTCTGGACGGAGTTCTGAAATTGGGTGCCCATGACCAAGGCCATAGTGTCCCGGGCTGCCCTGCTGGACGAGGGCCATGGACAGTCCACTGGGAAGGGTGGCGCAATGTGCACCAGCCCTCCTGGGTGCCTGGGCGGGTGCTGAGGACACTGCTGAACCCTGAGAAAAAAGGCATCCCAGGGCCAGGCCAAGGACGAAGCGTGCAGACTGATGCCCACTGTCTGCCAGAGGAATGGTCACAAAGACCACAGCAACCCCCAAGGGCCAGACCTGTTCCTACCAGGCAGTGGGCGAGGGCTGGTGAGAGGATAATCTTCCCTCTGAGGGCTCTCTAAGGGAGCCATAGGCCTCAGGAGCAGACTTCTGGTGTCTTTCCCAGCTCAAACAGGTGCCAAGGTGAGGGAGGAGGAACCTGACAACGGCGGAACTCTCCAGGAGACTGTATGGTGCCGCCCAGCCACCGGGGAGTCTGCACAGCAGCTTAGCTGAATGTGTCTCTGTCGGAGTCAGACCACAGCCCACAGCCCCAGCTTCCAGGGGAGCCATGGCAGAAGGGGCCTCACATGCCACCAGTGTGGCATGGCAGAGGGTGCTTGGACACCTCCTGATCTCACTGGTCCTCCTCCTGTATCACTGCCCAAGCATCATGGCATCTGCAGACCTTTCCGCAAGTACCCTAAGGCTCCACAGTGCCCAGTGCCCTGCTGGGCCCTGGTCCTGCTGTGCGAATCTGAGGCTGTCAGCCAGCTGATGAAGCCAGCCCCAAGGGCCCTGTCTAGGCAGACCCAGGAATGAACTAGTAGTCACCCTAAGTCTGCCCCACACTTCGGTGCAGGGGCCTCACACTGGCTGGCATGCCTTCTGCCATTCCCCAGGAGATGGGGTGCTCAGGTGCACAGTTCGTTATCACCTGCTATGCAAGAGGTGCCGGGCCAGGGGTGTACAACCTTGTTCTGACCTTCACAGCAACTGCTCAGTAGGAATGTTTTCTCCATTTTGCAGATGAAGAACCAGGCTCTGCGATTTCCATTCCACTCTCTGCCTAAGAGTAGGTATCAGCTCACATTAGGGTCCTCCTAACAATTCACCCACTGCTGTGCCCATCACCAGCTGGGTATAGGGTTCCTTTCAGCCCTGAGACAGTAGAGTAAGGGGTGGAGACACAAGATTGGGCAGGAAGAACAAAAGGACATTCCTCTAAGGCAGTTAGTTCCTAGGGCACCCAGGCTGCTGGCACAGTGGGGTTTTCTGGCTGTTCTTTTAGCAGAGAAGCCCAGAGCCTTGGAAGAAGCTACCAAAACCTCAGAGCTTCTGGAATTGTGATGGTTGTGGGATGCTCAACAGGAAGGAAAGGACTCGCGAAGCTCTGTGCCCGCCAGGCAGGAAGAGGGCACAAGGAGAGCTGAGGACTGGTGTGGACATGGCTTCCAGGGCACTCTGTAGCAGTTGGTTAAAGAGGCTGACAACCCAGAAGGTGTCCTCCAGGAGGTCTTGGATTAAGAGCTTAGATTGCTGCTACTGGTCTCAGAATTAATGCCCTCAGGGTTTGACAAGCCTGGCTTGGCTTTGCTGTGTGTTCACCACCATGCAGGCAGTGCCTGCTGGGGACATTTGTCACCTAGCCTGTTGCATCCCTGAGCTTGTGTTGAAAGAACCAGGGTCCATGGTAACGGTTCATTACACAGGACTCACTTAGGTAAGTCTGGAAAGAAAAAGTCAGAGACCAGCTTTGGGGTGGGTGTGGACACAGCTGCAAAGTAAAGTGCCTGCCTGGTGTGCATACATCACCGTATTCCCTTCCCGGTTTGCAGAAGAAAGTCCTGCTCTGGGACATTTTCATCCCTTGCACCCGGCTCAAAGTTACTAAAATATTCAGAGAATTTGGAGAGCAATTTGTAGTGGTAGGAAAAAAAAGAAGACCTCAACCCTCCTTGAGGGGGAGGGAGTTTGAGAACTAGGCTGACCCGCAGCACCACCACACTCTGGCTGCAGAGCTGGGAGGGGGAGCCCTCAGCTTGGGATGCCAGGGTAGGACCTGCTTTGTCTCACCTTTTCCTCTCTTCCCTTCTCGAGAATCTGCTGGTGAGAGCTGGTGCTGTGATGGGCACTGCCCTGCTCAGCACTGGAGCAGAGAGCCCACACACAGGACCAAAACTGGCCCCTTTGTGGGCTTGCCCAGGACTGCAGAGCGCAAGGTGGAAGTGCCCACTGTCAATGGGTGCCTGAGCCCACAGGCATGGAAGGGAGGCCTGGGGAGGAGCTGGGGTTCATCTCTGCTGATGGCTCTGGGGCTCACCACAGTCAGGCCTCTTCTTCCAGTGGGCACCCAGGCTTACTGCAGGTAAACGGTGCCTGAAACAAAGGAGAGGGCTACCTAATCTATCTCCTGTCTGGCCTGTCTCTCACAAGTGGGCCAGGGTGGGCTGGTGGGAGTGGGAGGGGGAGAAGACAGGTGTGCAGGGCACAGGCTGAGGGGCAGAGGGGCTTCTGGACGCCCTACTTACAAAGGGCTTTGGCTGCCATTAGTGTTGGTAACAGAATGTGTTCCAGAGTGAATAGGAGGCACCCTTTGTCCAAAATGCAGCAGATGTCCAGTTAGGAAGGGTGGCCCCTCAACCTGCTGTGACTGTGCCAGTCTCATGGGCACCCTGGAGGCTGGCCCTCATGTCCAGCGGTGGCAGATATCCTGACCAGAGGCTCCCAGTGCTGGAGGAAAGGGGGGTTTGATGTATGCACCTGCGATCTTGGGGAGGAGGGGAGTTCAGAGCTCCCACCCAGCCAGCCAGGCCTGCAGGCTCGGCCACCTCGTGTCATCTGCCAGGAGAAGAGAGCCAAACCCGGCAGGTTTGAGCACTTGCAGGTGGGACCTGGGTGGAAGCACTTGGGAAAGCTGCAGACCCAGGCAGACGGGCTCTGCTCATTTCTCACAGCTCCGCCTCCTCCGCTGTCAGCCTCGCCTTGCGCAGGGGAGCAGGCCTGCTGGAAAGAGCTGCTCACAGTCCCAGCTGGTCTGAGATCCCTGACTTCCCTGACCCTTGTCCCACCCAGGGATGGCTCCCCACCAACTGCTGACCACGCAAGCCCTCTGCCCTGGGCGGGTTGTCCATCGAGAGGCTGAGACCAGGCAGAGCACAACTCTGTCCAGGACTTAACAGAAGCTTCACTTCCCCTCCTCCGTGTGGTGCTCATCTGGGCACAGGGCACTGGCCCCTTGGGTGAGCACAATGGGAACCTGACGGGGCTACACACACTCGAGGGGGCTTCAATCATGGCAGGAGCAGAAAGACCTTCCATGTCCACACTAGCTTCAACATCGCGTACTTGTTTTCCCTCTAAGGCACAGCGGCCTGGCAAGAATCCCGCCGGACACTTCCCGAGGGCCAGGCCAGGCATCTCGGATGAGCTCCCTGTGTAATCACTGGGAGCTCCCCACGCTCAGGGTGCAGCCCCAGGCCCTGGCCCGGATGACGCAGCCCAGGTGTCTGTGTGCCTCTGGCCCGGGTCAGTGAGGCTGCTGAGCAGAAAAAGAGCAGACACCAAAACTTCGGTTCCACACACTCAGGACTCTCCGGGCACTGCCCAAGGCTGGGGTTCTGGGGTCAGCTGTGGGCATGCTCAACAAATCTCATTTCAGAAGGGGCTTATGCATGCAGCCCTCCTATCAGGCCTCCCCTCCAATGGGCTATTTACTCAGCACTTTCCCTTTTTATAAAATAGTCTAACTTGGCGAGCTTATGTTTTGATAATTATAAAGAAACAATCTCCATTTTTTTATGGAGTAGGAAAGATGAGGTGAAATCTCTTAAAATATCAGGAAAGGGAAATAATCTCTGTAACCTGTGACTCTGTGAAAACGACCACCAGACCAACTCTTACTATGCTTGTGCGTGTGAGGATGTATGACATGCAGGAAGCAATCACATGTTAAACACCTAACATACTGCTAGGTAGCATGCTAACAGCTCACAGAATCCTCACAGTACAGATGCAATTATTTTTAATTTACACATGATGAAACATGCTCAGAGACACCTGAGACTTGCTCAAGGTCACACAGCTTCTAGGTTGATACCATTTAGTTCCAAGGACTTTGTTTTCAGCCAGCAGATGCCTGGGCCCCTGCCATCTCTCGCCATCCCAGGGCTCTCTGCTCTGCCCCAGTTATAGAACAGCCACACATAAATAGCAGGCGCTTTGTCACCAGGGTGACCTTCCAGATTGGGGAGGCCTGCCTCAGACCTGCCAGCCCCCTCCAAGTCTGTTCTCAGGACGTTCCTGTGCTGGGTCAGCACTTGGGAGCCAGGCAACAAAGCACTGACAGAGGAGGAAGGAGGGTTCGTTCTGAGTCAAACCTTTGGTTCTGCCCTTGCAAAAATCTGAAGGAAAGTCATTCAGTTTCCATGTTTGGGAAAAAAAAAAGACCCAGTTTTTTCTTCCCCCTTCTTTTAGTTTTGGAGGAAGAGCAGTGAGGGTTTCCCTAGTGACCAGGACAGGCTCTGCGGGGGAGAGCAGCTGGGTGTTCTCCCAGGCTCCACTGTGCTCCCTGGCGGGTCAAGAGGACAGTGACGTGGCTGGGCACAAGCCCGGGCAGGTAGGGCTGGCTCCACGGCTCCTCCCGACCCCTGTTCAGAACCCGGGCAGTGGCCAGCAGCCAGCCCTGTGCAGCCGGAGGAGCTGGGGCATGCTTTCCCAGCCAAGAAACCAAGGACTGGAGAGAGAAGCTGCAGGACTTGGCAGGGCAGGTAGTGTGGGCTAGAAGTAAGTCTGGGTTTAAACCTGGCCACCTCCCCTGAAACAAACAGGATACCCCCAGCCCTGGCCCAGTGCTCAGCCTGCGAAGACCTGACTAAGGTTTCATTTTACTCCACGCGGGGTGATCTGGAGACTAGTCCGAGTTGTTGACCAGCAGGGGCTTTTCTCATCTGCTCCTGACACACCTGCGTGACATACCTGGGGCAGGGATTGTGTGAAGCTGAAGGGCAGGACAAGCAGCCCTTGTGAAATGCTGGTGATCAGCAGTGTTTTGGACACTGGGAGATGTGCACTCACCCAGAGATATCTGGGGATGGCACTCACCTCCAAATGTGAAATTCTTTTTTTGTTTAGACAGTGTCTTGCTTTGGAGTTCAGGTTGGCCCCTGAGCTCACTATGTAGCTCAGGCAAACCTCAAACTCAGCAGCCCTAACTCTGCCTCCTGAGTGCTGGAATTACAGGCTTGAAGCACCAAGCCCGGCCAAATGTGAAATTCTACTTGTGTTTTATATGTACCTTGTCCACATAACTGGAAGGGGATTTTATACATATCTAGTGCACTTGTGTTTTGACAGTGAGCCACTGTATTAGGTCGGGTTTGTGGAATTTCCCACGTGTGGTATCACATAGGCACTTAAAATGTTTCAGATGTCCTGGAACTTCAGACTTGGGAGCGTTTCAGATAGGATGTCTGGATGCTCCTCCTGGACCACCTCTTTCACAGTGGTGTAGGTCTGGGGTGAGGACTGAGGGTGGTGAGTCCTGGCCAGCCCTGCAGCTGGAGCATGGGGCTGGTGCAGCATCCAAGGCCCAGCCCAGCTCAGTGCACTCAGGTGGCTCTAAGGAGCCAGTCAGGCTGGAGGCTGACGCTGACCTGGTGGGAGCCCACTGCAGCCTGCGAGCCTGGCTGAGGGTGCCCGGCTGGAGCCAGGAAGTCCTGAGTGGCAGCCTTGCTGTTCTCTCCTGATTACCTGAGTTGTAAACCAAGACCCAGCTTCTAGACCAAGGGCAGCTCAGGCTGTGCCTGGGATCCTCCCGCATGGCCACTCTCTCTCTGGCCCCGCCCAGAAGCCCTGCCTAGGAAGCTGCTGAGGCCCACTGGTGAAGGCAGGGCTGTCCCTGTGGTATCTCCTGCCTTGCTGCCCAGACCCAAAGACCACTGGGAAGCGGGGAGAGGACCCATCACTCCCGTGCCTGAAGACCCAGCTGACTTCTTGTCCTGCAGCTGCCTCCTGAGGGCTCTGCCCCACAGGTACTCTGGTTCTCCTGGGGCATCCATATCCTGCCCTCTCTCTGGCTGAACCCTCAGGCATCTGCCAGCTGGCCTTGGTACTCCGTGAGGCCTCTTGGGCCACTCTAGGCCCCACGCAGCTCTGCCCTGGGCACATGGTGACTTCTGCATGCTGAGTCATGGCCCCTAGTGATGGGAAGGCTCGTTGAGAGCTGGGTACCTATCTGGACTGAGCACCCACAGATGTGTAACCCTTCTGACTAAGAAAGTCAGTTCTGTAGGTCCAACACACAGAGAGAGGAAACACCCCTCAATGGAGGTCTGCTGCCTTCTGCACACTTAGAGCCCCTGCCTGGAGTTTTCTGAAGATGTCTCCAGGTAGCAATAAATCCCACGGGGCCTGCCTGAGAGCTGTGACAAAGGAGGCTTCAAAAACAGCCTCTGACTCAGGGTGGTCAGGCTGCCTGCTTGCCTGCTCTCCCAACCCTTGCTCTGGAATGTCCCTGCTGACAGCTACCATGTCTGCCAGGATGCTGGGAGAGCAGAGAAAGGCTCTTCCACTATGGCCTCCTGCCCTGGCCTCACCCTCTCTGAGCTGGCAGCAGCAGGGCCACAGTTTTGCTAAAATAGGCTGTTTTCGGACCCAAGAACTGAGGTGTCCTTCACCCAAAATGGAAATGTTCCAACCTCCCCTCCTGGAGAGGGCCCAGCAGAAGCCCTGTCTTGGGCTGGAAGGTCAGCAGGCTCTTCCCTCCTTCTCCCTCTTGGAGTCCTCCCTCTTAGGAACTAAAAATAATGGAGGTGAGAGGAAAGGGGGAGGGGCAAGGAAGACACGGCTGCACCGGAAACACCCTGTAGTCCAGCTGTGGGTCCACTGGAGGCCAGCGCCGTCCATGCTAGGACCTGCCCAGGCCTCAAAGGCTGCCGCAGGGGCTGGGAGAACAACAATAGGCGGAAAGGGGAGCTGCTGAGGGCTTGAGGGAAGGCACTGGCTGCAGACTTCCTAATGGATAAGCTCAGAGGATACGGCTCTCAGCCCTTCCTCTGGGAATGGGCGGGCGCTGGGGCTCTGCCCAGCCATGGAGGCTGCCGCTGCAGCTGCACAGACTCCTCCCCATCTTCATCTCATTCACTGTCCACTCCTCTCCAGAGATTTTACTTTTATTTTGAAAAAAATTTAAGTTATAGAGGATGGAAATTTACGAAGGCTGTCACTGGTCAGCAGACAATCAATGCTGATGTTTTGGGGGTGCTGGCCACACCCCCTCTGGCCCAGTATCCAGGGGACCTACCCTCTGATAGTTTCTCTGGGGCAGGAGGTGCAGGTGAGGAGAGGAGCACAGCCAGGCACACAGCTGTCCTCAGAACAAAACCAGGGCCAGATGAGGTGTTAGTACCTGACACACGCTAGGTACACACATGCATATCAGTCCATCACAGAGGTACTCTGGACAACCTACTGCACAAGATGATACCACTGAGGTCCAGAGACTAACATCATGCTTGCAATTGTGCAGTCGGTTAGCAGGCAGGCGGCTTGAGGTCCCAGCTCTGCATGGCTGCCTCATGGTGAACTTTGTGGCCAGATAAACACAAATCTAGAACCTCCTATTAATGACCTGTAGTATTAGGTAAGTTGCTCAGTCTCTCTGGGCTTCAGCTCCTGGTTTCTGAGGTGTGGGATACCACCACCCTTCAGGGCTCCTTTTAGGATGAAATGGAACCCCTGCTAAATGGACAGGCGTACCCGCCCTTCCGCACTACCACCGAGCTGCGTGCTCCACGGGACAGGAGGGAGAGTGGCAGGAGGCAGCTCAATGCTCAGCAGCAGGCCCCGGGAGTGAGTCCTAATAGTCCTGTTCCTGGACTCCACAATGCTGAGGCACCACCCGGAGAGGCCAATGCAGGTCTCACGCCACCTGGCACAGGGCACCAGCAGCAACTCTGCTTCCTGCAGACCTCTCCCCAGGGATCTACGGGCTATAATAAATAGGAACTCCACTTGCTCCTGGGGAGACAGGAGCCCACAGGATCAGGGTGGGGTGGGCATGCACATGTGGGAACAGACTGCTATCGCACATGGGAAGAAGACACTGAAAAAGCCAGGACTCTTAAAGGAAGTCTTTCAGGTATAGATGCTGAAAGGAATAATGCCACCTTTGCTGTCTCTGGCTGGCGCAGGCACAGCCCTGCCAAAGGAAGCCTGTTTCTGAGCATTGAGAAATTTGGAGTTCTGGGTTGTACTCCCAGAGAGCCCCGAGAGGCAAGAACCTTCAGGCACAGATTTAAAGACCCATGGAAGAGCTGAACACAGTAGAGAGATGGGAGTTCCTCCGCGTCACCTGGGCAGGAACAGCTGCCCTCCTAGCCACAAACATGCACAGACAGAACCTGCCTTTCAAGCAGCTCCTGGGAACGCAGTAGTGCTTGTAGGAGATGTGGCAAAGGGGCTGCCCTGGACGGACTCCAAAGCTGGATTTCAGAGACTCCCACCTAAGGAATTTCTAACAAGGAAACTTTTCAAGAAGGACTTGAATCCCACACAAGTGCTTATAATAAGCAGTATCAAATATTTGGCTATATTTAGAAAATTTTTTCCAAGCACAACACATTGGTCCAATTCATATTTCGAGATAACACTGATCTGCCTGGGACTAACTGGCGCCCAGTGCAAGGGAGTGCAGACCGGAGGAAAACAGCACCCCATGCTGCAGAGACTGCTGCCCCTTCCGAGCTAGGCCCCATCCCCCAACTGGAGCTTGCAGTCCAGGCTCTGTCTCACCCAGCAGCCATGCATCTGCTCATGTGTGCAGCGATCGAGGCACAGGAAATATGTTGCTGAAAGGGCACACGGTGACCCCACCTGTGAGCAAAACTCACCAGCCTTAGCACTCAGCTGCCCCGGGTCACTGTGACATCTGTGTGAGAAGCTATGATTTTCACAGACTGACTCACCACTACCTTCCTCTTGCCTCTGAGAGGCAGGTTACTTGGCACCCTGCCCTGCAGCACAAAGACCCCAGAGGCCCCAGGAAAAGGCAGCACACAGGGGCAGGAGGCCTCCCCTCGGTCCGGCCCATGGGGAGAGCTGGAGACCTCAATGCCGAGGCAGTGGCTCCTCCCAGCTGGCAGGGACAAGGCTGCCCACATTTGCTGTACATAGTTCTCGGGGTCATTATTGACAGAATGGACCTTCACAAAACTGGGCTGCAGCTCTCCCATGTTAGAGACGGGCAAAACACGGCTCTACTCCTGGTCCTCCAGTCCTCCCCTCATCAGGGAAGCAAGTCCAAAAGCCCCAGCAGCAACCTTCGCACCTGCCAGCATGTTTGCTGCCGGAAGAGTTTCAAACATGGCCCTCTCTTTACACATGGCTACTGAGGCCCTGGGTCCCTCAGGCTTCTTTGTCTCCTTCCCACTGAACAAGGGAAATGAAACCTCATTGAGGGATAAGAGTGTGTCATCTGAGAAACATACCTGGGATGGCAGAGGTCAGGCATGGGCTGTGACTCCTCAGAGCCCTCCCAGCCAAGAGTCATGCTTCAGAGACACTGGGAATGCTCAGCTCCCTGCCAAGTGGAGTTAGGCCTCTCCAGGCCGGCCCTGAACATGTGCCATGTCCACCGCTACCTGGGGGGAGGCAGGCAGAGCTGCGCTGAGGTGGGGTCTGGATATCCTGGCAGCTGCGTGCTTCTGAGATGCTCTGGGGAGCCAGGTCTAGCTCTCACAGCAAGAGGCTCAGCCTGCACTCAGGAGCTGGAACCTCAGTTCTGGGGAACAGAGCCAATTGATTGATTTATACCCCTATTCCGCTCTTGGTGCTATCATTAGCACACATCTGTATCTGTGTGCAGTCACCAAGGAAAAACCCAGCTGGAGAAAAATGTGTTCATATGGTCATCATTTCAATCTTCGGAAAAGGAAGCAAGTCAGTGAACTGCCAAAGAGCTCCAGAAGTCAGGGTGAGCGGGAGGAAAGTGGAAAGTATTTGTCCTGGGAATGCATGTAGCTGAGCCATGTACACAGCATTCAGCCAGCAGGATGCAAAGGTACCAAAGGCCCCTCCAATTGTTTCCTCTTCCTTTTCCCCAAGCTCAGGTCTTTCCTTTCCCTCAAAGGCTGGGCAGCCAGGAAGTCCCCTCTACTCCTGCAGAAACCAGTTAGTGACAGTGGCAGATGCTGTGGGTCAGAGCTTTGCACTGGCCCCCAGCAGACTTACACTGTTCAGCTATAGCTTTGTTATTTTCCTATATTAGTCACTAACTTGTGTGAAAATCAAGTTTCACAGATAAACGCACATTTCTAACATCTCTGAAATACTAGGTCTGCAGTGTCAATGGGTTGAGACTAAGGACCAGCACCCTGTACTGTGCCTTCCTGTCCTCAGCTTTTACCAATCTGAGCCCCAAATCTATCTGAATTTAGCCGCTGGGTTTAGATAAAGAGCAGAGAAGTGAGGAAAAACCGGGCTGGGTATCTGCACTGACCAATGTCACCATGATCAAGTCGTCCACTCTGCTGGGCATCAGTAGACTTGGCCAGACAAGCGGCTCCCTCTATGCCTGGCACCACCACCCCTGCTCTGTCTCTGGGGACGTGGTCACCTGCTCTTCCCCATGGGCCCTCCTGCAGTGTGTCTCTAGGCTCCAGGCCTGAAGGTTTTTCTACAGTGTAAATCCAACTGTCCCAATTCCATCAGTCTTTCCTCCTTTAAATCATCAATGGCTTTTCCAAACCCTTGAAGACAAAGATCCGTACAGCCCCTTCCTGGACATATCCCTTTGCTCCCAGTGAAACTGAGGTCTTTGTGTTTGCCAGGGCTTTGTGCTCCTGTGCCTTGACTGGAATGCCTGTTATCTGCTCTGCCCAGGAAACTTCATTCCCGAGGCCCTGCTCAGTTACCATGTGCTCTTTGCACCTTTCCCAAGCACCTCCTGCTGCCAGCGCAGAGAAAACCAGAATCACTCCCCTTGCCAGGACTGTTCCTGCATGCTTCTCACATTTCACATACTCTGCTCAGGCCTCCTTCAAATGGTTGGTTAGACCATGAGTGCTATCCTATTAAAGTAGGCCTTCTTGGAGGGGAGCATGTGGCCAGCCCACTGTTGGCACACTGCCTTCCCAGACTTGGAAAAGATGGGCAAATGTTAAGACCTCAGCCTAAAGCCCAGCTGAGAAGGCAGAAGAGGGGACTTGCTCAGAATCCCTAGCCTAACTGTAGGGTCTGGATTTTAGCTGGGGGTTCTGGACCAAGAGAAGAAGCCCCACACAACCCAAAGCCTAACAACCATGGGCAACAGCTTCTAAAATCTGGGTGAGAGGTTGGGACCAGGCCCTCAGAGACAGAAGCAGGAAGGAAAATCCCACACCAGGACCTCACCCCTCAGTCCTCCCAGCATCAGTGCTAGGCCAACAGCAGATGATGCAACTGGGACTGCCTCTTTTGCAGACCGGGGATAGGGCTTCAGGGCCTGCAGCACTGGGGACGACAGGGCCCTGAGCACAGAGCTAAGTACTCGAACAGGCGAGGGAGAATGCTCAGTTCAGTTCAGCCCTAAGCCAGGAGCAGCTTACCCCAAAGTCAGGCAGTAAAAGCATGAATTGTGTGTGGGGAATTTAAATAATGAAACCGACAGGCTTTATCTGTGACCAGCAGACAATTCTGATTTAACACATTCCAGTCTAGCCCCAATTTTGTTTGATTTTTAATAGTTTTTTTCTGTGCTGGGCTAGGAAAAGCAGTGAGATGGGCAAAGAAATAACAGGATGAGGGTGAAGTATGCTTCTTGGCTAATCCTGACTTGAAAGGGGTAAAGCTTCAATGGCAAAGGCAGTTAACAAGATGAGGAGGACCAGAGAGTACAGGGAAAACCGGCTGCAGGGACTAAAGTGGCCTCACCTACCCCAATAAACTCTCAGAGACAATGGCAATGGGAAAGAGTTTCTGAACAAAACCTCAGCAGCACAGGAACTAGCAGAAGGAATCAACTGGGATCTTACCTTACTAAAAAGCTTCTGCACAACAAGAGAAACCACCAACAGAGAGAAAGACAACCTACAATATGGGAAATAATTTTTACTAGCTGTTTCTCAGACAAAGGACTATCTAGAGCATATAAAAATGATTAAAAATCAGCCCCCCCAAATTAAAAGACCCAATTCAAAAATGGGCATCTGGAATAAGTAGACACTTTTCAGATGAAGAAGTAAAGGCAGCTAAGAAACATATGAAGAAATGTTCAACATCACTGGTCATTGAGATACGCAGATGTAAACAACACTGAGATTCCATCTCACTCTACAAAGAATGGCTGCTAATCATGAAATCAACCAACAACAAAACTTGGCGGGCTGTGGGTAGAAATGAACCTTTCTCCACTGCTGGTGGGAGTATAGACTGGCACAACCACTGGCCCCTTTACTTAACCACCAACTTGTGTGTCTACTTGTATGGAAACCCCTCTTAACAAACCTGTAAATCCTGACAGGACAAAGAACACCAAATGAAGCCCAGGGAGGAATATGCTCATAGAAGATGATGCCTGGGGTGGGATCCTCCAACCTAAAATAGCCAGTCAAATTATGACAAATCCTGGGTAGGAGAAGGCCCTAATACCCAGTAAAAAGCAGCCTAAACCAGAGGGGTCCTTGTTTTTCTGGAGCTCCCTACTGTGATTTGTCAGGGTAGCTACCTCCTCTCATTCCCTCTTTCCAGTAAAATGTCTTCCTTCCCTTAATTTTTATATCCCTAATTGTTTTATTGATATGAAGTTTGTTTATTCAGATAGCCCAGATGTGACATTGAGAACCCAGGGCTTCAAGCAGGTGAAGGCTCTACCACTGAGCCACTCCCAGGCCTAGACTTCAGTCATACATATAAGCTTTAAATTCACACTGACTTGTTATCTATTTTTTAACAAGTATATTTACATGGAAGTTTTGTCACAGAACTCACAGCTGCAAAGTGGGCCCTGAGACACACACACACACACACACACACACACTCAGCTCCCATGGGACTCACAGTGGGCGCACCTTGGGGCTTTCCCCCCAGATCCTGAGCTTACAGTACACATCCCTGAACTTGAAGCCCAGGTCACACACAAAGGCTGGCAGCACTTTTACTGTGAGGATGAACCTTAGAGCTGCAGCCACTCCATCTGGCAGGCCAGGCAAACACTTGGGACTTTGCTGTTTCAAACTTTTTGACAGCAGGGACATTTAATAATCCCAATGAAAGACAAAGTCAGTGCTGCAACTTCTGAAATTGTGACATGGGGTTTTTGTGAATTTCTGCTAAATCTTCTTTAAGCTTCTCATTTATGGGCCAGAGGGTTAGCTCAGTGGTTCCAGCGCCTGCCTCGCAAGCGCAAGGCCCTGAGTTCGATCCCCAGTAACCAAATACAATGCTGGGCATGGAGACTCACACCCACCAGCAATCAATACCACATACCACAGTGTCAGGTGTGGTGGCTCACGCCTGTAATCCCAGCACTCGGGAGGCAGAGACAGGAGGATTGCTGAGTTCGAGGCTTACCTGGCTACATAGTGAGCTCAGAACCAGCCTGAACTACAAAGCGAGACCCTGTCTCAAAAAAAAAAAAAAAAAAAAGATTCTTATTAGTATATCTGTTGTTTCAAGAAAAAGAAACTTCAAAATGAAAGTGAACAAAAGTGATCCAAAAGAGCGGACAGATGAACCAGGCTCTGTCAATTGGACACAAAGGTCTACAGAGAAGGGGGAAGAGGAGCTGTTCATTAGACACAGTGGCTGCACAAAGATAGCTTCTGTGAAATCGGACAAATTAACAAAGACTCTGAAATAGAAACTAAAGTATTCTTACTTCTGCTATTGACCAATGTACATATGTATCTTTTCCTTTTTCCAGAATAAGTATAATGTTATTTGGAAATAATAAACCCAAGGCTAACCCTTCTTTTTCTGGTATGCTCATATACACAAAATTCAATAATAGAGAAGTTTACCTTCCTGCAATTCTTTTCTGACCATTACTTTATTTGTTTTACTTCTTCATTAATTACTGAAAAACATCATCTCGTCCTGGTGCCAAGTATGGTGGCTACTCCCTGGTTTAGACTTCTGAGGAGGAGGCATCAGAGAACACAGAGGAGGTCTATGCAGACACTAAGCCTTGACTGTCAGACCAGCAACTCTGCACCACAGACTCTATGTAAACGAGGGAGAAGATTGTCAAGAACTCTGACCAGGGCCGGGGATTTAGCTCTGTGGTTCCGGTATCTGTCTGGTGAGTGCAAGGTCCTGAGTCTGATCCCCAGTACCACACACCACAGTGCCAGGTGTGGTGGCTCATACCTGTAATCCCAGCACTCATGAGGCAGAGGCAGGAGGATTGCTAAGTTCGAGGCTTGCCTGGGCAACACAGTGAGCTTAGGGCCAGCTCACTACAAAAAGAGACCCTGTCTCAAAAAACTGAAAAAAGAACTCGGACTATCCAAAATGTAAAGCTTCTAAGTATGGAAAGCAAGGAAACCAACAACAGTGAAAGTCAAACTGTAGACAAATTTTTTTTTTTTTTTGCTTTTTGGAGACAGGGTCTCACTTTGTAGTTCAGGCTGGCCCTGAGCTCACTATGGTGCCCAGGCAAGCCGCCCTGAACTCAGCAATCCTCCTGTCTCTGCCTCCCGAGTGCTGGGATTACAGGTGTGAGCCACCACGTCCGGCATTGTGGTATGCGGTGTTGATTGTTGGTGGGCGTGTCTCCACACCCAGCATTATATGTGATTACCGGGGATTGAACTCAGGTCCTTGCGCTTGTGAGGCAGGTTGCCAGAACCACTGAGCTAACCCTCTGGCCCTGTAGACAAATTTTTATAAAATGTATTATGGTTGAAAGTTAATAGATTTGTATATAAGTAGCTCAAAGACATGGTAAGAAAAACTCTAATATGGCAGCAAATAACTAGGCAACATTTTTATAATTCAACATAAATAAAATAAAAATAACAATATGTTATCTGCCCATTACATTGGCAGAAAAAAGAAAAATGGGTAAAATTAGTGCTGGTGTGGAGACATACGGCACACAGGCCAGTCTGCAGCCTGGGCACACCCTGGATGACACGTGGTCTTGTGGGAAACAGCACAGGAATAGGTTTCAAGGATCAAAAAAAGTCTTACTCTCTCAACCTTTCAATTAGTTACTTTACTTCTGGAAATCTACTTAAGGAAACACTAAAACATGGAAAAAGTTACAAGCACAAAAATGTTAATTGAGTCATTGTTTCTACTAACAATAGCATTAAAAATAGCTCAACATCCAACAATGGGGAATAGTTAAATAAATTTGGGTACATCCTTGGGATTGATTATTAAGTCACTTAACTATAAAAATTAGAAAGAAATATGGAAAAGGGTGAAAAGAAAGGCTGTAAACAATGTACATGCTTGATTTTTATTGCTTTTTTGCACAGGGATTGAACTCAGGGCCTCACATATGCTAGACAAGTGTTCCAGCAGTTATACCTCCAAGCCCCAAATGTATATACTAAAGGTTGAGATACAATATACCAATATACAGTTGGATTAGTAGGCAATTCTGCACAATAAGTTTATATTGGTTTTAATAAACTACTTGTCCCTATGCTCTGATTTCCATTTATTACACTCTATTTACATGCATATAATTTGTAAGTTCCTCAAACTCATCCTAAACAACATGAACTATAAGTTGACCAATTAAAAACCAACAAATTCAAGATGTTTAGTTATGATAGTAATATGATCTTTTTTTTTTTTTTTTTTTTTGAGACAGGGTCTCGCTTTGTAGTTCAGGCTGGCCCTGAGCTCACAATGTAGCCCAGGCAAGCCTGGAACTCAGCAGTCCTCCTGCCTCTGCCTCCTGAGTGCTGGGATTACAGGCGTGAGCCACCATGCCCAACACTGTATGTGGTTAACAGGGATTGAACTCAGGACCTTGAGCTTGTGAGGCAGCCACTGGAACCACTGAGCTAAATCTCCAGCCCAGTAATATGTTCTTTTATTTTCAAAATTTCTGTACTGTGATTACCTTGCTTTCCTAATTTAAAAAATATACACATAACCAAACAAGTAGAGGAGCTGAAGAAACCGCAGACCTGTCTCATTCAGTCCTCCAGTGCTTTTCTCTGTATATGATCTGGGCACACAGCCCCCTTCTCAAGGTCCTTCACTTGAGGAACAGAACTTTCTTCCCTGTGCATGGCCCATAAGGTCAAGACCAAAGAATTGTTCCTTTGCTCTGTGAAGACCCCATACTACTCTGGAGGCCCAGAAACATGAGTTGTGAAATGCCATTTTGAAGATACAGCTAGAACTGTGTGGTGGAGGTGGCTCCCCCAAATTCAAAAAGCTTGATCAGAGCAGGAGTGAGGAAGCTCCATCTGCTGAGACTCATCACAGCAGGAAACACCTGGGAAGCAGAGGCTGCGGTACTTCTGTATGCAGGACGCTTTCCCTGGGCAACTTAGCAAGTGTGTCTCAAAATAAAGGGCTGGGGATATAGCTCAGTTTGAGGCCCGGGGTTTGATTCCCAGCACATACGCACAAGAGCTGTTTCTCATGGATTCCTTCATTCGCTGCTGCACAAGTGTTTAGAGATGGTCACTGCTCAGGGTACAGGGGTTTCCCAGTGAGTACAACAGAGTCCCCACCCTTGGAACAGCTTTCATTCGAAGTGAGGGAGGAGGTGATAAATAAATAATATAGTGAGTCAGGTGGTGACAAGCATTTTAAAGATAAAGCCAGGAGAAAAAGGGAGTGGCTGGGCAGGGAGAGATGGCTCCCGGCTGAGCCTGTTCTGCAGGCGGTGAGGGGCTGAGCAGGTGCAGGTGAAGGGAAGGGCACAGTGGGCAGAGGAGCAGCCAGGCCCACGCCCATGGGTGGCATAGTCCAAGGGCCAGCAGAAAAGCAGGCAGGCTGGCTGGAATGGAGTGTGTGTGAGGGGAGAGAAGGTCAGCCCAACAGGGCTCTTGTGGTCAAGCTGAGGATTTGGGCTTCTGAAGTAGGTTTCCAGCCAGGGTCACAATGTGACAGGTCTCAGAGGATCACTGTCTATGTGTGGAATGGGCCTGGAAACAAAGCAAGGTGAAGGGTGAAAATGGCAAAAATCAGATTCCAGGCCATGGTAGCTGTCCAGGTGAGAGGCAAAGGTGGCTTTTGAAAATCCTCTGCTTCAACTGGAGGTGTCTTTCTGTGAGGGCCCTGGCTCCTGTGCACTCTGCTCCAGTCTGAAGGCATGATCCGTGTTGAAAGAAGGCACATTCTAAAGGCTGAGGCATCTGGACACCAGGGAAGGACTCTTCTTGCCAGAGATAAAGCCTGTCCGTGGGCAGGGCAGGGAGGACCTGCAGGCATCTGGTGAAGCAATCTGTCCTACATGGTAAGAGGCAGTTAAGTATCACTGTGCGAATCCCACTGTCTCTACACTGCAGCTCCTAGCATAGGTGCAGAAAAGGCACCTCAGGTGGAAAGCCTGCCTTGGCTTCTGCGCTCCAACTCCAACACTGAACAACAAAACCTGCAACACCCCAGCATGAGGTCTCTTCTCAGACAGGAACGTCTGTTCCAAGTGAGCATAGCTTAAACTTACCAACTGCATGGCAAGGCAATGTCTTCTAGATATTCCTGTTCCACAGAGACTAACTGCACAAACTGAGCCAACACAAATTCTGTCTTGCTTGGAGCGCGTGGCTTAAGGAAAGCTAGTACAATGACCTTGGCGCATCTAAAGCAGGGATGGCAAACCTATGGCACACAAGTTATTGGTTTTTCTTTTAAGACCAAAGATGTTAATCTACAAAAGTGTTTCATATAAACTAAAACTTCAGCATTCAGGTTTAATTGCAGTGTTGCCACTTTGTGATAGACAAGTGGGTTTTAGTTTGCAGTTTGGGTACTTGTCTCTAAAAGGTTCGCCACCACTAGTCTAAAGGCAATCATAGCAGCCAGGTAATGAGGACCAGAAATTAGTCCTAATATGTTTATGGGAAAAAAAATGGACCCATGTCTGCCTGTGATTTCAACAATAGAAATCCATTGATATTTTCCAGATATATGGAAATCTTTGATTGGTCTTGGGAAGCCTCTAGATAAAGAACAGAAATAGACATGCAGTTTAGATGTAAAACAGACACATGCTGCACACATAATGTGTGAACGCTGATACATATACACCCAGTATATACTAGGTACCATTTCCTACTTCTTGGCCTCTCAGTTTTATCTATCTTTGTGGAGTAGGAAACATGACGAGTCTGTCTACAGTGTAAGTTGCTATATTGGGACCATCTTGCAACTTCATCAGGAGCTGCAGGAAGCTGCCCCTTATTCTGCTGAGAGATCTGTACCAGATAGGCTTAGTGACCCATTCTTGCATTGTTCTACTGAATAATGACAAAGGTTATGCACAAACACACAAAGTGGAGCTTGACTCGCTTCCCTGTTTGGCTGTGTCACAGCCTAGCAGGGGGACAGTGGTGGTGGCTTCAGAGCCCTGTGTGCTTCCAACTCTCCACATCGCGCTCAAGCACAGTGACCACCCTATAAACTCAGAGGTGATCGTCTCCAGGCCATACTCGCTTTCTGGTAACACAGTTCCACCAATTGCAAAACTCAGAGAAACTGAAGTAGACTTAGAAGAGGATTTTGCTATTTACACAAGAAGGCCAAGTATTTTTTTAAAAGCACCAATGTATTTTGTAAGTATATTAAATCAACATCATCTTTTTTTTTTTTTTTTTTTTTTTGCTTTTTGCGACAGGGTCTCGCTTTGTAGTTCAGGCTGGCCCTGAGCTCACTATGGTGCCCAGGCAAGCCGCTGTGAACTCAGCAATCCTCCTGTCCCTGCCTCCCGAGTGCTGGGATTATAGCGTGAGCCATCACGTCCGGCATTGTAGTATGCGGTGTTGATTGTTGATGGGCATGTCTCCACGCCCAGCATTATATGTGGTTACCTGGGATCGAACTCAGGACCTTGCGCTTGTGAGGCAGGCGCCAGAACCACTGAGTTAACCTTCCGGCCCCTCAACATCATCTTTTATATATTTAATCTCCTTTTCTTTGTATCTCACACACCCTTGGCATTTCTTTACAATTCCTGTTTGCTTCTTTTTCCTCAGTATCTCCCCACCCCCAAAGCCCTGCTCTGGTTCCAGTACCCATCTCCAGAACTAAGATCTGCTCCTGATTGTTCCTCTTGACTGGCTGGGTCTGTGGTCTTCCGGTTTACCCACAAGCCCTTGGCTGACCCAGGATCTCCCTCCAGTTAGTGACTCTGCATCCGCACTGCGGTGACTTGGGCTTAGTTCCCTCCCAGAGGAGGACAGAGCATCTAGAGAACTGCATCATACCTGCACATGGTTTCTGTACCCAAAGCTACTGCAGAGGGGAAGGAGACTCATCTTCAGAATGCTGTGGGTCTCTGAAGACTGGAAAAAAAAAGAAAAAGGAACCCAGCAAGGCTCTCAGAAGGGATACTCTGCAGTAGTTGGTGTTTATCAGGTTCCACCGGGTACTGGGGAGGAAGTGGCTGCTGTAACCCCAAGGGGGAAATGCTCGCTTAAAACAGGAAAATGGAACTCCTGCTACTTTCCACTAGTAACCTTCAAGAAGCTGGCCTCACTTGGAAACACTTACACAAACACTCTTCGTGAGTGTCGAGGCCCAGTTCATGACCCTAAGGCTGAGGCTCAGGTCGGGGCACAGATACAGGCCCACCATTTCCCAGACCACCAAGGCCAAAACTCAGTGGCCAGGAGCCCCTGAGGGAGCTTGGAAAAGGCTGCTGATATCTTGGAAAGAAACTCAACTAGGACAGGGCCAGCAGACTGGCCAGACTGTGCCAGGGTTGTCTTCCCAGCTGTGGAACAGAGGGCAGATTCCTCAGCCAGCCTGCTTCTTGGTGTCTGTTCTAGTAAGACGGGACATTCTTATTGCTCTGCTCACATCCTTGTGTGGCCATGAGCACTGTGTGGTGTGGCAGGCTGACAAGGTCTCCTGTGCTGCCCAAATGGCTGCCACTCTCACCCACACTGCAATGGGTAGTGTCCTTGAGTCCAGACCTCACCTCCCACAGGCTCCAGCCACTTGAGGACCTCCCTGTCCCCCACCCCATCAGCAACTCAGTACATACTTCTTCAGTTCAGTGGAGGCTACTGTGGTCAGAAGAGCAGCTAGTCCACCTAGCAGAAGGGAGGAGAACAAACCTGAGCTCCCTGCTCCCACATTCTCTATGATCTGAAGGTGAAGACTTCACCCTCAGCAACTAATTTGCCTTCTGGGAGGGTGAGGCTGGCCCCAGTTCTGAGTCACACTTTCCATTTAGTAAAATGAACATCTGGTTGCCGTGTGATGCCTTTTGTGTACAGTTTTCTAACTCACCTGCTGGCTAATTCTATTTTTTTTGTGTGTACGTGTTTTTTTTTTTTTTTGGTACTGGGGATCAAATTCTTGAGCTTGCAAGGTAGGCATGGTACCACTGGAGCTAGATCCCTGGCTCTCTCCAGGATAATTCTGAAGTTTAATTCTTTAAGTTTAATTCAGAAAGAACAGTCATGGACATTCCCATCCTCCCACACATCAGTCACTTCAGCACATTGCAGCAGCAGGGGAGTTGGCCAGCTTGGTGTCAGCGTTACACCCATTTCTACTGAAGAAGTTCCCAGGCACTGACAAACAAGAAATCGTGGATTTCTTAAATACAAGAACTCAAAAGAATCTCGGTCACCAGGAGCCATCCTGCAGTTTCATCTCAGTGGAAGGCAAGATGATTAAGGAGAGAACTATCCCACTATGCAAACGCGCGCGTGCACACACACACACCCACACGCACACGCGCACACCGTGTAACCATGAGCAGTGGCTTCACCTTCTAAAAACCTTGGCTTCCTCATCTGCAAAAGAGGGTTAACAGCAAGACTTGCCCTGCCAGGTTCCCAGGTTATTATGACAACCAAGTGAGAAAACAGATGTGAAAGTGCTTTGCAAACCACAAGACATAGTCCAAGTGCAAGTTACTGTTATCTAGCAAAACTGCCTTGACAACAGCCCAGAAATCTGGAAGTATTTTTGTTCTAATTCATCAATGGACTTACACACACCTTGATTTGCAAAGAACTTAGGGCAGATGTCTTAAAGTGTTCTTAAATAACTTCTAAATAAATTCCTCCAAGGAAGTTACACAAATATAATGACAAGTAATAAGCCTACGGATAAGAAAACTATAGATTTTTTGCTTTTGTTTTGTTCTTGCTTTGGCTTTTCAGTTTGGCTTCTAGGGAAGAATTAAATATTTTACTAGAACCCCCCACCTATGTAGCTCCTTCTCCAAACCTGCACTCCCTGTTTTCCTGGCACCGAAGTTACTTTGGAAGGTTACAGCTATTTGAAATTCTATTCAGTTAAGATCTTGAGGCCAAAGGCATCCCCATCAACCTTGGGAGTGGGGAGGGGAGAACAACAGGAGTTTCCAGGACACAAAGACTTATTCTGCTCACAAGGATATTTACCAACCCAGCCCGCAGAACTGTGCCAGGATCAGGGTGAAAGAGCAGAGCTGGGACAGCCTTCTGCTTCACTGCTGGCACATGCAACTTTCTCTATTATTAGCAATTGAGGCAAGATGCCACCAGAGCTGGGGACAGCCCTTTGTGTCATGGGGGAGGAGGCAGGAAGAGGTATGTGTGCTGGAGAGAGGCAGGTGGAACTGTCTGAGGTTTCCTGGGGGGTAGGGGAAACATCAAGCTGCTTCCTCTGCAGCTTTCTGATCACACACGTGCCTAGCCAGGATCAGAAGCCCTGGAACCCAGGCCACTCTGGTTGTGGCTCAAGGTAAATCCCTTGCACCTCCTGGGCCCATCCCAGAGTCACACAGCATTGTTCCTGCCAATACCTCCAGCCTGCGGGGTTCACCAGAAGCTGCCAGCGGAAACCTACAGAAACACACAAGTAAAAGGCTGGAGAGCCCTCCTTCTGGGGCAGAGATGCAACTGACTGCTTTCCTAATGCACAGCCATTAACATGCACCTGTTACTGACATCGCCTTGAGTCCTGAGGAGCAGACAAGAAACAGTCTGGGAGAGGCTGAGTTCCCCAGGGAAGAACATGCAAAACACTGATTGAGGTCAGGACTGAGGGAAGGACAAGTTGTGCCACTTTCACACATCTTGTGTCATTTCACTTACAGGGGTGTTTGACTTGTACTAGTTGACTTGCTATCACACACCCATGCAGACATTACTGAAGGGCTTCAAAAAACATGAAGTGAAAGAATTTTAAAAACAAGTGTGTTCCCAGTCAGTGGTAGAGTCAAGATTTAGACAGTCTGTCCAAATGCAGAATATACTGCCCTCATCCAAGCACCACAGCAGGATGTGGAAGGTAACAAACACTATTTCTGATTGGTATTCATATGAAGGACATTTTGCCAAAGAACCAAGAACTAAGTAGTTTTGGATAGGATGAAGTAGCCCATGAAAAAAATCAAAGTGAGTGGCTGCCATGCATATTCAGGGTGGCAGAGGGGCCAAGGTGATGACTCAGTTTCCAGAGACCCCCAAACTCACAAGGTAGGAAATGGCGATCCTTGGCCCATGGCTGCAGTTCTTTCACTGTCCTGTCACGGAGGGCAAGTGCCGCAGGCTTGACCAGAAGCTGGCTCATCTGATCTGGTCTCCCGGCTGGAAACCAGGTCTTGGGAGCCTTGCCAGCTACCTGTGTGGGCTGGCTCTGCTGTCCCTGAGAAGTGTGACTTCACACAAATCATGGCTCACCTGATTTCTACATCTGTGAACAAGTGTGGGACAAGCAAAGGAGCTAGCACTAAAAACTAAGCATTCTCTACTACTATGGTCAGCCTCAGTCAGGAGGTGACGTGCACAGGGCTCCCAGCCTGTTCACCGCAGACTTACTCCACCTGCTCTCTGCTCTCTGCTCTCAGGAAGGAGCTTCCTGTGTGAAGTATGATAGAGGTGCCAATCAACACAATGCCAGCAAGACAAACGGGGCAAGCACAGAGTGGATGCCAGGAAGAGGGCATCCCCAGGGGCAAGCCCCAGCTGTGGTGCTGCTGTGGGGCTGGAGAGCAGGTGGTTGTGTAGAGCAGACCTAAGGAAAGGGCACAGACCCTGGCTCCCTGGGGCAGGGATGGCCTGGGCACGCGCTCCCTCCCAAGCCAGAGCACTCCCAATCTGCATGAAGTTGCTATTGCTCCTAATGGAGCCAGCACCTATTCAGAATTTCACAGTGTCAATTTTCCATCTGTAAAAATTAAAATGTACCAAATTTCCAAAGAAAACTGTCCTTTTTCTAATGTAAGTGCCTGGTCTCACCTCTTCCCTGTCTGCCTCTGATTGCCTTCTAGGTCTCTGTTCTAAAGTGAGCTGGGCTGGCAGGTGTCCCTAGAGGCTGGGAGAAGCCCTGCTTCAGGGCAGAAAGCCCGGGTCACGGGGGTCCTGGCTCCGTAGTTTATTTGGCAACTTAAATCCGTACAGAATAAGAGAAATACTGTCAGGCTCTGAATGTCCAGGCCTTGGGTCGGTTTCCAAAGACAGGTTAAATGGTAAGGACTAACCAGTCATGTTCGACTTCCTTTTCTCCCGCCATATGAGACAGAAACCTAGAGAAGGACCGGGCCTTTCCTTTCTTCTAGGCAACTCAAAGTACTACGCTTAAAATTTCACTTGACAGTAAAATAACACTTAGAATGCCTAGGGAAAAGCCTCTCATGGTAATCCTAACTTATTTTCACTTCTTTATAATATGGATTTGTCCATTTATCTGCATTGGACGTGTAACATTTAAAAGACAAACTGACTCAGGGCCAGCCTGAACTACAAAGCGAGACCCTGTCTCAAAAAGCAAAAAAAAAAAAAAAAAAAAAAAAAAAAAAAAAAAAAAAAAAAAAAAAAAAAAAAAAAAAAAAAAAAAAAAAAAAAAAAAAAAAAAAAAAAAAAAAAAAAAAAAAAAAAAAAAAGATAAACTGAAAACGGTTTTCAAAAACCCTTCCCGGCCACGCAAACGGACCCATTCCCGGTGGGTGAGAAAACCCGGGAAAAGCCACGGGCTAGCCGCGTGAGGCAGGAAGTGCAGAGCCCAAATCTGTCGCGCCCGCTGTACTCCGCACAGCGGAGCCCAGGAACCCTTCCACCAGCACCAGGACAAGGGCACAGGGGAACAGAGGCTTCTGGGTGAGGGGCGGGGCCGCGAAACAAGGTGGAGCCAGGCCCCGCCCCGCGCAGCCCCCCCCTTCCCGTGACGCGCGCTCCAGCGGGCTCTGGGCCGGACCGGGGAGTGGGTGGGGCCAGGGCGGGGAGTGGGCGGGGCCGCGTAGGGCTAAGCGTACAGAAAGGCCTGAAAGGGTGAGGCCCCTTTCTGTAAGTCTGAGAGACTTTGAATCCCTTTTGGCAGACAGGTGGGCACCTGGAAGCACGAGGAGGCGCAGAAATGTGTCACTTCTTCTCCCGAGAGAGAAAATACTAAATGTTTCAGGGTCTTTTCTCTGGAGAGCCACCTGTTAGGCCAAGGAAAGCAGAGGTACAGGGACACTGGAAGTGGGCGCCAACATGGGAACTCACAGGGACATGGCTCGGTTGCGTTGAGAAGCAGCTCAAGCTGAAGAAGTGGCAGCAGGGAACTAAGCCCAGTCCCTGCTCTCTCCGAGTGGGAAGGACCTCTGCTCACAGGGGCGTTCATCCTGCCTCCCCCAAGCCTTCTGAGGACAGGAGCGCTGAAGGTGGGATGGTCTAACCCCCATATCCTGGTGAGCACTCATCTCCCACCCCCCGTGGGTACACGCCTTGTGAGTCATCTAGAAAGGGTCCTGTGGCCTCTGAGGTCAAGATCCGACAAATGCCAACACCTTTGGAGGCTCTGCCCTCTGGAACCCCACTGACCAAAAATTATTCACGCCGCTCATGAATAAAGAGTCATTCTGATACGTGCCCTGCGCAGAAAATCAGCCACCTTCCAACCAGTACTGTAGGGCAAACCCAGAGACGCAGAGACTTTACAACTCACAGGCCCCTACGGGTGCCAGGAGAATCCAGGCCCTTTCCTTGTGGGCTGACCAGCAAGTTGGCCTTTGCAAACTGCTCTGTCTTTAAAATGCTACAGAGTGAGCAAAGAGAGGACTGAGCCCGAGTATTACACAGGAGAGTTTCTCTCCCTTCACAGCCACCCTGACAAAAGCAGACTCACAAAGGGTTGGAGGTCCACCCCAGGTGTGACAGGTGCCAGGCCATTTTCTCACAGTTGTCTGGGGCATGTAAGAAAACATGTATATCAAGGTAAAAGATTTGACTCTAAAATTAATCTTTAATTTTAAAATCCAATTTGCATATTTTTGCATTGTGCAGATTCGGAGTTGGGCTTTATCCTTCCACATCTGCAACATTTAAATGCCCCAGTCTGGGCACTAAAAAAGTGAGCAAATATGGGTCTACTAGCTGGTCATGTTGTCAGCAACCCTGCAGAATATAATTCCACCTCTCCAGGTAATAACTCCACCTTCCTGTGCAAGACAAACGCCTGATTCCAGTATCTCTCTCCAATGTCAAGCTGGAGACTCAATGCCATTAAGTGAAAAGTTGCCACGGAGTTATCTGAAGGAGTACAGTAGGCTAGAATGATGTAGGTAGGCCAGAAGGTCTACCTACATGTCTTATCCTGCCAGAGGGCCCCAGGCAGCTCTGTCAGTTAAAGCAGCAGCACCAGAACCCTATGGATCACACATGAGCATCACCCACTGTGCTGATGCCCACTCCTGGGGATCTGGACTCATGAATGCTGAGTGCAGCCTGGCACAACATTGCTCAAGCTCCCTCCTGTGTCTCAAATGTACACCTGAGAACTACTGGGCTGGTTTTCAGTCAAAGTGGTCCAAGAGAGCCAAGTAACACTCCACAAGCTATGGTGGTTCTTGAAAAGAGAGCACGCCCAAAGGGACTCGTAAGTCTTGGTAGTGGAAAGCGAGGTATGAGGACAGCACACTCTGCAGCCAAGCAAGGGGAGACTGGCACCCTCACTCTCTAGCACTGTGCTGGCTGCAGGACCTAGACCAGGCCACTGAAGCCTCCCACACCTGTTTTGGCGGCTGTGCACTAGGCATAAGAGTCCTTCTCTCACAGGCTGCTGCACGAATTAGCTACAGTAGATGTTCTGTGGCACGTTAGGTCAGTTAATGAGGTCTTCAATTATTAAAGTGCCCAGGATTAACGTTTTTGATATAGAAAAAAAGATGCCACGGATTGAGAGTGTCCTTCGGAAGGGACCTGCAGTGAGAGAGACCACTATTCCCTTGTGGAAGAGCAATGGAAGTGGGAGGAAATCAAAGCAGTGGGGTGAGGCCAGCAGGACAGCAGCTCACACATCCAGGATAGCTGTAGCCTTCATTCCCAAGAGTCAGGGCCCAGAAGGTGCTGTGTGTTCAGAGGGAGAGGCCACAGCTCTGCTCCCAGATGGGCAGCCGTCACACTGGATTGTGTCCTCCCAGGACAGGTCTGTCAGCTGTGCACTCAAGCCTACCCCCCCCCATTGTGATACTCTCCTGGGAAGCAGCCAGCATGGACAGCTGGCACTTGGAAAAGGAGAAAAATGGTTCCTTTACAGCACTCGTTTCCCACTTACTGAGAACTCTCTGTCACTCTTCTGATCAAGTGCTAGATCCTGAAGCCATCAAAACAAAACTGAGAAAGACATGGACACCACATAAATATTACCAGAATGGAGCATGGAGGCGAGTGTGGAATCACTCCGAAGAACTCAGAGCAGGAGCAGCTCATCTGTTACTCGTATGCCACCAGTTGGCCTGCCTGGCACAAGGCTTCCAGAAAGACAGGCCCAGCAGTTACACAGAATTCCTCCATTTACCTCACAGAGTACCACCTGTCACTAAGCAGGAGAGCAGGGACAGAGTCGGCTCTGGTGTTTGGGAATCGGGGAGGCCATTAGTCCATACAGCACAGCCTCAGTCTACACAAACCTGACATCATACTTGCCCCACCTGGGACCTCTAAGCTCATCCTCCTCAGGCAGAATCCTTCCCACAGCAGAGGACACTGGTGACCAACCCTTGAGAGGTGAACACACACAGGGGCTCAAGTCTGCTGCTTTGAAAATGATATTCCCATCTATGACTTCCTTTGTTCTTCCTGGAAGGGCCAAATGTAGCCAGCTGCGCACCTCTGGCTTACACGTAACATAATCCCTCCATGTTCTTGGAGCACACAGATGGGGCCAGAGTCCAGAACGGCAGGGACAATGTGCTGTCCACTAAATCTAGAACCCTGGCTCCCACCCTCACCGGTTACATCCATGGGCAGCATTCGCTGGGTAGGAGGACACTAACCCTAGAACTGGCTGACTGCAGGTCCTTCATGGGAAGAAAGATTCCCAAGGCAGGAAAACCATTGGCTTCTTTTCCTGCTTTTCTAAAATTTTAATTTTTAATACAGAGAGCGTCTTGTTAAGTTTTCAAACTGGCCTGCAACTCCTGGGCTAAAGTGATCCTTCTCTCCTGCCTCAGCCTCCCAAGCAGCTTGGACTATAAGTGCATAGGATTGTGGCCAACTTCCTCTTTCCTCCAAAAGCCTGGGTACAAATGAAACCAAGAGTAAGGAACGAAGGAAGGAAGAAAGGAAGGAAGGGAGGGAGGGGGGAGGGAGGGAAGGAAGGAAGGAGGGAAGGAAGGAGGGAGGGAGGGAGTGGGCAAGTGTGTAAGCAAGCAAAATAGCTTCTTGGCACTGGGAAGGAAACAGCTCTTTAAAGGACCAAGACAAAAAGAGGGTCTGCTAGAAGCCCTTGTGTCAGCATCGCCTGCCTAAGAGCAGACCTGAGGTCTGTCTCCAAACGTGCTGTGTCTTCTTGGCATCAGTAGGTTTGTTAGCTGCTTTATAGTGGCTCCCTTCAAGGGTGCAAAGGGTTGCAGGGCAGGTAGGAGAATGGAAAAAAATGAGAATTAAATCACGTCATATACTGGTACAAATTCTCAGTGTTGAGTGTGATCATGATGTGTATATATAATGTACCAATAAAGATTCAAAAAAAAAATTCTGGCTCATGCTGCTCAGGCCCAGGATCCCCCGCACCGTAGGTGTGGCCCACCACTGTCTGGGCAGCCCTGGTTCACTCACCATTTCCCGGTCCTGTCGCATCCTCTCAGGTATCCTGGCCATTGATCACACAGATCTAGAAACCTGGACACATGCTTCCCTCTGTGTCCAGTCAGTGAAGTCCAGCTGGGCAGTGAATTCCAGGCCTGTCTCCTCTTGCCTGGAGACCCCCACACTCCCGACCCCAGGGCTCCCAGCAAGCCCAGGGCAAAAGTCTGCCCACTGCCTGTGCCCACAGCACCCTACTCTGGCCTCACAGGCTTCTTGAGCCTTTGTGACTCTGATCTGACTACATCTCTGTGACCAGCAACACCTCCACTTCCCCACGGGCAGGCGGCAGGCCTCGCCCAGCTAGAATGTTTAGCATGTAACAGGTGTTTAGTTCAGTGTTTATGAAGTGAACATACAAGTTAACTAATTACAAGCCTGAAGATAGTGTGCACAGGCTGAGTATCCTTTGTCCAAAATGCTTGGACAGAATGTTTTGGATTTCCACGTACATAATGAGATATTTTGGGACTGGAACCTAAGACTCAAGATGAAATTCACATATGTTCATGTATACTATATACATGCGGCCTGAAGGAAACTTTGTACAATATTTTTAGTCTGCCTGTGTTTTCAGTGCCACCTACCACAGGAAGTGTGGTATTTTCCACTGTGCCTGAATGCTGGCACTCAAAAGGTTTTGGGTTTTAGATTTTTGGATTAGGGATGTTAAATATGTATGAGAAAAAAAAAAAGAAAAACTCCACCTTGTGGTCATGAAGCTGGGGATGAAGCCAGTTGCTCCTGAGCTCTGGAGGGAGCTGCCAGGCAGCAGCAGGAGGGAAGCAATAAAGAACTGGTGATGGCAAAACCCAGGAGGAGCAGGTGAAGTCACCACTCTGAGATGTTATTACAGAAACAGCCCAGACAGACGAGACAAGTCACTACAGGAGAGAAGATGGCCCATCCAGCATGGCAGGAAAGCAGCATCACCCCGCCCAGACACACACACACACACACTCACTCACACTCACACTCTCACACACACCTCTCCAAGGGAACTGGAGGAGACACAGGGAAAGGCATGCAGGCCAGCAGGCCTCACACGGCTTTGCTGCCATAATGGGCTGCTGGAGGTGGTGGCAGGTCATAGAAACATTTGCTCTTGAATCAACAAGGACCTGGCTGGTGAAAGAATGCTCCCAACTCCTTAGCTACCTACTGGGCTTCATTTCATTTCTGGGCATAGCTGGTGTTGAATAGAAAAGTCACGATTAGTCTCAAAAGAACATGGAAAAACTCCCTAGAGCTCAAAGACATACCAGCCCCTGACTCGGGTCCTCTCTAACACTCACAGTAGTGGGTGACAAGCTCAAAGCTGGGGACCCACTTTGGTCTTTAGGGAAAAATGGAAAATTCAAAAGGATAGGATCACTCAAGCTCCCTAAGTTCAGTGGGAAAAGCCCACAACCCTCTGCTGCTGCTCTCCAGCATCCAGGCTCTGCCCTCCTCTAGCCAAGGTGTAGCACACTCTCCTCCCGCATGGCCCAGGGCAACAAGAGCCTCCACAGGGACAAGCAGCCAGCTGTTGCACAACGATGCAGAGCCAGGACACTTCTGGCCATGTCTTGGGTCTACCCAGGACTCCTCCATGACACACAAAGTGTACTTGTGTGCAATGTCAGAAAGACCCCTAGAAGAGTGTAGGTGCGTGTTCTCCTTTCTGGAGGCTGTTCTAGGATGTTGAACGTGCAGCTGACATGGTGCCCTGAGGACTCCATGCTGCTGGCTCAGATGAGGATGGGAAGGGGTAGAGCATGCTCAGTGGGTCCAATGCCAGTGTTACTGCCAGGGAACCTGGACAAGCCAAGCCCTGAGCAGCTGGCCTCGGGCCAGGGTGCCATGGTCTGAACTCTTTGGTGAGACACATGACCTTGGGTTGAGCCCTGCGTCACCAGTGACTGAAAGGCATCTGTCTCCTTGGGCTGTTTGTATATTTGAAGATGGGGAGCAGAAAGGAATCTTCCTATAGTGTCATTTACACTTGAGCTAAAACACGCTTGGCATAGAGCATAGTAAACTGGTTGAGAAGGTCAAACAGCAAGTGACCAGACCGCATGACAGATACTTTCTGGTCAGGATCCACAGCTTGAAACTCATATGAGAACAAACCTACCCCCTATCTACACTAACCCACCAAAGGGGGGCAGACAAAAGGGACATGAGAGGCTGGAGGCTTATCTAGAACCACCTGCCAGGGTCCCATGTCACATTCTAATCCCTCATTTCTGGCCTGCAGCTTGATGCCAGCCTGGGCATTGTCCTCGGAGACCATGGGTGCCACCCAATGGAAAGGACATGATAAGCCTTGCCTCTGGACTTACCAGAACACAGAGGAGCCCTTCAAAAGCCCCGGTGTGAGTGCTCACCTGGGGACACAGCACCCTCTCCCAACTGCATGGCTGCAGGCTCTCCAACCGAAGGAGGGAGGAATGCTATAGTCACACATTCCCAGGCTCAGGTGTGGGCTTCTGCTCAAGCCAAGAGCCTTCTGGGGAGCTCAGCCCTTTTCTTCGCCTAGACCCTGGGGAGGAGCCCACAAATGCCTGCTCTTCTCTACAGCAAGTTCTCCCTTATTTTAATTTGTTTGCACATATGCATTTCCTGCTTGCTTTATGATGCATACAAATGGCATGCACAGGAAGGGTATCTGTGTTTTTCTAAATAAGATATTTAACTGGTATATAAAACATGACTGTGTATCATATGATACTTTTATACCTCTGTATATCATGTAATGACTAAACATATCCAACTTCTCAAACGTATCATTTCTATATGGTAAAAATTCCACAATCATTTTTTCTGGTGCTCTGAAATGTGTAATACATTACTGTTATCTGTAAGTGGCCCTCCTCCTTTTGACACTGAGTTTCACTATGTAATTCAGGCTGGCCTTGAACTCTGCAGCTCAGGGTGGCCTCAACCTTAGGCAATCCTCCTGCCTCAGCCTCCAGAGTGCTAGGATTAAAGGTATGCTGTGCCCTGTTATTAATTTTCCCCATTTTTAACAAGAAACTGGAGAAAGCCCCCAGTGAATCTAAACTTTCCATAGGAAAAATGGCAGAAGCCAATACCACATCACAGGCCCAAGCAGAAGTCCCAAAAAAGTGGGCTTTACATTCCTGACAGGGCCGAGTCCCTCTGAGATAACAAACCAGGCTGGGGATGTTACTATCATCTCTGGTCTGTCCCTGCAGCTCTTGTGAGTCCTAGGAAGGCACAGCATGCCCCTTTTAACTTCATGCCCCGGGTCACACTAGCACTGGAAATACAAGACAACCGGCCCCAGCCCTGGGCAGCTGCTGTGTCTATATGGGACGGGGTCCCTGGGACCATCCACTGAAAAGTCCAGGATCCCAGGTAAGCCACACAAGAGCTTGCCCACTCTAGCACACCTGGCCAAGAAGAGCTCCCATCCCACGGTGGCTCCAGGCAGACAAGCACTGTCCATGCTAACTGGGCCCAGCCCCATTATCAGGTGGCTCAGGGACAGCAACATCAGACATGCTGGCGCAACGGCTAAGGCCAAGCTCGGGCGCTAGCTGGCACTTTCTCTGTTGCCCTTCACCTGTCCTTTGCAGTCCCACCAACAATTCTTTTCCTTGCTCTCTACCAGAGCCATGAGCTATCAATAGAGACTGGTATGACAGACAGATGCAGACAGGGTCAGAGTGGGAGTCTAGAAAGAAGGATTCAAATATCTCTTTGTTCCCTTCCATAACCACTCCCTGCTCTCCGCCACCTACATCCCACACGCCTCACTGGGCTGAGTCTGTTCTGTGACCTCCTCAGGGCATTCAACAACTAGTGATCAAAACAGCTCTCTCCAAGGAGAGATGTTTAGCTTTACAAAAATTCCTAAAGCCGCTGGGATGTGTTCTCTTGCCAAAACATCTGACAACTGGCCTATTTTTAAAGTCCCAACCAATAATCTCCTAAAAGCACTTTACACACACACAAGAGGCAATGAATGACCAAAAAAGTAATGAGGCCAGTGTGAGGTTTTTGTTTCTCAAACAAGTCAGAATTTATACATCCAAACAAGTAAGAGTCTCTTCACATGTTCCCACTCTACCCTCAGGACGGCCTGCACTTCACCCCACTGGGCTGTGCGGCTTGGAACACTTTCAGAAAGTTCTGATACAGGGCAGACCTCGCTTCCCCACGTGCTCGCTGTAGGATAAACTCGGCAGGCACTGAAGCAGGCCTGGGTAGAAGGAGTCTGTCCTGGAAAGGTGCTTGCTGTCCAGGGTGCAGAAAGAAGAAAGAGCCAAACACACCCAGCTCTCCAAGGCCCCTGAACTGCAAAGCCCCATACTGGCAGAGGCGAAGTGACTTAGCCAATGTTGCATGACTAGGAGGTTCCGGGATGGTGCTGGCCAGGGGCTGCAAGGCCCCATGTGGTCCCTCATCACAGCAGGGCAGCACCCTGCAGTCAGTCAATCAACAGGTCTTCCAGGCAGGAGGCAGAGTGTGGAGAAGCCACGTGTCCTGCCCTGCGTCAACCACTCGCCTCCTGTTTACCTTTCGTCAAGAGCCTCTGACAGGCCTGGTGGGCAGGGAGCATTTCCTAAGACAGAGAGCAGGGCTTTTTCACTCCTGCTATTTACGTCAGCTGAGAAAGGCAGGCAGACACGCGGACACGTCTGCACACTCCTACTGCACTTGCTCACACAAAGGACAGTGCATCTATTCAGCCAGTGTGCCTGGGGAGGCTTGGCTATCAGGCCTTCATCTTGACATGTCAAAACCAGCTTCTTACAATAGCCAAAGGTGAAACCAACCCCGCGTCCACTGACGATGAACCAGTGGGCAAAACACACATACAAACAAGGGTATGTGACTCAGCCTCCTTAGAACATAAGCATATTCTGAGCCACACCACAACACAGGCAGGCACTGAAGACACTGTGCCAGGCAGAATCAGCTAGCTCTAGAGGGCAAGGACTGTGATCCACAGTGGAGGGAGCTGGAGCACTAAACTCATAGAGACAGGAAGGGGCTGGGGGCTTAAGGCACTGGAGAAGGGAGGCATAGGAGCAACTATCTCTCTGAAGGTATCGCTCTGGACAGAACCCAGGGCCTGTGCGTATCAGTCAAGTGTTCTGCCATTGAGCTAATCCAGTTTAGCAAGACTAAACAAATTCTGCAGGCAACGGTGCTGACAGTTGCATGCAATCTATTTATGACACTGAACTACATTTTTTAAATGATCGAAATATTGAATTTTATATGTTATATATGTTTTGCTGCAATTAAAAACTCCCTCTCTTTGGAGGTAAAGACACACAGTCTCTTCCTAAGATATTCATAAGGTTAGTTTCTTGTATTCTCTTCCCAAACCCAAGTCACAAGAGTTTCGATGTGAGAGGCAAGGGCCAGGCCAGGCCACACCAGAGTCTGCATGCAACATAATCAGATTTTCTAAAATCAGCTGCAGAAAATCCCTGAGTATATATGAATACCTTAACCTGAGTCAGTAGCAGAAAAGAAAAGGGTCTAGAATTTGGGAACATAGTCTCCACCCCAAAATTCACAAAACAGTATTTTGCTAGTACAAGTTTATCCAATGCAGCAAAGCAAAGCATTTTTATGGAGGAACAATGAAGAGAGACTCCTAGTTCTAAGGCTTAAATTTTTGAGGAAAAGTTTATTTTCTGACCAATTTCAACTTTTCCTACTAAAAGATCAGGCTATCCTGCCAACCACCTGCCATGCCACCTTAGCGGCCATCATTCCTGCCAGATATTGCTGCTGCCGCAGCCCAATGCGCCCTAACCTCAGTGTTCCTGCCTGGTTCAATCTGAAACTACACCAAACCAACAACAGACCCTTAGGGCGCAGCAAGCACTACTGCGTGGCCCTGAGACTGTTCATGAAGGCAGGTCTCAGGGGTCAATGGGGCCACTCTAGGACCCCAGAGTCTATAGTACTTTTGGCTCTGGATTCCCAGGGGGAACAGTCCCAGAGAGCCAAGACCCCAAGGGGGGATTTAAAAGCCAGTGACAAAAAACAAGAGCCTTAGGGAAACAAAGATAAGACACTGGGGGGAATTTAGTTCACTGAGGGCCTCACATGTACATCATGCTTTGTCTTTTTGTTCAGCCTTCTAGTAGTCAAGAGTTGTATGAAAACGGAAGAATTCAGCAACATGCCCAAGGAGTACAGCTAAGATTCAACCCTGTCATCTGACTTGAAGTCCATACTCTTTCCATTACACCAAGCTGCCTCCCCAAATGACGTTTTTGTTGTTGTTTAGCCCTGCTTTCCTGGCTTCTCCACTTGTCCAAGTTTTCCATAGGCCCCAGCCCAGCCCTGTCTAATTTTCCATCTGGGTAAAAAGAGCATCATCCCAGCTGCTATGATCCAAGTCACATGAAATGGCAGGAAGAGATTCCATAAACAGAAGTTCCAAAGCCTCCTTAAATAGACAATAAAGTAGGAATCATTTGTAGGGGACAAGCGTCTAAAGAAAGCCATGCTGATCTGAACTGCTGGACACCTACCACAAACCACTTCCGGTTCTCACCCTGCTCACAGAGCAGCTGGGGGTGAACCTGGCACTCGTGCCCATGTCCTGCTCCACAGAGCTCTGTGGTCTGGGCAGTAAATGAGTTATTTATGTCCAAAAAGTCACACCGAGCCACGACACAGCTTACTCTAGGGTAAGGGCTGGAAGTAGCAGGTCATCCCAGGTGCTGAGTTTCCAAAAGTGAATTGTTTAATACCCAAAACATATTCAGGCTGGAGGAGCATGCCAGAGGGAGGGGAGGGAAGGGGAGGGCTGGGGCAGGGGAGAAAGGGGGGCAGGGGAAAGGAGTAAGTGGAGAGGAAGGGAGGGAAAAGTTCCCTATATAACAGCATTGCTTTGTGCAAATATTTTTGCAAATATGAATACAACCTCCTATTTCTCCATTTCCTCCTTTCCTAACAACCATCAGCAGACACCAAAATCTCCACCTTACGTCCATTGCTTTCTGCCTCTCAGCTAGAAGCCCTGAAGAACTTTCTAGAGCTTGAGAGTGATACAGATGATGTGGTCCGGGTGAGTATGCTTGTGAGCCGTGGTGTGGGGACCGCTTTCCTCTAGAGACCAAGATGTTCCAGAAGTAGCATCCTCACAAGAGCGACCTCTGGTCCTGTGAACAGTGTGCAAAGCACAGCTGACTCAGAGGCAGCTCCTGTTGGGGATTCAGAGGGCAGTGTCCCAGGAGCAGAGCACATGGACACTGAGCTCAGATCTGGATTTAGACCTCCACCGCCCCTGGCCTTTTTCTGGTGGGCTGCGCTGCACACTGCCAAGGTTGCTGAGTGTAGGGGAAACTGAGAGTCATCGTTCTAGACTTTAGAACCACTTCCTACATGTGGGTTTGTGGAGATCACTACTGCTCTCCCCTGACATTTTGGGGGCATCCATTGTAAACAATCTGATTTACAGCATGTTCAGTATGTTCCTTACATGTATAGAACACAAAACTGCAAAGTTTCACAAAAGAGTACTTAGCACTGCTTCACTCTGATGTCTTCTATTCTGTTTCACTTCAACATGTCGGTTTTCTCCTCAAACAAGTCTAGAATATACATATTCACGGCATCTTGGTATAAGGCCTTCAGGAGTTAGGGTGTGGATGAGGTTGGAAGGAGGGATCCCATGCCAGTGTTAGTGGCTTTCTAAGAAGAACACACACAGGACATTTGCTCTTATTCTCACTGGATGCCCTCCCCCTTCCTGGGGGTCAGCAAGAAGGCCCTCAGCAGCACCCACCACCAGCCCACACAAGCATGAGCCAGAGTTTTCACTTCATTAGTGCCAAGTCTCAGGCTCTGTTATAGCAGCCCAACATAGATTTGGACAGGTAGTGAGCATCTAAATTGGCTGCCACATCACTTCATCCATGTGAATGCCATGATTTCCAAGAAAGCATCATGTTCACAGGACCCAGTCCCTGTCTTTTTGAGTTAAAGGTCCACACTGACATCAGAGGCTGGACAAAAGACTGATGTGTATCTTCCATTCCTATGATGGACAACTCCAGGTTACTCAAAAAGTCTGATACTAATGCTTTCAAGAAAACTGAAATTATCCAAATGGCCTCACCACAATCAGGTCTCACTAACAATAGCACTATATAATTCAGTGGTGAGTTGTGAAGCCATTGGGATAATACACAGTGTATGAGAAGGATCAGAGACTAAAGGCAGACGAATTTGAATTCTAGAAGCTGTAGATTGGCAAAGGTAGGACAGATTACATAACAAGTGATTTGTAAACACTCCAGGGAAGGGTGGAAACCACTAAAAGTCTGTGTGTTTCACCAAGAAAAGGTCTCAAGAGACCAAGGCTGGACCTGAGATTTAGTTTAGTCATGCTGTGCAAGCTCAAGGTCTTGAGTTTGATTCCCAGGAATAGAGAGAGATGGAGAGGGAAAAAGAGAGGGAGTGGGAGAGGGAGAAGAGGAGGGAGGGAGGGAGGGAGGGGAAGAGAAAGACACCATGGTTATCTCTTCTTTTGATGAAAGCTACAGAATCCAGGAAGAACATTGGGGAAAATGTGTTTAGATCTCATCAAGCTGCATGAAAGATAGAGAAATGAAATGTGCTTCTAATTGTGGTTGATCAATTTTGAAGCTGTTACAACAGTGGTACACCTGGGGGCCATGATAAAGGAATACCCTTTAGAATCTAGAAGATTTCTTGTGTCAAGACCCTAGAACACAAGTGGTAACTCTGAGGCAAGTTGCCCCTGGCATGCAGAGCCTTCTTTGTTGGCACACTGGAAACGGTATACACAGGGACAGTGCTGGCACTCTGTGATGAATAAGTTGGGTTTGGGTTGCACTTTGGTCACTTTAGTCTCTAAGAGGTTTATCATCACTTCCCTAGAAAGTTTATTCCTGCATCTAATCTTAGTCAACCTTGTTTATTAACAGCTTCATTAATTTGTGAATAGCAGGCACAATAACAAGTATAGTGTGCTCTCAATAAGAGATCAAGGGAGGATCCTGGTTTTTTCTCACAGTTTTAGCAAGTTCTTTTACACATCTTATCTCAGCTAAGCTTCCTACACCACTGTCAGGTATCACTACACTCAGCACTGGCTCAGTCATCACCATTTTGCAACCTCTGCATGACACTGTGAGCAGGCGCCTTCTGCTTTCCTGTGCAGCATCCCTGGCCTCTACCTGAAGAAAAACAACAACAAAAAAAAAAGGCCAGCAGTAGCACCCTTAGAATGTGGCAACCAGAAATGTCACATCTCCAGACAGTGCCCAACATTCTCTCGGCCCACAGTCAGCTCCTGTTGGAGATCACTAGGTTAATCATGTCTTGATCTGGTTTGATCAGAATTAAAAAGTCATCAAGGCAGTGTCTAACCGCCTTATGCCTCCTGCCTTTTCTGTAAGCTAAGAGGGATGAGACTGTAATAGATCACAGAAATCAGAAGGATCTGGATTGAAACTCTGGGCCAAAATCTGTAATAAAAAAGCATAAAGGCCCATATTTCAGTCTTAGAGCAATCAACTGTACAACGTAAACCTGGCACTGGTCTCACAGCATTTGGTGTGGGGAAGAGAGTGGGTGGGCAGAAGTCTCCGCTCCAGGAGAAGCAATTCTGTCTGACACAATGGAAGACTCTTCCCCTCCCGCCCAGGCAGCTGCCAGAAGCTCCCACTACTGCTATCACCTAAACCATCAGGAACAGGCTCTGCCCATCATGCTCTGGTCCCTCTGGGGTGGTGGAGTCAGACAAATGCCAGATTTAGAGAACAGATGGCAAAAGAGAGAAAGGGAAAGGGAGCACAAGGGAGAAATGGGGAGGAGTAAAGAGGCAAGTGGAGAAACTGGGCAGGGAGAAACACAGCACCACTGTGGATCCCAGGAAAAGAGGGAGAGAGGAAGACAGAGGAAAAGGACACAGACATGGTTGGGGGAGGCAGAAATGAGCAGAAAGAAAGGCAGAGGACTCCCAGCAGCCAGTACTCACCCCCACCCGATCCAGCTCCCTCCTGCTCCTCAGCCAGGATACCCTGAAAACCTTGAGGCTCTACCAACTGCCACCTGCATGAATTAGGCTCAAACTTGTAATTTCTCTATGCCTTAGTCATCATATATGCAGACTGGGACAACAATATCTACCTTGTGGTTTGGGGAATGAGATTAAATGAGAGTAACATTGTGTGTGCATATGTAATTGTCAAGTTATATGCACATACATGGTGCTTGGCACATGGGAAGCACTCACTGGGAGCTAATACCATACCACACAACACAGCAGCTAGATAGGAACTATCTAGAACACAAGTTTTGACTTCTGATAAGGCTGCCATTTAAAGAGAAAAGGGCTCAGGCCTGGCCCTGGGGACAAGTTTTCCGGAGAGTGTGTGGAACATTACTGTCCTGGAGCAGTATCAGATGCTGCTGCCTTTCTTAGTATCCTTTTGAAGATCAGGGGACAGCTGCAGTGGCTGACTTCCTCTGGGGAATTCACAGCTGGCTACAGCAATAAGCATACTGCACAATACCTTCACATCAGGCTAGGGCTTTGAAAAGTTTCAAGTGTCTCATCACACTCACTAACATCCAGCATCTGTGCTCCAGAGCTGAGATGTCCAACCCCTCCTCTGAGGCCCGAGTCCCCAGATTACCTTCCTGGGAAAAGGGAGCTTGGCATGACCTGTCTTACTACCAGAAAAACCACAGGGGCATAGGTCACACCCACGTTGGGTTCATACTGGAGGGACAGGTACAGTGTCCCTAAAACTTAGAAGGCACAACAACGAATCTCATTATCCAGCCTCCTATGCACAAACCAGCACAGCTACCCACCCCTCACCCCCCAACTCACTTTAGTCAGGAGATGTTAGGATCTGAGTGCAACGCAGCATGGTCTGTAAACTCAGGCTCTGGCAGACAAGCACCAGCTACAGCGTGGCAGATGCAAGGAGAGACCCACTGACTCAAATTATGTGCCCTACGGCACTTAGCCTTTCTGAACTGTCTCTTTCTCCAAATGATAAAGTAGTAATAGTTGCTATGAAAATAATTAAGACATGCAGTTAGGGACATGGTACAGTGTATGGCAAGTATTCCAGAACTGTTAAGGTTTTCCTCCTTCCTTTACCAATAAGCAAATCTGAAAAGAACATGAAAACATAGTACAGAAAACATAGACAATGAGCACTGTTAGGCAGACACAGCTCCACATCAGCACTAAAGGGACCTCTTCTCACCCAGGACAGCAGGCAGCGGCCAGAGCAGGGAGGAATCTCTGCGACTGATCTCCAGGGGCGGCAGCTCTGCCGAGGCCCAAGGGCTGCAGCACGCCTCACATGTCAGCTAGACTGTATGCGGTTAAGCTCTTGGATGAGAGTTTAAATCCCTTCCCTCACCATGACTGCGGAACAAGGGAGGGGAGATGATCCCAGGTGAAGATGCTGGCAACCTGCCTGGATGGCACTAGTACATTTTCCGGTGCATGGCAGAGTGCAGATCTGTCTGGGTAAGAGCAGTCCCAGAAATCCCAGTTTTCTGGCCCTACCTAGCAGATGTGATTTCATATGCAGGAGGGGTCCCCAAGATTAACAGGCCCAGAGCCATCAGACCTGAAGACAGGGCCTCTGCACCAAGCTCTCCAGGCAGACAGTGTGGCACAGCCCGAGGGGCAGAAAGTACTTTGGGCTGAAAGGCACTTGTGATGTGTCTGCCTAACCGGTTTGAATTTTGTTTTCTGTCCCCAAATGTCATGGCTGTATCTGTCAAGGACCTCAAGGAAATCACCCAAATTGGACAGTTCCTCAAGGGCAGAAGTTCCATTTGATTTATCTTTATTTCTACAGCACCTAGCACCATGCTGTCACAGAGCACTGTTCAGGAAATTTCTGTTGATGTGAAAGATGAGAAAGATCATGGCCTCCTGAAGATTTCTGAAGCAGCAGCTCATTTCTGAAATGGATGGAGCTAGCCTGAGCAGCTGGAGGACAGGGACAGGGAAATAACCACAGGTGATGAGAAAACTCGCAGAGTTGGGGACATCGGAGGTGGAACAGCCTCTCAGACTCCAGAACGAGGAACTGCGTGCCTCCATATTCTCTTCTGCCTCCCCTCAGACTCAGACAGGGCCCTGCAAACACTTTTCTGGAAAAGACAGCCCCCGGTGACAAGCATTTCCCAAAGAGGAATGGATCGCTACTAAAGCACCAAAGGCTGGGAGTGGAAGGGAAAACCCCTAAATTAGGTCACTGCTGACTGAGTTCACAGCAGGAACAGGACTGGCATACATTGCAGAGGACCATGGGAAGTAGCACCCCAGAGGGGCATTTGGACAGAGGACTTCCTGCCACTCACCCGCTGGCTTCACATTCACAGATGTGCTCGGTCTCCAGGACAAGCCTCAAGCCGGGCCAGGTCTGTTCCCTGCTCATCTCTCAAGCTGGTGCCCCTCGCTTATTGTGCCTACTGCTTACAGTAGAGGGCTGAGCTCAGCAGTTCAGAGCTGGAAAACCAGAATCAAACCAGTCTGGTCTGCTGGGAAGGACCGAGGGAAGATCCTTGGGAGGCAGCAATGGCTGAAGTTTCCCTGGGTTCCTCGAACTCTGCATGGCCCTCTGGGCTCTGCTCACCCCCACCAACTCCCATGAGGAAACAGCCTGGCTTTCAAACATGCCAACGATAAGGGCCTATCGGGCCAAGGGGGACAGAAGGATCTCAGACAGGAAAATTGTCAGGAGGCCATTTGTTCAGTTGATAGGAAGACCAAAGGCAGCAGCCTCCTGGTCCTAGTAGTACCATGACAAAGGAAGGAGGGAGGCAAGGCAGCACGGAGACCAGAGACCGCTCAGGCATTAGACAAAGGGTAATCTCTGAGGTCACACGCCCAGCCACACTGCTGCCTACTGCTATGGCTATGGGACAGCTCGACTCAGTCCAGTGGTAGAGAGCCCAGCCTTGTAGTCTGTGGTCACAAAAGAAGTTTTTCTAGCACTTGAGCTGTTACTTAACCGCCCCGCACCTGTTTCCTCATCTGCAAAATAGATATACCAACAGCTTACCTTTCAGACCACTCTGATTAAATAAGGCAAAATGTGGAAAGCATTTAGAACAATGTCTGGCATATATTAAACACTCAAAAAATGTTAGCCATAATAGTTCTTTCTGAGCTACTCTCCATAGTGCCTACTGAGGCCAAGTAATAACAATAAAAAAATAAGGGCCATGTACCAGGTATCCAAAGGATTTTAATTACATTCCTCAGTCCCCACATAAATCCAATGCAGGAAGCACTTTCACAGAAGATAAATATCATGCCTACAACACTAGACTGTAACAGTCAGGCTGGGGTCAGAATAAGCTTTGAGTACGGAGCCTTTCTTCGACTGGGCTACACTGCCCCATAGCTGAACACCATCTTCAAAGCCCAGTTACCCTGAGCAGAGCGAGACAGGAACATGAGCCTTAGTCCCGTGCTGGTGAACCTTTTGGAGCTTTCAATAAACAAACAGCTGGTTGTGGCACACATGCCACAGGTTCACCACCTATGGCCTAAAAAAACATTTAAGCAAAGGAGCAAGAGGATGCAAAAGAAATGCTTGTAACTTTTGAGGAAATTCACTACCTTGTCAAGGCTGTCACTCGCAGCTTTTGTTTTTGGCTGATTTCAGATTTTATAGGGCTTTGAAGAAGCCCCGCCAAGAGAAACCAGCAAGTAGGCTGTCTGAAAGCTGTTCTGTGAACACGGGCAGACAAAGCCTTGTCCCGTCCCAGCAGCCCAGTGGCAGTGCTGGCTCACACTAACTGGCTCCAAGGCCTCCAGTGCATCACACTATGATCGCCACTAGCACACAGAATCACCCTGAGCAACAGTGAAACTCTCTACTGTCCCAGCCCAGAACTCCCATTTTTGGAAGAAGTGTCACTTGCACAGAATACCGTGAAATCCTAACGGGGAATTCCTGCAAGGCTCTGTGTTCTTTTTGCTAAAAGCCGTACATCAGACTCTCCTCATTTTCTCCATGAACCTCAAATCCTGCACGTCAAAGGTTCAAGACCAGCTCAATAAGCTGGCAGCATGGCAGGGAAGGAAAATGTCACCAGCGCTGCTTCCCGAGGGTCCTGAAGAGACCCCCCCCACACACTGGGGCTCATTACCCCTCCCATTAGCGACCAGAGGGCTCCAGTTTGTGACGTGAATCCTTCTAACTCCACCTGCTCAGCATCCACAGTCAGCCACATAGCCATTTCCTGCCTCCTGCCAGGACCCTTCCTGCTCCTCCTCTCACCAGTGCACACCAGAGGTCAGAAAAGGCAGGAAGTGCTTGCCTGAGGCCAGAGGAAAACTCTGAGAACTGTGCTGAACAGTGCAACTTTCTCTCAAGAGAAGGGATCAACTTGAGGGCTCCTCACTGGAGGCACAGAAAGTGCCCTCCCGGTGGGCTGCCTAAACTCTTCTTAGGGACACCTTGTAACACTGGCACTGTGCCTAAACTGTTACGCCTGGGATGGCCAATGCGGTCAGGGCCTACCTTCCATTTAATCATCACCCAGCTCCATGGGACACATTTGCCAGACTCTGTCCTGGGCAGGCAGGAATGTAGACTCTCACTCCGGGAGGGGTCACTGGGGAAGCCGAGGGAGTGTGCCAGGGCTGAGAAACAGTTTGAAGGGAAGCCCAGCACTGGTCCCCAACGAAGGCCGCATTCTGATAGCTGTTTTGTAGGTCCTGCTGTACTTTACCGGCCTCTACTCCTTGCCCCAGCTCCTCCCACCCCAACGGCTAAAGGAGTTGGAATTTTGTATTGCTTTCTAATTAAGCGTTCTTCCTCCAAGAGATAATCTGCCCTGACCCTATCGAGGAAAAATCTGAGCTGATGCCACTGCAGGAGGTGTTTATCTTCCTAACAGTAAAATATCTAAACTAAATATGCCTCAAGTTTCAGCAGCTTCAACACTGAGGTCTAATAAGGACCCGAGATTCCACTTCGCCTGCCAGGGCTAAGCGCGCGTCTCGGTGAGAACAAGCAACTCCTGCGAGCGATAATGTCTGCGTGGGAGAAGGGAAGTGTGTGCTGGGAGCGCGGGCTCCACTGCCGTGCCAGACACTGAAACCTGAGGCTTCCCGGCCGACAGCCCTTCCCGCTCCGCCTACTTACAATCCGCCGGCAGACACTACCTACCCGGGCAGGGGGCGCCGCCTCCCAGCGTGCTCCGGGGCACCCGTCACGTGACACGCGGGCTCGGTAACCCCGGCAACAGGGCCGGGTGCTGTCCTGCGCCAGAGCGGCGCCCTCCAGGTAGGCGGACCGTGGCCTTCACCTTTGGAAACCTTCCTGGCGGCTGGTGGGAAGGAAACCAGGCGCCTAGGAGAACTGCCTGTGCTGGGGAATCTCCCCGTGTGTAAAATGAGCATCATACTTCTGTGGGGCTTTTGTGAGAACTCTCCCCTCCAATTGGATTCTGGTAGCCAGAGACTCATAGCTTTAAAGCTAAAAAGAAATGTATCAGGGGTGCTACAGATCTTGGGGCTCTAAAATCTTGAGTCATTCCTACCCACTCCACGTCCACCCCTCACAACAGCTTTTGGTATCATTATTGTTTTACATTTTGCTTCATTTTGGGGATTGCCACAATGTGCACGGAGAGCTTGCAAAGGGGAGTGGCTCTGCATCCAGGGTTATTGGCCAGGAGCTGATATTTCCACTGATTCACAGGATCAAGCTATAAAACTGATTAGAAGCAAAGAACTTTTCATAAAAATACAGTCTTGAACTGAATTCATTCACCTTTGCATTATGAAAACAAAGGACCAAGAATATAAACATTAATATTACGAGCACTTCAGAATAATTTTAGCATGTCATAAAACACCAATTACAAGTTATTAACTCTTACATTAGATCTCAATGTAATTATACATGACCAAGAGAATAATAACACAACTTATCTTTTAAAAACATTATATAATCCAGGGTAGTCATAGCCTAGTCATAACTGGTCGGTGTGAGAATTTCCTGTATGATATCTGTGCTGTTCAAAATCTCTGGGGCCAGAGAAGAACCACCAACCTTTTTCTGTGTCGCTGTGAAAAACTGAACTGAGCAGCAACAGTAAAAATGGTCTTTCTGGAGAGCGGTATTTTCTCACAGGGAGATAGATGAGCAAAACAGTGTGACAAAAGCAGTGGCGAAAAAGATGACAAGAGAAAGAGAGTTCACAGTGGCTTGACACAGAGCAGAGCCTTCTCCTGGCATCTTCACAGTGGAGCTTTGCTTGGAGGTGTTGCCTCCACAGCACAGGGGGAAACCTGCAACTTCACCCAGCTCCCATTTTGTTTAGAACCGTTAGCTGGATGATCTTTCTTTTAAAAGGCACAGGGTCCTTTGCACTGTGGAATAAACTTCATAAACTTAGAATTTGAAAGAAGTACTGGCAAAAGGATATGCTTTACAAAATTAATCACAGCCCTACTCTTGCTTGGCCAAAAGTACTAAATGTTCAGAGATAAATTATAAAATAGGTAGCAGGTAACAACATTATTAACTATGGTAAAACTAGAAGGAGCTAAGAAAAAGATTCAAATCAGGAACCCAAAGGTTCCTCACCCTCAACACCAGTCTCACATAGGAAAATCATCCTAAAATTTCCTAAAACATTAGAAGCCAACTCTTTTATCACTGACCCTACATTTTCCAGGAACATTCTGGTGACCAGAGGGAGGGAAGTGAGTCTAGAAACATGAAACTATAATTGAAGATTCTATACCCCAGCACACTTTGTTAACTCCCGGGCCAAAGACGACTATGAGAAACACCTCCACAGACAGGCTGTAGACCTTCCCAGGTCTCACCTCCCCAGGCCCATCTGTGACTTCATCCGCGAATTCTAAGAGGCTGGGCCAGCCTCCACAGTTGGAGGCTGTGGGCATCTTCCCTCCAGCTATCTCAGCTTACACTGGGAATTTTCTCCTGACCTCTGACGCTGAAGTCATCTCTTATGACTCCTGTCAGACAGGTCATTTGAGGAATCAAGTCTCTGGGAACTGAAGCAACCCCATGGTATTAAGAAAGCAGTCGAGCCATTGAAACTTTCTCCCATCTCCCAACACCCAAGCACTGCTCTGATCATATAAACATCAACCCCACTAGTCTTTCTCTCTTATTCCAGGCTGCTGAAGAGCTTTGCGAGGAGGTTGGGGGCAGCAGGCAGATATCAGCAGCTGCTGGGTGTTGCCAAGAACACCTAGACAAATGATCCCCTTTTTGTAAGGTAAGATAAAAGACAGTTCCAGTCCATCTCCACCCAATTATTGGAAGATTTCAGTAATTTGAGAGACTAAATTTTTTTTTAAGTTGAAGGAAAAAACATGGCATCACAAAGTTGATGCAACCCTGAAAATTATTGACTTATAAGACATCTGAAATACTTGATGTGAAACCTTTTGGGCAAGACAGTGGCTTTTTCCAACTCAAGTTCAAAAGATTCCATTTAGCCCACTCCCATCCATCTGACAGGAGACAATATAGAATGTGGGTTTTCTGAGCTAAGAGGATGTCAGAGGTTGCTAAGTCTTTATGCTCCAACTATGCAGACAAAGGCCTGGGATAAAGACAGACTTCTAGTTACAGATGTCCTGGAAAAGCAAATGGCCTATGAAATGCATCTTTCTCCAGGAAGAAGGTGTCCAGCTTTCAATCTCTTTCTAAAATGCTGCCAGACAGATCCAAAGTGGGTTTAAAAAAAAACTGACCTGCTCTAGCTCTTGGATTTTACACACAAGGCTCAGAAAATTCAATCGAGTGCTCCAGGTGACAGAGCAAACTGTGTTACCTTCTAAAGCTGGTGCAGCCTGGAGGTGGAGGAGAAGGAGGAGGAGGAGGGGGAGGAGGAGGGGGAGGGGGAGGAAGAAGAGGACACCACATCAGCCAACAGCCCTTTTCCACTTCTAATTACAAGGAGGCCGTGAGTCCTTCAGTCACCACTGTCTGGATTCCCAGGCCTGGGTGTGTCAGTCACCACTTTTCCTGTCTCGGGTAGCTGGATATAGCCAACCAGCCGGCCATTTGGTATCCAGGAACCAACTCTCAACCAAACTGAGTCCTGGGGACTCAAAACAAGGTTTCCCAAAAGCCTAGGCTTCCCAGTATGAGGCACAGTTCAGTGCTCCAAGGGCCACTCACAAGGTTGGCCTGCTCACTAAAAGCCACTGGCCCCCAATACCATGTGGTTTCCAGACCAAGCCAATTATAAACAATCTCACAAAGGAAAAGGGGATCTAGTAGACTAATTCAGAATGAAAAGTTTCTTGCAAATGAAGTACAATTTTCAGAGATTATTCTGGGGTAGAGAAAATGTAACTAACATAACTGACAGTTCACAATATAAAAATGCTACCAGGCCGGGCATGGTGGCTCACGCCTGTAATCCCAGCACTTGGAAGGCAGAGACAGGAGGATTGCTGAGTTCAAGGCTTGCCTGGGCTACATAGTGAGCTCAGGGCCAGCCTGAACTATAAAGTGAGACCCTGTCTCAAAAAAAAAAAAAATGCTACCAGTACATGTCAGTGGTTATGCCTTGCAGATCAACAGCCACTTATAAGCAAGTAGTTAAGAGGCCATTGGCTCAAGAAAAGTAATGTAGAATCCTTCTTGAAGGGAAGAATTACAAAGTAAAACCCCTTTAAGAGACAATTCAACAATGGCAAACTATAAAAGCCAGTGGCAGCAGATAAAGGGTAGCACTTACTTTGTGGGTGTCTCTGCAGCTGATTAGGCCTCTCACAAAGTACTGCAGGAAGATGAGACATCAAACTGCATATCATCTCTCAGCTTTGGATCCCTGACCCTTGGAGGAATCATTTTCCAAGCAAATGACTAAAGTGAGAGGAAAAAGGGTCACATTTATGAAGGTGCTCATCATTGCATCTGGCATTTAACTTCCACCAAACAGAAGCTGCAAACAGAGCAAGCAGGATGGTGCACATGACGCAGCGGTCCAAAGCTCTGACCCAAAGCAAACTGGCTTGATGCCTGCTGCCCACACTCCTTTGCTACACGAGGATGTGCAGCTCTTTGGAAAGTGGCTGTTGTGAGGGTTAAATGAGATGATCTACAGAAGATGCAGAGAACAGTGCCTGACACGTCAGCTGACCAAGTTTGTAACAACCATAAAGAAGAAGAAATACACATGGCTACTTCTGCAGAGCAAGGCAGTGTGTGGTGCAAGGGACTCAGCAAAACATGTGCCTCAGGGAACTTCTCCAGGAGTAGACGGTGTCAGGAGCCACTGACCTGATTTAGATAGTAGCATGTAGCAGTTCCGGTCTGAGACACAGGAGATGTCCACAGGGGCCTCAGAGAAAGATATCCTAGACCAATGCGGTGCTACCATTTAGCCAGGTACTACGGCATGTGCCTCTAATTCCCACAATGGGGAGACTGATGCAGGAGAATCTTGAGTCTGAGGCCAACCTAGGGTCCATAAGAAGTTCAAGGCTCAGCCTGCATTACATAGTCAAACCTTGTCTCAAAGAAAGAAAAGAAATTAGCTAGTGCTGGAACTACCTATCATGAAAATAAGGTTGATAACAATATATTCTTTACTGTTAGAGCCAAGAAAGTTGCAGTTTTCTGTTCCATGTAGTGGAAGACATCCTAACAAAGAGAGGATGTGAGCAGCATCTAAGGAAGACCTAACAGACCAAACCAAACCCAGGCCAGGATTTAGCCAGCACCCCTCAGTGTCTCCTTTCTGGGCCCTGCTGAAGTGTACAGAGTATTGTCCTCAGGCCTAAGAATAGTAGATGGTACAACAGGCAGGTGCTGAGCAGCACAGGCCCAGATGAGTGGCTCTTACAACCTGCTGGACACCAGCTCTCCTGTTTTGGGAGTCACCCACTCACGAAAGCTAGGGCCAAATTGCCCTTAGGCATAGTTTCCAGAGCAAGTACAAGATGCCCAGTTATACCTAGATTTCAGAATAACAATGAGTAACTTCCTAGCACCAGGGTGTTTTATACTTTATGTCTGGTCAGGACCCTGGTGAAGGACAAAAACCTTTGCAGCACACAGGAAGCAGAGGCCTCTCCCACCGGCTGTTCATTGCTTGGGTTGCCCTGGGCGTGTCTGGTCTCTGATGTGCTAGGAATGTCTGATATGCACTTGATAGTAACAGACAAGAAGTGGTCAACACTTAAAATGTAAGACTGGGGTAGGTGTCACTCGGTCTGAGAGGTTTGCAAAGTATAGCAGGCCAAGGGCGGGGTCCTGTGCTCCTGATGCCCATCCTTCTTACTGCAAGAACTTCTTAGAGGAAGCAGAAGGGATGGCAATTCCCTGACCCATCTCTGACTATGCAACATCCATGACAAGGGACCAAGGGTGTGAAGTGGGTGGGTGGGTCCCTCATGCCTGGCAGCTACTGCCCACACTTAACTCATCTGTGGCAACAAATGCTGGGCAGAATTCCCCAGGCTGGCACAAGGGGCCCAGCTCAGCCAGTGGGAAACTCATTAGTGGGAGGTGATGCATTTATTCTCCTGGACCCTATTTTCTCCTTCCTCTTTGCAAGCCACCTCCCATCAGGGCTCCCCAGGTGGGGTGTGTGGGATCCCCCCTACTGGGCCCTGAGCTCCAGGAGAGGAGCTTTAGGAAATCGGCATGGTGGAGTACAGTGAGCCACAGAGTGGAAACTTTGCAAGGGTGAGGTAATAGTTGTGGTTTTATATGTAGCACCTGCATCTGCCGGAGACCTCCGCGCTCAGGGTAAGAGTGGGTTTTTAATTACCCTCCCATGCAGCAAGGCTCACTCAGAAGTCAGCCTGGGTCTGTGTCCTTCTGCCCAGCCCCAGAAGCCTAGTGCCTCAGCCTGGTAACAGCAGGCCCCGAGAGGTCCCAGCCGTCTGATCCTCAGAGTTTCTAGTGGACTGTGGGCCCCAATCCAGCAGTCAGTGAATGGTAAGCAAGTGTCTGCTACGCCCATGGGTGGGCGACTGAGGAGGAAGGTGAAGGAAACAGAGGCTGCACCTGTTCTCCTAGCATGCCTCCTGCTCAGCTGGGTGCAGCATGCCAAGACAGCCGAGGAGCTAAGGAGTGGTGGGCATGGCCAAGATACACTCCCTGGGAGGAGGAGCTGGTGCTTACCTCGGCCTGGCATACCTGCAGCTTGTGCACAGGCCCTTTAGTCAGTTCTGGGGCCCAGATCTTAGGCTCCATCCATATTCCCTGTTTAAGCTTCAGAAGGGCAGTGTCCGCCTAGCTGCCCTGAAAGTGACAAAAGAGTGGCACAGCTCAGGGTGTGAAAAAGTCAGAGGGTCACAGTGCACTGCTGTGCACCCTGGAGGAAACATGTGGCCCAGCAGAGGCAGCTATCAGCAAACCACAGGACAGTGAGTAACATTCACCCATGGCAGCTGGCCTCCACGGCAGCCCTGCTGGGCACACACATAAATACATCCACCTGCACACTCCACTGTGCATCCACACTTACACAAAAGTGCAACATTTCCACATACACAAAGGCTCTGACAGGACCACAGAGGTGAGGAGACCTGGCCCAGCTGCAGTTTCAGGCTGTTCTCATTTCCTGTTGGGCCTGTCCCAAAGTTCTTGAGCACCGGCTTCTGCCTCCCACTGAGTGGATGCCATGGTCGCTCCATCCCACTTTTAAACCTAATGCCCACATCACACCACAGACAGAAGCAGCTCAGATGCAGCATGGAACCAAGTTTGGAGCAACAGCTTTATTGAAGAGGGAAGTGGCAAACGACTGCTATTTTTATCGCTGTTTTTCTCAGTGCCCCTCCGTCAGGGGTAACAAGCACTGTGCCCTCCCTACAGGCTTCCGGTCTCATCCCATTTTAGATCCACTGTAGCAGGCTCCCTCTCTGTCTCCTTATCCAGGTCTGAGGCCAAGCAATGGTCCAGAAAACATCCACCCTGTTTTAGGAGGAATTTGTTGAGGCTAAGACTATCTTGGTCACTTCTGTCTGCTCTCTAGGACACTGCCCTGTACACTATGGTTCACAAGGAACAGTCTTCTGCTGCTTGACACTTGGCTGGGGTTTTAAAACTGTTCTTTCTGCCACCTCATCAACCAAAGAATGGATCCTGGGTGCTCGGATAACCACTTCGCCTCATGACAGCAATCTGCCACACCTGGGCTGTATTTACCTTTAGAACTTCTATTCCCTCCCACAATGTCTTAACTTCAACCTGAGCCAGCAGGACCTGGCCCTACCCCATAAGGACCTCCACTGTCTTAGAGAGTTAAAGTTTTTGACAGTCTTATTTTCTCTTTCCACTCAGCAGTTTCTCTGAGTTTGACAAAAGGTACTCTAAAAAGCCACATGAAGAGGCTCTGCACAAAGATGTCTCCTGGCAGACACAAATATAGTACCTCCACACATCTCTAGTTTCTCTCCCGAACATATAATGGGCTCTGCTCTCCTTGCCTCTTTGAATCAGGTGCAGGCAAAAGACTTGCTTGGCATTCAGTGTAAGCAGAAATGCTGTATGTCACTTCTCTGGCCTGTAGCTTTCCATGCCAGATCTGCCATGTTCCTTCCCTCTACCACCAGCCCAGGTCATGGAATGGGGACAACAGGAAGCAGTGCCCACAGCTGGCCCACACCTGGGGCACAGCATCAATGGGAAAGGACCCTGTGCTGCATTCAGTTGGTCACTGTGGGGTTGCTTTTTACTGCACAGAACCTTTCCCACTGTCAGGCATGGTTTGAAGAAAGAAGTGTATGGCAGCTGTGAACCTGGCTTGCTGCTTGAAGGAAAGAAATAAGAATGCAGCAAGAGAGAGGAAAGAGAAGGGTCCAGGGCAAACTCCATCATCCCTGCCTTGCTTTTTTACACTTTCATGCTTTCGTGCAAGTGAGTTCTTTATTCCAAATGTTCTTCCCCTTTCTATGGTTTGGAAATCAGAAAGGTCAATGCCTTCATATTTCAATTCAAACAACACCACCTTGTTGAGTATTTCTCTTCCCATAACCCCAGGTAGTTTGGGCATCTGGTTGGTGCTTCCAGCAGGAATCTGAATTTATCACTAAAAACATACTATTATTATACTCACTTATCTGGAAAGATCAGATGGAGTATAGTTACAGGAGCAAACTCTAAAACAATGGCCTTGAACCAGAGGTGATTAGCCAGGATTTTTAAAAAGATGGTCCTGCTGTGTTGCCCCTACTGAACTCAAATGATCCTCCTGCCTCAGCCTCCTGACTTGCTCGGATGGCAGGTGAACACCATGGCATCCAATTACAGAGAACTTTATTAGTTGTCACAAGTGGACAAGATGCTACTAAACACAGAAGCTGCTGAACATCCTGTAGTGCACAGAACAGCCTCCCACAGCACAGTATCAGTGCATCATGGCGGAAAGACTTGTAGTGCAAGTCTGAGGCCACCTCCTACCTCTCACATCACTGTAACTTTGGGCTTGTCCCTTAACCTCACAAGCCATGCCTGCCAATAATACCTGTGACAGATGTCAGGTACTGTAAGTGTCTCCTCCACGGCAGTCCAAACCCTTGCCAGGTGAGGACCAAGGTCCATGAGCATGTGTGTCCTCTGCTTGCCGGGCACAGCAAACACAGGTTGATTGTGTCAGTCAAGAGTGTGTTCAGCCTTTTCTGAAAGCTAGTTGCAAGGAATGGATAAAACCTTTTTTGCCAGACACCAAAAGACAAAGCCTGAGTATTCTATTGAAGCAAAATCTTCACTGTGTCAGTATATATTTTTATGTCCAGTTCATGGTAAACTACAAATCTAAGTACAGAGACTCTCAGTAAACCAGAATAGTTAAGAAACCAGAAGATAAGCACAGACAACCATTTGCAAGTTCATGGCCAATAAACTTTGTGAGATGCTATCTGGAGGACTGACCTGAATTAACATGCACTACTCACCCACAGCCATTGTGTGTTTTATGGATTTAAAGTAACCCAGGCACAATTTTAATTTGCATCAGGAATGTAACAAAGAGTTTGTTGTGTTTTTTTTTTTTTTTGAGACAGGGTCTCGCTTTGTAGTTCAGGCTGCCCCTGAGCTCACTATGTAGCCCAGACAAGCCTCAAACTCAGCAATCCTCCTGTCTCTGCCTCCCAGAGTGCTGGGATTACAGGCGTGAGCCACCACACCTGGCTGTTGTGTTTTTTTGAAATTTATTGAGCAACTTCAAAAATCTCAAACTAGCTCCTCAAAATGTACTGAACCAGAAAGATATCCTGAACCAAACTGTCATTTGATTCAGTTATACCTCTGGTCTTGAGTCCAAAAAGCTGACCTCTTGCCAAAATGTGTCAGACAGCTCTAATGGTCTCCAAGGGCCAAGTGGAAAGTCTGCGGTCATCTATCTCCATGAGGCTATTTCCACTCTTCAGGCTCACAGGATACATGTAAAAATCCTCTGCTCATTTTCCAAAATCCGTTAAGCCCACATAGCAAACAATCCTTTCTTTGTGATAGACTGTTTATACAAATTCACTGAAGGAGAGTTTTCAAATATTATACTTCATTATAGCAAGGAACAAATAACATATCTTTTCATTTCTTATGACGCACTAGAATCAGGTCTAAGGATGCTTCTTTACTTCACACACTAGAAAACCCGACCCAAATCATGTAGCAGGAAAACAAACATGTACACATTCTCGAGCACAAGATGCCCTGAACGCTCCATGGAAGCAGACCTTGCCGCCCACTCCCCTCCTGGAATAAGAACAGAGGCCAGACGGCAATCCCAAGCTGTTTTAAAAGAACAAAAGTGCCACAGTCACCAGCTGCCATATGGCAGTTCTAAATTACACACACCTTTTTAAAAATTTAAAGTAAAAAGACAAAGCATTTCTAAAGCCTCCAGTACAACCATGTGGCAAAACTGCACCCAAGATGCAGCCTGGGTCACATGCTCACAGGGAAGATGGGGACAGCTTCACCCACATGGAGCCTGCTCTGGGAGCTCGAGCTGAAGCGGAGCAGTTCCCCAGTCAGAGGGTGACAGGGCTGTGGAGAAGGCAGCCCCAGGGTGGCTCCCAAGAATGAGGAAACATGGCAGCCCCAGGGGGATGGCACGGAGTGTGCTGTGGGACCTGCCTGCTCTTCCCAGCATGGATTTCTTTCAGAGTACACCAGAGGGAGAAGAAGGTGACAGCAAGGGACACTCTACTTCAGTTTGTTTTTATTTCCAGGCTCAGTAACCCACTGGCAATTTTCCTTGGTCAGCCTGGGCAGGATCCTGTGGAGACCTGTGAGGACAGTGTGTAGGGCCAGGCCACTGCCCTGGCTCTGACCATGGTGCCCACTCAGGAGCCAGAGGGTGCGGGAGGGTGCAGTGGGGAGTACCACTGAAGCCCAGGGAGGCAGGACTTACACTGGTGGCCCAAGGCTTTGGGTACCCTGCCTGTTTCCACACCACATCTGAAAACACTTTTGTGTCGTCTTTTTAAACCCAGATCACTGAATGTAAGGTGTTATGGTTTCCATCATGAGCAGTGCTCCCCCAAAGCCTCATGTACTCATAGATGGGGCTTGTGGAAGGTGGATAGATGATAGATGCAGTATAGCTGCCTTGGTGTTGGGAGGGGCTCTGGTCCAAAGAGTGGGAAACTAAAGGCTTGGTGCAGAAGGACGTGTTTTCTCCCTGGCTCCTGCCTTTGAGCTCCGCAGTTAGGAAACTGCCATGAGATGAGCAGCTATTCCTCCACCAGACCCCTGTGTCCTGCCAATTATAGACTGGAATGTGAGCCCAAACAAAACTCTCCTTTTTGCTGTGGGTGTCAGTTAGTGATGAGAAAAGTGATTAAGACAGAAGGGATGGCAAACAAGCATATCAAAGCTTTTACCTTCAATAGGCACTGACAAAAAACAAAACTGCACATAGAGGCTGAGTGTATAACTCAACAGTAGAATGCTCCAGCACTGGAAGAATAAAAATAACCCACAAGGAGATGGTTCTGCGAATCTGTCAAGAGTGCCTAAAATGAAAGTGTGACGGTGCCAAAGGCTGATGAGGACATGGATCCATCATGTACTCTGTCGGAATGTGGAATGGTATGCCCACTCTGGAAGCAAGTCTGGCAATTTCTTAAAAAACTAAATAAACCAGGCATAGTGGCACAGGTCTGCAATCTTAGCACTTAGACGACTGCAAGTTCAAGTTCAACCTGGGCAACTCAGTGACTTGGCAAGATCTCCTAAATAAAGGAAGGCTGGGAATGTAATTCAGTATGAAGCCCCCAAGTTCAACCCATTACTGCAAAGACAAAAACAAAAAACCAGTAAATATGAAACTATCATATGACCCAGCAACTGTACACACAGCATTTGTCACAGAGCAGGGAAGGCTCAGTCTCTGGACGGCACAGGCAGGAATGCTTTATTTGAAATAGCTAAACACTAAATGGGACTCAGATGTCCCCTCCTGAAAGTGACACCTGAATCATTACCTAGAAGCCAGGAAAGGCAAGGGCCCTTTGTCACTCCTGCGACTGCCCACAAGCTGGTCACTGTTCCAGTAGCCTTCATCACGTTCACATGGAAGCCACCACTTCACATGGTGATGGTCACCATGGGCTTTTCCAAGGAGAAGCTGAGTGCTGCTGGTGTTCACGCCCTTTGCCCCAGTGGTCTGTCTCTCCTTGCAGACAAGGAGCCCCAAGACAATCAACTGTGGAAAGTCTGGGTTCCTGCCTGTGACCCCTTTGAAATCCTAATTTCAGTGAGGTCTGCAGCTGAGTCACTTCCCATGATTGCATTCTGTTCCAGTTTAGGGGCTCATGTTACAACCCTGCAGCAGGACCTCTAACCTTGTGTCTGAGACACATTGCTTCAGACTGCCTGGGTGCCATTGAGTCTAACAGTGCCAGTGAGCCCCGTGCAACAAAGATGTCCGAAGTCCTCTCTCTCAGGGTGGCCAGAGCACCCAGCCATATACTGATCTGTGCTCTGCCTGGCTGAAACCCCCATCCTAGGATGGAGGGCCCCTTGACTCCTTCCAGAGGTGCTTTAATTTTTCCTTACTCATTTTTCCTTCCTCTTGGTCTGGGACTGTGAGGCAGCTCAGAAGTTCACACTGGTATAGTTGCCATCTATTGAGTGCATGCTATAAAACAAAGGCCCATTCATTTAAAAGGAAAAGAATCCTCTCTAAGTTCCACCTCTGAGAATAGTAAATGGATCTGCAGCCAGACTCAAAAGCTACTCCAGGGCAGCTATGTGAACACACTCTCTTCTCCCCCAAATCTAGTGTTTCCTAAGTGACAACTAACTCTCATTCTCTGCACCTCCCAGCCTATTGCTGAGGACATCCATCTCCCTGGGCTCAGTGTAGTCAGTGCTCAATGCCCTAAGAAGGGACCTAAAACTAACTCAGAGCTTGCTGTGCACAAAGCCCCGCCACCCTACTCTGTGCTCTAGGCGACAGCTGAGGGAGGCACAGAGAAAGGGACAGACCCTTTGGAGACCCAGGTGATTTAAAATCGCAGCTGTGGGCTGAGATGGATAAGTTCATCTGTCTACTCATCAGTCTTCTTGCTATTAAGGAAGGAAAATAATATACACTTTGCAAAAGTTAAATGAAGTAATTAAGGCGACCTGCCTGGCACAGAATAGATGCTTCCTAAACTGAAGATGCTATTATTTTGATTACCATGTGTCCTAAGGCTGCTCAGCATTTTTTTTTTTTTTTCGGTACTGGGGATTGAACTCAGGCCGTTGTGCATCCAAGATTGGCACGGTACCATTTGAGCTAAATCCCCAGCCCTGCTCAGCATTTTTTTTTTTTTTTTTTTTTTTTTGCCTTTTGAGACAGGGTCTCGCTTTGTAGTTCAGGCTGGCCCTGAGCTCACTATGGTGCCCAGGCAAGTTGCCGCGAACTCAGCAATCCTCCTGTCTCTGCCTCCCGAGTTTTGGGATTACAGGCGTGAGCCACCACGTCCGGCATTGTGGTATGTGGTGTTGATTGTTGGTGGGCGTGTCTCCACGCCCAGCATTATATGTGGTTACCGGGGATCGAACTCAGGTCCTTGCGCTTGCGAGGCAGGCGCCGGAACCACTGAGCTAACCCTCCGGCCCCCTGCTCAGCATTTTTAACAGCTGTACTACATGGGTCACTCACACTGAACTTGTAGCAAATTGTAACTTCCAGTGAGTTTCATGAGAAATGCTGAGCTCTGTCTCCATCCTGGCCCTTTATGCAACTGACTTTTAAAATGACACTGAAGACTTACATTCCCTTAGATAAGTCACAGGGGTCATATTAAATTATTTTCTAAAGTTCTTCATACCTTTCTGAAGTCAATGTCACATGTTCCCAAACCATTGTAAGAGGCCAAGTTAGTGGTCCCTGGCAACCTGCTCCTGGCCCACTCAGGGTGTTTACTGCAGGCCAACCCACAGGGTTCCTCAGGACTCTGGGCACTATGACCCCCAGGAGGTCCTCCTGTCTTCCTGTGCATGATGGTATCTGAGACTAGGCCAAGATACCAAAGAAATGGTACCAAGCAGGAACTCAGGACCTGCAGGCTTTTTCATGGTGCTGGAGATCAGACCTAGGGCCTCCTGCATGTAGGCAGGAATTCTATCACCGAGCTATACTCCTAGCCCAGAACTACAGGATTTCTTTTAGAAGCCAGATTCTCAGTGTCAACCAGTAGTCTGTAGGAGGCCAGAGGCAGCTCTCAGGAGACAGCAGGCTGATTTTTAATGTACAGTGTAATACCACAAGGTCAATAGCAACCCTGATGTGTCCCCTATGGCTTTTTCCTAAGACCAAAACTAATTACTTCCTGTGTACATTTCCAGGTGGAGGCAATAATGCAGCTACTGTGCAGAGGCCTTACAGTCATACTGGCTCCGACATCTGCTGCCACATGCTAATAAGTGCTTCCCTTGGTCTCTGGGTTGTGCTGAGATGCCAGTCTGAGATGTTTTTCTGAATGAAGGATTAGTGTTCAAAAAGCATAGTCTGGGCCTGCAGGGTCTGCCTGGGGAGATGCCCAGCAGGCCTCTGAGAAGCTCCCTGAGTGGACCACGAGTGGACAGGAAAGATGTGAATTAGCACCACGGGTATCATATTACAGCTACAAGAAAAGGAGCGAATCACACATCTATGCAGAGTGCAGATGGCACCTGTACTTGGCAGGCATTAATGCCCAGGACTCTCCTTGGACAGAACATGTCACCACACAGCGTTGGTCTATTGTGTCCTGCAGGCCTTCCTGCGGCACACTCGGGTGTATGACAGCAGTCCTGTCATCAGACTGGACTCTTAACTGGTTCCACCGTCCAACCCTGAGAGTGGTGGCGAAGTACTGCTTGGAGTCTGGGGAATGGCGGGCAGGTGTCTGGCTCACTGCAGCAAGCAGAGATGGGGTACAAACTGGGCTCAAAGTCCCCAGAGCTGCCTAGGCCCAAGTCCCTGCTTTGTTGTCACCCTGCACAGATCTTAAGACATAGTACTTGGAGTGACTGGTTGTGACTTACAGACACTTGATAAAAGCAACTTAGAGACCATGACAAGCGCCCTTCACAACAGGGAACAGGAGACAGAAGACAGGCTCACTCTACTCCCAGGACTACTCTGTGTTCAGACCTAACCCCTCCATCAATGCCCCACTTCATCTTCACAATAGTATATATATATATATATGTATATGTATATGTATATATATATGTATATATATATATATATGTATATATATATTATATATATGAGAACCGCACTATCTTGGAGCACAGTGTGGCAGGTGAAGAAGTGGAGGCTGAGAGAAGTTAAGTCTCTGCCAGATCTGAGATGATGCAAGGGTCTGCATTCTGGTCTGGCTGGTTCAAGCTGCATGCTCTCCTGAAGACCATCTTGTCTCTCTGCTGGCAGTCCAAGCCTACTCCTGCACATACCTTGACACATTTCAGCATCAGAGCTCTGGGACCCCACTGCTTTTTGGAGGGAAGGGATAAGACACAACATTTCACTGTTCATATTAAAGCCAGAAATATGCTCTTGGGGCACAGGTTGCAAACCTAGCATAAAAGGCTGAGGAATGACAGGCCCAGTTGTCCTGTGGCCCATGAGGTTACCATCTACTGAGCACTTGGCGTGTCTGGATGCTCCATGTATTAACCTCATGTCAGTCTGAAGCCTTAAGGCAGGATCATTAGTCCCCTTCACAGACGATCTGAGGCTGAGGGACACTTCTCTAGGTCACAGTGCCAGAAGGTGACAGTTTAGGCTAAACCCCAAGACAGCCCTGTATCCAAACCTAGGCTCTCTGCTACCTACCCCACCTCCCCAGGGCTCCCAAAGATTACAGCTCAGTAACAGTCCCTGAGCAGAAGTCTCTTCCAGGCCTCTGGATCACATCCTCCCAGTCAGTTGGGGTGGGCGTGGGTGGCCTAAGGCCCCAGTTTAGTCTCAGAGGAATAGGCCCTCTGCCCAAGCAAGACATCTTCTGTGAGCTGAGTGTCACTGTGGAAGCTTGTGCCCTGGGATAGGAAGGTGGCCTCTACATCCCAGACTCCAGGAGCCTCCTGTGGACACAGAATGGTCTCTCAGCTCACCTACTTTAACAGGGGAAGCAAACTCAAGGCCTTCACCCCATACCACCTCCCTGATGGCCACCACCCAAACCCAACTCCTGCACTCCCTGTTCCACAACACACAGCAAGGCTTTCTGCAATTCATGTGCCCACGCCAATTGTGTATTCATTAACTCATATTTAATGAATGTGCTTGTTCACTGGCCACACAGCCTGCTCTTGAGTTTTGCCAATCAAAAGCACACTTATTGGAATCAACTTTGTCTTAAGAGGGTGGGTTCCTGGGACAAAGCCCACACTGATTAGGCCAGCCAGTCCAACACAGGTATTTGTGGCCTCTACCAGGAGGAAGACCCCATTCCTCTTAGAGAGGTGGCAAAAGTTTACAGATCCAGCCACAGACCGGGCCATATGGATTTGGTAAATGTAGTACCTGCTTTAGAAACTCAGGACACAGATGAGAAAATCAATACTGCCAGTACGCATGTTCCAAATCTAAACACAGCACGGGTTGCTCTCAAATTATTCTGGAACTGACAGCCCAACTTTGGGAACATCAGATCCTGCTGCTGCCCCCTCATGTCCACCCTGCTTCCAGCCTACCTAGGAGTTTCAAGCCACAGCAGGGGAGCTGGATGCCCATCTGTGCCAGCCAGGATGCTAAGCAGGCAGAAGGAACCAGGATGCTCTCCAGTGTGTCTATTTCTCCTTTCAGAACTGGCTCTGCTCTGGACAGAAAGGCTGCTTTGACAGAGGCCTTCACAATTTTTCTTTAAGCAAAACAGAGGTGAAACTACAGTAGTTCAATAAGGTACTTGCCCTAATCCTTCCTCCTCTTGGAAAACTTTGAAAGGAATCCACTTCCAAAACAACTCTGTACACTGGCTCATGTGGGACTCAGACCACAAGTACTAAAGCTATCAATATCCCCACTTTGCAGATGAGGAGACTGAAGCCCAGAGGCTGGTGGTGAGTCTGAGAGTCTCTCATTTTTCCAGCACACTGCACCCCGAAGGACCTGGCTCACCTACATTACACAGAGGTAGCAAGATGCTCCATACTGATAAATGCTGCATGTTGCCATGACTGTGATGATGATGAACGAGAAAGTTGAAGAAAAAAGGGAAGAAAAGGTTTCAGGCGCTTCATCTAGACTAACACATCCAAAATGTCCCCTATCCTGGCATAATTTCTGTCTGTGAGAATTTTTTTAGTAGTTTCTCAAACCCAAACCTCCCAGCTGTCATACACAGCAACCAAGTTTCCCCGTTCAGGGTTCAGCAATCTAGGTCTCAGGATTATTTGTCCCTAACAAAATCTCCTGCCATTTCTTAAACTACTGGCAGGCAATTGCATTTTCCACTTGACATTGTTAAAGGATTAAACTGTTTATCTCATTGTCATACAGAGGCCTTTTCAGTTTCCTGCTAGTAGATTCAGGTTAGATAAAGATTACAGAAGTGATACTCCCAAAAGCCTTTCCAAGCCAGCAGCGTACTTTCTCCACAAGGTTATGAGTCCTATATTTTTATTTTATCTACTACTCAGATGCTAGCTTATAAAAAGAAAGTACTACACATGCATAGGCAGGGGATTAGACAAACACCAGCTCCCACACAACCTGGGAAGAAGCACTTGCCAGGAGATCCTGCCCAATTATACTCTACCACCTAGTCATCAATTGCCATAGAGAAGAGGAAAACAAATTGAGCTGAGCCTGGAAAGAATGTCAGCAAAATTGGAAAAACACTTGCTATGAACTGCCGGGGATGGGGGTGGGGGGCTGTGACCTCCTCTGTAACTGCCCAGGCCCACTGCCCAGCAGCACACGGAGACTGGACACTGAGTTGGGTAGACGGCCAGCACCAGGGAACCCAATCCTCGTCTCCTACATCCATATGTAAAAATACTAAGCACTGTTAATATAAAATGTAATACAGTCTTTTCTTGGGAAACAGTACAGTCCATTTATTCATTCTAATTCAGTGGATGGAATAGGAAGAGCCTGCTGCCAGAGAACCTTTTAAGAGCAGTAATGAAAAAAACAACTATGCTTAATGCCCAAAAGCCAAGGGCAAAAGCATCTTGTTCAGCCCTCTGGCCCTGTCAGAGGAGGTCTCAGCCCAGACTGGGCCCTTAGCCGCATCATTAATTCATATCATAATCTCTGGATCAGACAGACCCTAATCTTGGTCACCAGGTCAACGGAAATAATCTCAATGGTTTTGTGTGTGATGCTGTATCATTCATTTTCCCTTTACAGCCAGAATCTCACCGCAAAAATAAAACACAAGATTAACAGGATAACAAAGAGCTTCATGAAGGAACATCTTCCTCAGCTGAAAATTAACTCCATTGTCCCAGGCTGAGTGAGCCAGTTTCCTACTTATCCAGAGACAGGAAAATAAAAATGCCCCCTATGAAATCATACAAGAATGAGCTGCAGAGACTCATTCTGATCCATTTTCTGTAGCTCCTACCTTTTGGTTACTAGTACCCCCCCACACCTGTTTTGATGGTAGGGATTGAACTGAGAGCCTCATGCATAGTAGGAAAGCACTCCACCAATTGAGCTATGCTTACAAAATTTAATAGCTGCTCTGAAACAAACATTTCAGGAAATGAAAAAAGAATGTATTGGCTCATGACCAGAAGACATACCTTTTGTTGAATGGGTTTTCATTGCATGATATCAAGTCAATAAAATGTCTAATTGAAGTTCAACAGGAGATTGGATGACTAATAGTGAATTCTTAGTATAATTATTAAGAAACATGTCAGACAAGTTGGTCTAGAGCTTGTGTGTGGGCTCACCACGAGTCACCCCATCACACACTGCTGGGAAGACTCCACAGGAACCTAAGAAACACCGGAATATCTGACCTGAGAACACTGCAGGAATGTGCCCTACTTGACCTTGGCCCAGAGGCTGGGGTACAGCAGGCACTCCACCCCACCCCACAAGTGAACAAAGAAATTAGGAAACAGAGGTGTCATGTGACACCAGCCTTCTGGTAGATGGTCAGTAACATTATAGTCTAGGAAACTTCCATGGTTCCACAATGGTCTTTCAGAAATCAATTTCATTTCAGCTTCTTTGAATGAGGCAAAGTCACTTTTCAGGACTGTCTTGGGAGAACTTAAAATAAAAATTGTAGGGTCACTGCACAGCATTCCTCCCCAGGGGCCAGCATATTCTCTAGACAAACAAGGCTTCACCATGACTGGACTCACAGTGTCTCCCAACTCACTTGTACCAGTGTTTCCTGGACCTCAACTATATGCAGGCACTACGCGGGGCACGTTTACAAACACTACATCTTGGAACTCCCGCTGTCCCTTGAAGCCACACATACACCACTTTCCCAACAGTTTGGAGGACATGTGTAGACTAACCCAGTTCTCCCAAAGCCCAGTCCAGCCCTGCCTCTGTGGCAGCAAGACCATGGGGTAAGCAATGAATTTACCCTCATTAGAATTGTTCCTCTTTGTTCATCTTTCGGGGGTAGATAATGTGAGGTGTTTCTTTAACTCATTCATTTACCCATTCCTTTAGCACATGGTCTTAAAGTACGAACTTTGTTTAAAGCGAAAGGGTCTTACAACTGTATTGAACACTTTCTAGCCTGGCTATCATCTCTAAAATGTAAATATTGGAAAAGATGAATTCCAAAACTTCTCCTAGACCCAAAGGTATAGAATGTTCAACATAGAAGCTCCTGAAAAGTTGTGTCATGTTTCAATGACAAGCACAGACGCCTAATTCCAGAGAGCATGTGTATCTGTGCTGCCGTTTTGTTCCAGAAATTTCAGTTGTGGCTTTAAGATTTTACTCCTGGAAAAATGGATCAGGCTCTGTCTGCACCAGGGCTGGGATGAAGGAAGGGGTCCCAGTGGGAAGCAAGGAAAGTGTCTGGGAGAACTTTGGTGAGACGACGGCTGGTTGCAGAACTACAGCAAATGGAGACTGACTGTAGGTCCATGAGGCCAGGGAGGCAGGCTGTCCACAAATGAACTGGACCCATGGTTGGAAAGAGAAGCTGAGTCTTTTTCCTCCATGCTGCTGAGACTGCCTGTGGCACAATCATTACTTGGTTCAGTAAGTTAATGCCAGAAGATAGGATTTGAGGACACTTGGCAAAATTAATTATATAAAATCTCAAACAGGCAGCTGTCAGTCTAAAGGATTTTTCACCTTACCAAGGAGTTCACACTTGGGTTTGATTTGACTTTGTAAGCATTGAGTTCTAATTTATGAAAAATATGCCGTTCACAATGTCAGGAAAAAAATCTTTGTAAGGCACACTTGTCCTGGAATTGATAGCACACTAACACAAATGAAGTCTGGTGCAAGCTATCCTCTTCCATCCAAACCGATGGAACCCTCCACACCAAGAACATAACCATGATCCAGTTTAGAAGACCACCTTATTAATTCAGAGTCACTTGCTGATTATCAGAAATCTATAGGTTTTATTCTACCAAGATATAAAATTTCCCATTAAGCTCTTTAAAATTCTAACTTCTAGATAACTAAGCTAAAAGTGGACAAAATAAAATAAGCCTAAACAATGTTATCAATACCCCTAGAAGTATAAATAAACTATAGAACTCTAATCTAATCTACAGCTACATTTAACCATGTGTGCCAACATAGTCAAAGAGTGACTCAGCCCCATGTAACACTTACAAGGGAAGTTCTAAACATGGCTTGTGGAATACCTGAAATCCACTGTTCTAAAGTAGCACCTGACTGGTTGAGTGTATTTTCTTGTGAAACCTAAGAGCTAGGTGAGTCTTAGGCTGTATTTTCACAAATCTTAAACATCTGCATGAAGAGTAATGTTGAGAATCAATCTCTTCTTTTTTCTTTATTTATTTGAAAGCATTTAAGCTGGTTAAATACTTCTACCTTTGTTGAGATGATGTGTTTGAAGCGATATTTTGCTTCCTCAATGGCAAAGCCTCAGTTTCCAAATTTTAAACATTCCAAGGGTCAACAACTCCCTTTTTGTCAACAGAATCAATATTCGATTAATATTCTGGCATCCTACTACCACGATCTCTAAGGGCTACCTGATTATAAAAACCTTAAGTATTTTGTCAATGATTTGTTCTGATGGTGGTGCTTTTTTAGGTGTGAAATTACAAAGAACCACTGTTCTGGTAAAGAGAGTGAACAAATGGATCAATGTACTCAAGTCAAAGCACAATACTGAAGTGGCCATTTCAGCTTCTGTGCCAAGGTCCACACCAAAGACACCCATCCATACTTCCAGACACCCTAATGTATATCTCAAATACATCAAGTCTTGAATCAAATTTCTAGAATTAGTCACAAAGCATTAGGATGAAGTGGACCCCATAAGACCACCTTCCTGCTACACGCATGCTGTAAAAAGAGAAACAGCCAGGGCCGGAGGGTTAGCTCAGTGGTTCCGGCGCCTGCCTCGCAGGTGCAAGGACCTGAGTTCGATCCCCAGTAACCACATATAATGCTGGGCGTGGAGACACGCCCACCAACAATCAACACCGCATACCACAATGCCGGACGTGGTGGCTCACGCCTGTCATCCCAGCACTCGGGAAGCAGAGACAGGAGGATTGCTGAGTTCGCGGCGGCTTGCCTGGGCACCATAGTGAGCTCAGGGCCAGCCTGAACTACAAAGTGAGACCCTGTCTCAAAAAGCAAAAAAAAAAAAGAGAAACAGCCAGGGAGGCAGAGCTCATGAGCATGAGTGTGTCCTGAGGTCTCTCTGCCTTCTGGCCTTGGTTTCTCCATCCCCAAAGTCTACCGGTAATCTCTCATATGGGACCAGAGTCATTCCAGATCTGAGAGCCGCTGAGACTTTTCCATGAAAATCCTCTCTGCACACCCAAGAGAAGGTCACCTCACTCTCATAAAAGAGTATAGGCAACCCCACAATCAGGACCTTCAATATTCTCATCTAAGAAAGAAGTTTCTAGATATATTTTTAAAGTGGACTTAAAACTTTAGTTTACTCAAAAAATAACATTTTTATATACTTCTCTGAACTATACACAACCATTTTCAACTTCTGAATTTTTTGCTATGTGTATGTTAATTTTTTCACTAAAAAACCAAAAGTAGTCAACAAAAAAACCAACAAAAGTAGTCAATATAAAAAAACTCAAAAAAACAAATGCCAATGACCCTTAAAAAGTAGTAAGACGGGCCGGAGGGTTAGCTCAGTGGTTCCGGCGCCTGCCTCGCAAGTGCAAGGTCCTGAGTTCGATCCCCGGTAACCACATATAATGCTGGGCGTGGAGACACGCCCACCAACAATCAACACCGCATACTACAATGCCGGACGTGGTGGCTCACACCTGTAATCCCGCACTTGGGAGGCAGGGACAGGAGGATTGCTGAGTTTGCGGCGGCTTGCCTGGGCACCATAGTGAGCTCAGGGCCAGGCTGAACTACAAAGCGAGACCCTGTCTCAAAAAGCAAAAAAAAAAAAAAAAAAAAAAGTAGTAAAACCAACAAAGGAGAGGTTCTGTGATATACTTCTTCATAGGAACTCTCATATAAGTAGGCCAGGGCTTTGTCTTGTTTTATTTCTGTACACAAACTACAACTGTGGAGCAAATCAATAAAATCTAGTTTGTGAAGTAAAATGCATCATATTTTAACATAGTACTTTCCATTGTCTCAATGGCCCAGAAACTCTGGAATGAAATGATATAAGAAAGTAAATGACTGATGATTAGTTTTAGTTTCTGAAAGAAAAGAGACAGTACCATCTTTCTCTGGGTAGTTAAGTTCTGTTTAGTTCATAGGAACAGTTCATGTAGGCCTCCACTTAAGCCATTTCAGACTCGTGGGTGTGTAACACACCTACAAGCAAATGCTAATATCTGCGCCTCAGAAGCAGAAAGGCCACCAAGCCCTGGCAGCACAGCCAACACATACCCACTCCTCAAGAGGGGCACAGGAGGTACCCACGAAGGGGAGCAGCACTTACATGTTCTCTGGTCTGGCCAGCAGTCAGAATGTGAAGGGAATGCTCAATGTGAGTGCACATGAGCCTGAATATGAACATGCATGGGCAGGTGTGAGGCAGGGTGTGAGCACTATGAGGGAGGGCTGAACACACCTAACATGCAGGAGATTAAGAGACAGCGTGCATGTGTGTCCACCTGAGTGCAGAGCAGCAATGTAGACATAAGAGGCCAAGTCCAAAAGCGAACTCAGCCTGGGCATTATAGTGGCTCAGAGTGCAGACTTAGGTTAGCTATCTAACAGCAGGAGCCCGGCCAACATGCCCAGTGAGTGAAGACATGGGGCTCTCAGTAGACAAAATATCCCCAGTACTCAAGTGATGGGGACCCGAAGAGCACTTTTTTCAGTGTCACACAGAAGGCTCCTGCTCAAATCCGCACATGAAGAAACTGCTTATGGTGCAATCACTCGACCGGAGCCCAAAAGTCCCTAGGATCCCATCATTTCCACTTGGTTACCAACCCCACCCCACCTCATCCCAACACACACATGTGCGCACGCATGTGTGTGTGTGTGTGTGTGCACTCCCCTATCAGCCTTAGGGGATTTTTCCCAAGCTGTTCTTTGGGTGTCTAAAATCCTGTTTAAAAGTGAGAGGACAATAAGCCCTGCTACTTCAACCCCAGGGTCTGTTAGCCAGTTTGAAAGCACCCTTATCCCCTTGTTTTCTTGGCTGGCAATGCATCTTTCTGGCAGTGCATCACATGCCATTATTTATCTCCTCAAGTCATTTCCAGACAAGACCTCTTTCAAACCTCAGGACGTACAAACTGTTTTGATAACCAGCCAGTTAAGAGCTGCTAATCCACCACAAGAAAGGCAAATGGAAACTTGGACAGCAAGTTAAAATGACGCTTGAGCATGCCAGCCAGGCTTTCGGTTCAAACACCAGAGCGAGGAGTGAGCGAAGAACGTCCTGCTCATGAGGCCCCAGTGTGGGGCAGAAGGGCAGGGGCCCCATCTTCAGAGAGCAGCATTATCCACCTGCCTCCACCACTCCACCCTCTAGGTGCACCGGTGTGTCCAGGCCTGAAGGCAGGTGTGGGATTCCAAGGCCCTGTCCTGGCCACAAAATGCCAGGCTCACTGGGCCTAGATTTTGCATACACATTTGCTTTCAAATAAGCAGAAAGCAGTGTCTCAGAAAAAGAAATTCAAAAACTTCAGACTGAGATTTCTGAAGTGGGAGTTGGACAGAAACATGCTTCAGAGTCCAAAACCCCTTAGTGAACAATGCTGAGTGGAAATATGAAGCACCCAGTTGTAGAGAAAGGTGTAGCCTGGCCACTGCTACAGCACAAAGCTCTTCCCCAAGGTAGCACTCACCCCTCCCACAGAGGCAAGAAACTCCCCATGCTCTCTGGAAAAGCTAAGAAAAAGGCCAGGCCTTCTTAGAAGCGCTCGCTCCAATGCTTACATCTTCTCAAAGACACTGAGAGAGTAAGAACAGCTTCTAACTAAGGTTAGCCAAGTAACAGAAAGTCATGTCCACCGCCATAGCTAGAACAAGATGTCAGCATGAAGACCCCAGACAAACAGGTGAAAACCAGCCTGAAATGCACCTGTCCCGACTCTCACCCTTCCCCATCTAAGGTGACTCACCCTGGCATGACAGTCTGCTGTGAACGGTTTGGCCTGCCTGGCTAAAGCTTGGTTTTCATTTTAGTTCTTACACTGAACTCCACCTCCACTACACTGAGCACACTGACAGCACACTGTCCCCGCCTAAGGCTTGGCAGCTGCTCACCCAACAGCCCAGCCACAATCACATCTCCAGCTTCCAGGGCCCTGTCATAGAGTCCCATTTCCTACCTTCCTTCCCTATTAGTAGAGCCCAGGTTAATTTGATGACAACCTTGTCAGCCTCAGTCAAACACAGAAGTGTTTCATTTGATCGGACAAATTTTGCACTCAGCAGCTCTGCCCACTGTTCTTGAGGGCATTCAAGAAGCTTCTGGTGATCCTTATGAATATTATGTTCCCAGGAAGAGTGGTGAGTCTCACGGGAAGTACCTTAGAAACTTTTTAAAGCTAGATATGGAAATAGCAATAGGAGTGATTCAGTTTCACTGTCTAACCCACAGGAGGCAGGGCCCCACAAACACACCTAGAGAAAAATAGGACTTGTACAGTTACAGGACGCTAGGCAGTCTTCATGACTCAGTAGAAAGTCAGAAAACCAGAGGACACATGGGGCATCAAAGGTCTTTCGAAAGCAGTGTGAGCTCAAGAAAAACCTCAGGACAAGACTTACCACTCTGGGTTTTTGCTGGTCCAAGGCATGAAGGAAAGCTGCATTGGGGTCCAGGGTGCGCTCAGGGTCACTGGAGATGTCCTCTTCTGAGTCTTCATAGGAGGAGGAGAAGCCCGTGGAGGAGGCAGAGGAAGAGGACAGCTTCCTCAGGGGCAGGCTGTCCCGAGGGTTCCCATGCCCTTCTTTCAGGGCCCCATCCTCCTGGGCACCGGTGTCTGTAATAATGACTGCAGGGATGGTGGGTGTGCTGCTGGGGCTGCAGGGCTCTCTCGAGGAAGGCCTGTCCTGACCCAAAGGCAGCTGTTCAGGCCTGGGGCAGGCATCTCTGTCCTGCGGCTGGCTTCCCCAAGTCTCTTTCTGCATCCCGGCGCCCAGGGTCCGAGCCAGCCCAGCTTCCACCACAGGAGGAAGCCAAGGCCTGGAGCCCCCAGGCTGCACACCCATACCATCCTGGGGTAGGCACTGGGGTTCATTCAGGTCTTTCCCCAGCTCCCAGCGGGGTAAAGGCTCCAACACTGTGCCAGAGGAAGTTGGCACCTCCACCTGCTTGGCCCCTGGCGGTGCGGTGGGGCTGCCCCCACGCAAGCCCAGTGTGGGAGACCCTTCCCCCATGCCGTGGGCAAGCCACTGGTGTCCCGTCAGCTCTGGGGTCTGCGCAGTCACAATCCTCTCCTCAGGCTTTTCGACGACTTCAGACACCCGGGAGCACGGGCTGCCACAGGGACTCCCTGTCCCTGCCTTCCCAGCGGGCTCTCCATCACTCCGCCCGACTGGCTCTGGGGCTGGGCTTGTCTCACTGCCCAGAAACTGCCCTTTCCGCTCCACCAGGGCCTCCCAGGGGTGTGAGTCCCCAGACTCACTGGCCCATTGAATGAGGTCAGTGGCACGCAGACAATGTGGGCCCACAGAGGTTGCTGTCGCTGCTACTTTTGTGGCCATCTCTAAGCGTGGTCCGACAGGCTGCAATATGGGAGCTCTACAGCTCCACGTTTCTGACACAGGAGTGCTCCTCGTGTTGACTTCCACAAGGAGGCCAGGCGAGTCACTGTGGGCAATGGCAGGAGGCCCCGTCTCTCTCCTCAACGAAGCCTTTGGACTGTGAGCAACTGGCCCAGTCTGAGGGAAATGGCTCTGGAGGGGCAATACTCTCTCCTTGTCCCAGGGGCTCAGGATAGAACCTCCTCTCCTCACTGAGTCCACGTCGGGAGTCTCTGCACATTGATCCCCCCAGGACTTTGTCCTCCGTTCCTCGATGAGGGGGCCCTGAGCCAGACCCCTTTCCGGGGGCTGGCTGCTGCTACGGAAGGGACTCGGGGAGGGCGAGCGGGCCCGGCCCAGGCGCGGGCTGCGGGGCGCCAGGGCAGCAGCGGTCTGTGCCTGGATGTGCGCCTCAAACAGGCCCACTTTCTGGTTCACCTGCACATTCTGCAACTCGCGCTGCAAAATCCGAAGCTTCCTCTGGGCCTCCTCCGGGCCCGGAGGGGAAAAGGCCCCACCGGTCACCCCATGCAGCCGGTCCCCCCGCAGGCGTCCCGGGCTGCCCACGCTGCCACTACTGCTCAGCCTGCGCCGGCCGCTGGGGCTGCGCGGTTCCTCGGCGGGGGGGAAGAGGAAGGAGGCCGATGTCCCGGGACTGAAAACGCTGCCGGGGCTCGGGGCCGGGGGCGTCTCGCTGCCTCTGGACCCCGGGCCCCCGCTCTTCGCCTCGCTGGCGTTCATGACCACCAGGGTGTTGAGCGCACAGCAGGTCACGGCCATAGCCCCGGGTCCGCCGCGCCGCCCGCCGCCGGCGCCCACTCCCCGCGCAGCTGTCGGCTCAGCCCCGCAGGCCCGGCGGCTGCGGCTCTGAGCGCGCCCCCGAACGCGTGGCTTGGGCGGCGGGCGGGGGGCGCGGCCGCGGGAACAGCCCCCGCCCAGAGCTCCATAGACGCCGCGCAGCTGTGGAGACACAAGGAGAAGAATCAGGACCCCAGAGCACCCGAGGTTGAGGTAGGGGGAGCCCCGGGGCCCCGCTCTGCTAGGGAATGGTCGTTCTGTGAGACCCGCGCTTGGCTGCCTCAGTGGCCGGTGGGGCTATCCCGGTGCACCCCCTTCCAGGCTGCGGTGCGCGTCGAGGACCTGCAGGTTCGGAGCTTGGACGTTCGTCTCCGGCGCCGCGCGGGTGTCGAGGGCAGGACGCGCAGACGGCGCCGTCAGGCAGCTGACAGCCCCGCGCCACCCTTCCCTGCTCTCGAGCTCCGGACCCGGCCTGAGCGGGACCTGCCTCCCCGGCCCGCCAGCGCCGGGCCCGGGAGGCGCCTGCGTGCCCGCGGTTTACCTTCCTGACCCTGCACTTGGGGCTGGGTCTTGGCCTACGAAGGCCTGGGAAGGCGGCGCGGCTGGAGCCTGAGCACTTCCCAGCAGCAGCTTGGGACCCGTCCCGAAATAAGTGTGTTTTGTGAAAGTGGGCGCGCCTGCGCGTGCCCGGGCCGAAGTTCTGCTGTATCCGGTACCGGAACCAGCACTGGCCGCCCCGCGCTGCTGTCCCCCGCTCGGTGTGTGTTGGGGTGGGGCGCCCCGGCTCCAGGGGAGACTGCTCCAGCTCTCGAACTGCAGCCGGGACCACCAGGTGCGCACGGCCGCAAGCTGCAGCCTCCGGGGTCCGGGCCCGCGCCCGCCCCTCGCCAGCCGGCAGAAGCCGCGCCGCCTTTGCGCGCCCGGAAGGCGGCGGGAGAGACGCCGAGAACTCGGCAGCGCCTCGCTGCCCGCGATTCTGTGCGCCGCCTCCCGGGAGGGCGCCCTCCGCGGCGTGAGCGGAAGGGGGGTTCGGGGCGCGGGCCGGGAGGGCGCCGCCGAGCCTACCTGCAGTTTCCCGGACTCGGGGTCCCGTGCAGACTACATGCCCAGAGACGCGGAGCTCGCTGGGCCAGATGGCTTTAAAGTAAAAATGCACTAAAATGACTTCCTCAACAATCTATGGAAGACGAAAACGAGGCGTGAGACCGAGGGGAAACCCGGCGGCCCCAGCAGAGGCCATGCCAGGCCGCCCTCGTCCCGGCAGAGATTCCACCGTCAGTATCTTCTCTGGGCTGCCGCGGTGTTTGTTCAATGTACAATTAGAAAAAAGTTGGGGGGCGGGGGAGGGAGGAGGAGTAAGGCGGGGGCTTGGGGGAGGAAAGCAGGAAGGAAGTTGTGAGCCTGTCTGGGGTTGAACTCAGCGGAACAAGTTTTTCTTTTCTTTTCTTTTCTTTTTTTTTTTTTTTTTTTCTATTGCTGGGCAAGACCGAGGAAGGGAAACACTTTTAAAAAAAAAAGTTTCCATTGTTGGCTAACAAGAAAAAAAAAAAAGCCTTTTAACTTCTGCGGGTTAAAGATATACGACTCATTTTCCACCGCCCCATCAAGACTTCCTAATAATGTCTAGTTTTATGAAACTATTTTATAAAAAAATGTTTTTAATAAAATTTTGAGTGTGCGTTCTAAAATAAAGCAACTCGAGCACCTTTTTAACATTGAAGACGGGGTGAAAATCTGTAGAAACGGTTTGCATCCTTGCACACAAATATGCAGACCTGAGGAAGATACCTTGTGGGCACCGTGCAGCGCGGCAGGTTTCCAGTGCATCACTGCAGCGTTCTGAAAGACCGCCTGGTCCGTGAGCAGCCGCGGATTCTGCAGTGCAGCTGCCGGCTACGTCACCCGCCATTGCGGTGCACATGTGGATAAAAATGCACACAGCAAATGGAACATTCACATGCTTTGGCGTTTGTTAGTTTACACTCATAAAAAGTATAATAAGATAAAGAAAAGTTTAGTATTGGAACTAAGGCCTGCTATTTTCTGAACCCTGCTTTCCTCAGGGTCCTGCAGACTGAGCATCTTCAGGATATTTCTCCCCCATCACTAGCAAAAACACAACCAACAGTTGGTGGGCAGAACATCCTACCCCTAGTTGACTCCTGGCACTGCAAGTGTGTTTTGCATCATTTCCCAAACCTTAAACTACAGAATTTACTGGAAACAGGGAAAACACAGCTGCAAGGTTTAGATTTTAAAAATTCAAAGCCTGAATCAGTCCCTATCTCCTGATGAGCTAAAATTCATGGAAATTTTGACTTTGCTTGTAGCAAACAGATCTCTCTGTTGTTTACGCAACAACACTGTGAGTGAGCAGACCTGAAACTGAGAGGACTAATTCTCACCCAGGATTCCTGGAGGTCAGACCCTGCTGGATCCTTCCTGATGAAGACAGCTGTGCAAGGGTTGAACCTAACTCATGTCCCTCCCCTGTGAAGCTAAACAGAGCTGAGCATTTACTCGGGCTCTGGACAGCTCTGAAGATTGAGAAGCCAGCTCTTTTCTAGCCCTACTCCTTTGGGTAGGAAGACACATTGCCCATTCCTGGTGGGTCTGGGTATGCCGACACCCAGGACGGCCATCGTAGTGGAAGCTGGTGAAGGACCTGCAAGTGTTCACACTGGGCATGGAAACTTAGCTTTCCAAGCTGGGAAGCCTCACCATCACCTTAAGGCCAGACCTCAGCAGCCTTTCCTGGTCGGGAAACTGCCTTCCTGGTTACGCATCAGCATCAAGAATTCTCGGTCCAAGGCAGCCAGCAGCAGTCAAGTGTGACTCGCAGAGGGACTGGTGCCTTCAATGGCAGGTACAACTAGAGGACACTCTAGCAGTGTGAGCTCTGAGCCTTCATAAGAAGCACGGTGTCCAGAAGCCAGCAGGGTGTGCTTGCACCCTCAAGCAGGATCTAGTTGCCCTTTCATGACTGTCAGTGAACATTAAATTTTTTATACAGTACTTATTATTGATTCTAGCATTAAGTATTCTAATGTTCTAGGCCCATTGTATTTTTATACATTTTTATCCTCATAACAACCATAGGTTTTAACTGTCATCAGTCCTCTTTTACAGAAATTAAAACAAAAATACCTAAGTAAGCTGTCTAAGAATTCCACAGCTAATTATTGGCAAAACTAGGAACTGACCCTGGGCAGCCTAGCTCTAGAATCCATGATTGTTTCTATGCTACCTGCCTGTAGGAAGGTTTGCCTAACTTTTCGGAGTTGTCCTTGCCCAGTTTTTTCTTGGAATTTTAAAGACGAAAGCTACAAAGTTAAGAAAACATACTCAATTTAACAAAGAGCATCTACTAAAAATGTACAATTGGCCATCATGCGTGATGTAAGATTGTACACCCCAGGGTCAGAAGCAAGGCCGGATGTCTGCACTTGCCAGCTTTAGTCTGCATTGTAGTTGGACTCTGACCAGTATAATCTGAAGAGAAATTCCAAACCAGAAAGGAAGAACAAAAATTATCTTTACTCATATGACTGTCCACTAGGTAGAAAATACTCTGGAGTTTACAAAAACTACTGGAGCTAAAAACTGATTTTAGCAAATGCACTTTTTCTAGGGGCACCATAAGAAAACGCCTCCAACTTGTGGGTTTAAATAACAGAAATTGACAGTGCCAATTCCTTCCCAGGCCCCTCTCCATCCCTTACAGATGACTGCTTTTCCCGGTATCTTTACAGGTCACCCTCTGTATGTGTCTTTGCCACGATCCCCTCACCTTACAAGGATGCCAGTCATTTTGGATTGGACTCATCCTAACGACCCCGTTTAACCTAACTCTCTTCTAACAGACATTATCTCCTAATACAGTCACATACACCTGTGGTTAGGACTTTGACATACAAATTTGAGGGAGAACACAATTCAGACCATAAAGGCAAGATTGCAGGATATAAGATCAATATACCCAAATCAATTTATTTTCATATACTAACAATGAATAAACAGAAATCAAAATTTTAAAACTAATAAAACCCTTACAGTAACATTAACAGTTTAGTGGTGAATATAACAAAAGTATGCAATACTCGCAAAGAAAAAACTATAAAACACCACTGAGAAAAAATCAAAGAAGTAAATTGATAGATTATATTCATGAATTGGAGGACTCTAATGTTAAAATACCAGTTCTCCCTAATTTATCTATAGATTTGGTGAGATCACAATTGTATCATAGCAAGTTTTTATTTTGTTTATTTTACTTTGTTTTTATTTTATAAAAGCAACTGAGAAATGCACATGATTGCAAACTGTTGAAACAATTTTTTTAAGAGAACAAAGTAAAAAGATTATCTGTTGTTAAGACATGTTATAAAGCTATAGGCCAAGACAGTATGGTGTTGACATAAAGCAGATCAGTGGGATAGAATGCAGAATCCAGAAATAGATATTTGTATTAGAAAAGTGATATTCTAAATAGGGGCACAAAAATGGAGGAAATCTTTTGATTAATAGTGCCATCACACTGAAGACAGGAGAGGGAGGAGGAAGAAGGGAAAAGAACTTCAAGCATATCTTGTATTATAGACAAGAATTAACTCAAAATAACTCAGATCTAAGGGTAAAAATCATAAAACTTTTACAAGAAAAAGAAAATCTAGGACTTTGGGGCATACAACTATTTCTTAGAAAGGACACCAAAATGTATTGGGCTACATCAAAATTTCAATCAAAATTTCCAAATTCTACTCTTTAAAGATACCAAAAAGAATGAAAAGAGCCTAGTGGGTATGCAAGGCTGTGAGTTCTACTACTGGAGGAAAAAGAATGAAAAGATAGAATGGGAGAAAATATATGTAAAGCACAATGTATGTAGCAGTTTATTTGAATTGGTCAAAACCTGGAAGCAATCCAAATGCCCATGAGGCAGCAAAAGAATAAGCAATCCGTGTTTCTTCTATGTACTGAAAAATAACTTGCCAATAAAAAACAATAGACCACTCATATACACACAACCTTCAAGATGCTCAAAATAATTAAATTGACTGAAAGAAATCAGGCGAAGAACAGTGGCTTCTATTTGAATTCATTTGTATAAAATTCTAGAAACAAAAGTAATCTACAGTAATGAAGTAGCTTGATATTTACACAGAAATGGCTGTGGAGTAGGGCAGGAGTGGGGCAAAGAGGCGGCTGATTTTGGAAGTAATGTATATGTTCACTATCTTGACTGTAAATATAATTTCATGTGTGTGCACATATATATGAAAATTCTCAAATTGTAAAATGTTAAATATGGGGCTGGAGGGTTAGCTCAGTGGTTCCGGCGCCTGCCTCGCAAGCGTAAGGACCTGAGTTCGATCCCCGGTTACCACATATAATGCTGGGCGTGGTGGCTCACGCCTGTAATCCCGGCACTCGGGAGGCAGAGACAGGAGGATTGCTGAGTTCGCGACGGCTTGCCTGGGCACCATAGTGAGCTCAGGGCCAGCCTGAACTACAAAGCGAGACCCTGTCTCCAAAAAAGCAAAAAAAAAAAAAAAAAAAAAAAAAAGTTAAATATGGGTGATTTAATATATACATACATATATAGATCAGTTGTGACTTAAGATCTGTGCCTGTCATATAATGCCCTTCCTGGGTTAGTGTTGAACCACTCATTTCCTTATTGTGTCTTTTCACTTCATATACAACTCTGAGAAGTTACTTTCTACACTGTGGAATAACTTTTGCTTTCTTGTCTCCTAGTTATCTTCCTAGCCTTAGGTTTTAGCTCCACATTGAGTAGCTCAATACATGTCTGTCAAAAGGAAAAACAATGGATGAATTAGGCAACCCATCGAATAATCATTGTGCACATTTAACAGGAGAGCACATCAGGGGAGCTGCCACCTACTTCCCAGAGGACACAGTGAAAGCATGCTTGACTGATGCAAAACTCCACTGGCCTTCTCCTTACCCCATGCGATGTGCTGGAAACCTTAGTTGCAGTGTTTCCTGTACACCATTAGCCCGAGGCATGGCTGAGAGGGAGGTTACATCAGTCCATGGGCAAGGACGAATAAGGCAGCAGCTTTGCCGGCCCTTGGTCTCAGCCCTGCTGCCTGGGCCTCTTTCCCTTATTCCCTCACTCTCCCTGTGATCTGGGTAATCTAGTAAATCTCTCATTCATCCCGTGTTAGATAATCCTCAGCTGAGTGAGCTCTAGGTCAGGCCTCTGTAGCTCAGGTGAAGAGGTAGTGAAGACGCTGTCCTCGCCCTCCAGTCAGGGGAGACACGAGAGCACACTGTGGAAGGCCAGAAGGCTCAGCTCACACATCTGGGGCTCATGGGCTCCCCCACTCAACGACGATGCCCTTGACCAAGTAACTGAATCTCTCAGGACCACGGCTCCGAGATCTGAAGTGGAAAGTGATACAATAGACACCTCTTGAGTGTTCTTACAAAGGCCTATTAATTCACATATTAAGCACTTGAAAAGGTATACTTTTTTAAAAAGTAGATCTTCACCCCTATCTTATATGAGAAAAGATCCAAAACACTGTACTACTCCACAGAATCTGCCTCACACGTAGCGAGCACCCAGTATGCAGTTGCTTCTAGCTTGAGCTTCATCAGCACCCAGATTCCCTTCTCCCTGTGCTGACACTGCCCCGATACCCCAGCGGCATTGGCAGCCATGTGGGCAGGGGTATCTGCATTCCTGCAAAGCCATTTCTTTCTGTTCTATCTTCAGAAACACTGAAGTCTAATAACCTCTAAACAGTTAATGCCCATAGTCAGGCACACAGACCACATTGGAGTTGCCAATTGGCAGCCCACATGCCCTTGCAAGAGATTCTGCCTGCCCCACTACCTGCATGGAAGTGCAAAGGACCATTCTGAGCCCATAGCTAACTAGACCAGGCTGGACCAGGGCCCCAAAGACGGGTAATCCATGCAAATGCCCTGGTATGGAAATACAAGCCAGAAAATTGGATTTTTATTGTGAAACTTTGGAGTCCTTGTTACAGGGGCTAAGCAGAAAGACCATGAGGTGTGTGGGGGCTCTAAAAGAAAACCAAGCATGAAAAAAGGATATCTCAGTGAGTAGAGAAGGGAATACAGGCAAGTGTATTGAGGCAAAACCGAACTGAACCAGCTCTGGTGCAGGCCCCAGAGAAAGAAAAGAAGATTGTCACTTCCTTTGCCAGTGGCTTCCCAGATCCCATTTCCAGGAGTCTGGTGGGGATCTCCATCTGTCTGCAGGTTATGTGATACTCCACAGTGCTTCCCTATGACAAACTTGCGCCCACTCATCCACTCACTTGTAGTGAAGAACAGCTCTGTTCCTCACTACCCAAAGTGCTTCTAAATGTAAGCAAGATCAATCTTTGGGCTGACATGCCAGGCCCTGAGTATTTCCTGATTTGGAGAAGCAGATGATTTATTGTGTGGTCTGAGCTCACCCTCCAGTGGGGAAGCCAACCAGACACTTAAGAAAGGGTGAATTTTATACTTTGGGAAGTAGAACCAGAAAGATTAGCTGCTAAAAAATTACGGCTGGTTTCCCAGAGCGCCTTGGGCTTGAGGAGGCCCCTGCTCAAGCATGAGTTTGGATTCTTGTGTTTCCCCATTCACTTGGATTCTAGGGAACCAGCTCAAGCCAAGGAATTTCCAGGAAGTAGCCAGGGGACCAGCTCATTGATTTGGAATGGTTTCTTCACTGACACTGGGAACTCAGTTTTGTGTTTCTGTAGGAAGCCATGTTGTTGACTTTTTAATTCCCTTTTCTCATTCTAGCATAATTCCACGTTAGGGTTCAAGACCAGTCATCTCCTCTGTATGATTCAAAGGGCAAATTTCCTTATTCTAACTTTCTTCAGAGGAGAAAGCAGCTGGGACATTGTTATGGACAAATTCACTCTCTCCTAGCCACTTAATTCCATGTGAGATACACACACATATATACACGTACATATACATACATACACACACACACACACCAAGCATGTATGGTATATATATGTTTGTGTGTGTGTGATTAGTTCCTTCTCTTTAAAAATAATATTGTGAAAGTCAAGTTTACTTATTTAAACATACACATTTGCACATACCAGTCTTACTACAATCTGTCATTACTAACAGGTGACAGAATCTGGAAGAACCAATGTAAATAGCAAGTGTTAGGACGCTAGATCAATAGGAAGGAGAGGATTTCCATTTTGACATTTCCCCTACTCTACCACCTGTCCTACTCAATGTCTTTCTTCCTGGGCAAAGTATGTATTACAGAGACTTACTCTTCATTCACTTACTCATCAACATTTACTAAACACTTCCTTCACTACACACCCTTGGTAATTTCTTCTGTCTCCTCCTTTTTCAGTAGATATTCTCATTTGCACCTGCAGCTTCTGGTGTAGAGAAGATGCTTAACAAATGTTTATTGACCTTGATCTTCAGTTCAGAAAACGGCACTGGCAGACTTTTCTAAAGAGAGTATTTTGGGGATATATTAGTCAGCTTTTAGCTGCTGTGACAAAATATCTGAAGTAATGTGGAAGAAAGGAGGTTTACATTGGCTCATAACTTCAGAGGTTTTGGTTGTATGGTTGCTGGTTGCATGGTGCTTTGGCCTGTGGCAACAGTACTGCATGGCAGGAGCACATGGTAGGGTTACTATTCACTTTGTGATGTCCAGGAAGCAAATAGTACAGGGCTGGGTTCCATTCAACTCCTTCTAAGGGTGTCTCTAAGGCCTGACTTCCTTGAGGCCTCACCTTTGGAAAATGCTACCACCTCCCAGTGGTGCCACAGGCTGGAGACCAAGCCTTTAGGATATGGGCCTTTGGCAGACACTCACATCCAAACTGTAGCCATGGTGGAGAGAGCAACCCACTGACTAGAGGTATTTCTGCAGTGAACCCTAAGGTGCACTCCATTGCCATGTGGCTCCTAAAACAACAGTCTCATTTGGAACTGACTTTTTCAACCATCTAAATGACAGACTACACAGTTCAATTGGCTGGTTACAAATCTGATTCAAACCCAGAGATCCAAAAGCTAAGGAACAGCCCCTTATCTGAACCTGTGGTTTTATAAATACATTTTTTCATTGTCTGGAAGCAACCATGAACTGATAAGACATGTGGTCCCACTTTTTGTATCTAAACATGAACTGAGGCAACTTCAGTGTTCAAATGTGGTGTCAGAACCTTGTCTGGCCTGAAGCCAAGTCACTTGCTGGCAGCTAGGTGTGATTCTCCCCTTCACCCTCCTCCAGGATTCCCTCCCTTGTACTGGGCCTGTTTGTGATGAAACTGTCCTTTTTTGTTTGTTTCATATTTTGCAGTTGTGGGGATGGAATGGGGGCCTCATACAGGCCAGGCAAGTCGTCAGGCACTTATCTACACCCCAACTTGGTCCTTGTTGGAATCTCAAATGGTGAAGGTGTGAGAAGCAGCCTGAGCACTTTTCTCTGGACAAATGATTTGTTATGCCATTCATGGTGACAGCAGGGATCAAGTATCAAGGACACGTACGTTACATGAAATTCACAAAACATTTTCTTAGAGGATTTGATATACTTTTGATATGGACCTTTTGCCTGAAGTGTCTCAGTCTAGAAGTCTAGGAGAGACAGCAATGGCATTTGTGTTGATATAACTTCACTGCCTCAGATTGTAAGAACAGGGTGGGGGTCTTGGAGACAGAGCTCAGTGGCAAAGCAGTTGTCTAGCACTTGGTTCCATCCCTAGCATGAGAGTGGGAGAGGGAGAAATGGAGGAGGGATGGAAGAAAGGGAGTATTAAGTTTATATTCTAATTTTAAGGTCAGAGGCTCAGAAAATGTCACAGTGTTATATTTTGACCAAAATAGACAGCTATCTCCAGCAGAAAGGGGAAGCTTCTTGTGCCTCCCATTTCTCTTTTCTCTTACAAAGATTTTATCTCAGTTACTTGCAAACCACCTGCAGTGCATCTCCTGGGCATCCACAGGCAGCTCAAGTAGTCATGGTTACATTCAGGAGCACTTTGCTTTAGCTTTGGGCATTATTATTAATGCTATTCATTACTCCTTGGCCCATTATTGGGTTTTCCAGGCAAAGCAAGGAGAGACACAAGTAGAAGAGGGACTATACTTATCTTCAGAGAACTCACAGACTAGAGGAGAACTCAAGCTTTAAAATAGTTATAATTCAATGTGATAATAGGTATTATAACTCTAAAGAAATCCAAGTACTGGGCTGATCTTGGCTTAAGAAAAAAAATATGGGATGGTGTCAGGAGAGGGTAACATTTCAGTGAGCCATAAAGAAGGAGAAAGAAAAACAGACAAAGAAGAGCATGTCCTAGGCAGGGGCAAAGCTTCTGAAAAGACCCTGATCCACAGAGGAGCCAGCCTGAGGAGCAGGGTGGGGGGGGCGGGTATGGTGGAGCAGAGCACAGCATGGGTTCAAGAGTGGGGAAGAGAAGTCTGAAATAGCAGTTGGAGAGGATATGGGGAAGTTCCTTGATGTTGTGCTAAATAGTATAGGTTTTATTTAAAACATAGGATGCCATCAAGAAGTTTTAAGCAATAGAACAATTAAATGAACTTTCTAGAACAATCTCTCAGGCCATGTGGAGGATGGATTGCAGAGGAAAAACCAAAGACCATCTCAGTGGGTCCACACATGCTCCCAGAGCCCTGGACCAGGCTTTGAGACTTCAAAGATGAGTAAGACATTACCCTACCTTACAAGCGCTTGTGGTTAAGTGGAGGAGTAACAAAGTATGTGCCAAAAATAAGATGAATGTCTAAAAATTATGACAGTAAAAGGACATTCCCAAGAATCCTCTTTGAACACACAAATCCCATCATCCTTTCCACTCCCTGAAGCAGGCCTGGCAGTCCTCTTTTGTCAGTGTCATTTCGTAGCTTCCTTAATATCCTGAATAAATCCAAAATATTTAAGGCAGTTTGGGTCAAATAAAAACAGTATGATATATCCCCCTCTATTTTATTCACTGAATCTGACAGCATGTTACTTCTGGCTCTTCTCCAAAGTCAAAATGATCATGAAAAAAACCTTTTGGAATACATTTGGGAAATTGAGGCAGCCAGGACAGTGTAACTAAAGACACTCACAAAAATTTTTCAGAAAGTGACAAGAGTGGTCTGACAAATATGTTTAAAGCAAGAGGTGGAGAGTATTTTGATGGGGATTAATATCAATGTATCTCTTACTGTAATTACAGCAACTTAAATATTCATCATAATTTTAGATTGTTCCTCAAAGTCATTATCTCTGACTCTGACAACCTACCAGGGGCATGTGGGTTTAATAGCACTTCTCATGATGGCAGCTTCTGTGAGACATGGTGGGGAGAGTGGGCATTTTGCCCAGGCTCTGGCAGGCTCTGGGCAGGCTGGAGCTCATGGTAGCGCACCAGGTAAAGACCTTTTCCAGTTCACACTGTCACTTGGGGCTTCGGCTCCTCCCTGGTTTTGGCTGTGGCCACATTCAGCACCTTGGTACAGGGATCCCTTGGCCAGGCCCCTGGTCTCAGGACACTCAGGCTGACAGTGGACAGTCCACCGACACAGAGGTGCAGTCTCATACCACGCAGTGGCAGACGCAACATCCCATCACTCAACACAGTCCATCCTTGGCAGCCGCTCAGCTGGGGCCCCGGACTGGACACATCTACAGGAGAAGCCCTGCACCATGCCTCAGACAGGGCTGATGAGCCTATGACACACATGTGATGGTGGTTTTTTTTTTTTTGGTTTTTTATTTTTAGATAAAAGAAGACAATATAGAGTTGTTTTTTCTAAATGAAAACTCAGTATCCAGGTTTAATTGCAATGTTGGCACTTTGTGATAAATAAGCAAGGTTTGGGTTTTAGTTTTGGCATTCTAAAGGTTCACCCTCACTGCTCTGGGAGGAATAGAGATGCTGCACTGTCTTGGGAAGAGAAGGAAGACAGGGTAGCAGTGTTGACAGCACTGATGTTGGGTATCTGAACTTTTCCCATTCCTCTCTCTGACTCTTGTCTCTTTCTCTCTGTCTCTCCATCTCTGTCTGTCTGTCTGTCTGTCTGTCTGTCTGTCTCTCTCTCTCTCTGTTTCTCTCTGTCTCTGTCTCTCTCCTGGGGAATTGAACCTAGGGGTGCTCTATCACTGAGACATATTCCTAGTACTTTTAAAACTGTTTTTTATTTTAAGCTGGTCTTGCTAATTTGCTCAGGCTGGCCTCAAACTTGTAATTCTGGCTGAAGCTCCCTGAGAATCAGGATTACATTCATGCTTACTCTGTCAGGCTTTATTATTTTCTCTTATTGTGCAAAAAATGCTTGATAGGCACAGGTCTGAGTCCAGGTCTGCTACTTGAAGTTGTGCAAATATGGGAGTTAGGGAGACTCTCCAAGCATCACTATCCCACCTTTAAGGCCAAGCTGTGTAATCAAGGCCAGGAATACAGACCAGGTTGGCATTAAGGCCTCATTAGTGTCACACACACAGAAAGCTCTAAAGAGCCCTGAGTCCAGGCTCCCTCCAAGGGCTGGGACTGGAACTGGGGACTGCCCCAGACACACCTGCTACCAAGGTCACTCAGCATTACCAAGGGCAGGACCTGCCATGGGTGTGTCCCCTCTGCCTCCAAGGTCCTTGCTAATGGATCAGCATGACCTGGCAGAGCTAGCCAGAGATGGGAAGGTAAGAGTGGCCACTGTGGTCCAGCTGTTCCTGAGGTCATGCTGCCAGTCTTTCTGTCCCTGAGCAATCTCCGACACCATGATGACATTGAGCTCCTGTACCCCATCCAGACTTCAGAGCCCTCAGCCCCCAATGCGGGCCCTGGCTCCTGTGCCTCTCTCTGCTACTTGCTCGGTTACCTACACTCTAATTCTCAGCCCACAGCACAGCAGAGGGGATGTAGTGGACTATTTTTAAAGCTATTTGTTATGCTCTGGGCTGTGTGCTAAGCTAGAGCACCCGATCATGGCTGGAGAGCCAGTCAGGAGCCCAGCGAGGAGTGAGCCCCAGGCTGGGATCTGCTTGCAGAGTGAGGGGTCAAGCCAGCATGTGTGTACCTTAGCGATCAGCCAAGCGCAGTCTTGGTGTCTGTGAGAATAGTCCTTCATGGGACCCGAGCTGTGAGTGCGGTGGTTGAAGCTTCTCTTCCCTATTCTGTGTCCACATGGTAACGATGCCACCCACCCACGTCACTCATGTCACATGGAGTACAGAGGTGCGTGTGCACCAGACCCCTGTTGCCATACACTTCATAATTTAAAGTAGGTGTCTTCTCCAAAGAGGATGGACACCATGAAAAACCACAAAGATGAATGATTCCAGAGGTTCAAGGTGGCCTGTGCATGCATGGCCTGCAGGTGCTGAGGGCCAGCAAAACCTGTCCCAGCCCTGCCATCCTGCGCCATCCTGGTGCTGTGCCTGGTTTATGGCTAAAAGGGCTGCAGAGCACAGTCTGGCTTGGGTCAGGCCCTTGATGATGGGCAGCAGAGGCTGAGTCTTGCGTGGTTAAGCACAGATGTATTTATATAAGAATACTGAGGGGCCGGAGGGTTAGCTCAGTGGTTCCTGCGCCTGCCTTGCAAGCGCAAGGTCCTGAGTTCAATCCCCGGTAACCACATACAATGTTGGGTGTGGAGACTCACGCTAACCAACAATCAATACTGCATACCACAGTGCCAGGTGTGGTGGCTCACGCCTGTAATCCCAGCACTTGGGAGGCAGAGACAGGAGGATTGCTGAGTTCAAGGCTTGCCTGGGCTACATAGTGAGCTCAGAGCTGGCCTGAACTACAAAGCGAGACCCTGTCTCAAAAAAAAAAAAAAAAAAAAAAGAGAGTAATGAGGAGCTCAGAAAATTACCAAGTGCCCCAAATGGAGCAGGAAGAAGAGCAACCCTTCAACACCCGTATCACAACCAAGAACCAGTCCAGTGCTGCATAGCGTGCTGTCAATACAGCTCCGGCTATGGCTCCTGAGACCCCTGAAAGGTTGACATGGCCACACTGCTGCCACCATGACTACCAAGACAGCTTCTCAGTGCCCAAGCTGGGGGTATGTGATGGGCTGAGCCTGTAGCTGTGCCCACTCTGAAGGCTAGAAAGCCAAGAAGCCTGTGGACCCCAAGGTCCACTGCTGAGTCCCCGTAAAAGGTGAAAAAGTGATAGAAGTTAAAAAGTGGTAACATGTAGAAAAGAAAAAGACAAATTCAAACATGCTATGAGGAACTATATGCCAGGCAGTGTTCTAAATAGTGAACACGTCAGACACAACCTTGGTCTGGGAGAGCTTGCACTTCAGCAGGAGACAGGAAGTAGCAAACGTGTGTGTGTGTGTGCACGTGCGCGCATGTATGTGTGTGGGTGTGAGCCACACATTGCTAAGTGCCAGGAAGAACGAGGTGGGGTGGGGGCACCATCCTGTGGAGCACATGTCTGAAATCTGAAGGAAGAGAAAGAGGTGGTACTAGCCAACTGGGCAGAGCTTTGCACAGGGCAAGGACAGGAAAGAGCAAAGGGTCTGGGGCCAGGCAGGTCTGAACCGTAGAGGAGTACATAGCCCTTGAGGCTGGGCAGAGAGTCCACAGAGACGTGCAGGGGATTAGTGGAGCCCCCGCCCTGGGCGTGAAGGGAGCTGTTGGAGGGCTTGAACAGAGACTTGCATTTCTGGAGGCCTCTGCGTGCTGTTGGAGGACAGACCCAGGCCAGAAGTGTGGGCAGGGACACCAAGAAGCATTGCCCAGCATCGAGTGGACTAAAGGTAGAGTCATCAGACCCTGCTAGGCTGGATGTTTTGTCACCTTCCTCTCGTGAACACACACACATGTGTACATGCACACACATGTAAACATACATATATGTACATGTGTGCACGTGCATGTAGGCAAAACAAGAAAACTGCAGCTCTCACCAGGTTGCTCTGTAAAAGCTGATGCTAATCAGTAAACCAAGTGTGACAGAGCCACATGTTGGCCAGCACGAGCCCCACATTCCTGACTGAGGCTGGCGTCACTGAACAGTTGGGTTGGTTAATGTTTATGAGGTGCCAGGGACTGTTCTAAACACTTACACAGGTTGTGTACACATGTGAGCATTTATTACAGCCATGTCAGGAGGGAAGGAATACTGCTATCTTTATTTTATAGGCAATGAACCTGAAGTATGGAAGGATTAAGTAATTGGGGGGCCTAAATTTACAGAGAAATCAAGCTTTGCTGCTGGAAAAGGATAAAATAATCCTTAAATAACCTTCTTGATGGACAGGTGGGGCTGTGCTGGGGCTCAAGTGCTTCCTGTAAAATGAGGGCATCAGAACGGGCGGGAGATTTAGCTCAGTGGTTCCCACACCTGCCTCGCAAGTGCAAGGTCCTGAGTTCGATCCCGGTAACCACATACAGTGCCAGGCATGGTGGCTCATGCCTGTAATCCCAGCACTCGGGAGGCAGAGACAGGAGGATTGCTGAGTTCCAGGCTTGCCTGGGCTACATAACAAGCTCAGGGCCAGCCTGAACTATAAAACGAAAACCTGTCTCAAAAAAAAAAAAAAAAAAAAGAGAGAGAGCATCAGAAAAGATGAACACTAAAGCCTGTACCCAGAAATGCCTGTGAGTTCTTCATTGCTGCAAAAATTCTTCCTTTGCCTCCTCTGCATTATAACATTAAAGAGAAACTATTCATATTTTCTAAACACCAACAGTGAACAACTGAAGATTACATGAAAGACTAACTTGGTTTTATGAAGTACTTACATTTGTGTTCTAATAATTGTCACCTATGATAATTAATTTAATGAATAGTGTTCCTTTATTTAGAAAAATTGTACTCTCACATACACAGAGCCAACACAGATGAAAAGACAACGAAGAACACTATAGCTCAAGGGATGGCTAGTTGTTTTGACAAAACATCCACTGATTTGTTCATCCCCAGCCACCTGCCCACCTATCAATGGATCTATTGCACACCCCAACACCGACTCATCCATCCACCCACCCACCCATCCATCCCCATAAGAACTCTGAGTTCCTACTATCCATTCAGTCATTCAAAGAAGGTTAAGATGTTGTGAAGCAGTAATGGCAGGGTACAGACTGAGTGGAGCCCAGTTCCCTCAGCCTGACTGTGGAGCTCAGCAACACAAGGTAGGTCTCACCTGGAGCTGGGAAGGGAGCCGATTTGTGCACCTCTGCTTTGAGCCTCATGCTGTGGGCTGAGCTGTAGGAGGAGGAGGGTCTGCCCCAGGTGACACAGCTTGCTTTTGGCCACAAGTGATCCCCAGGGAAGGGCAGCCATGGGCAGTAGCAGCCCACACTCACTGCCTCCTCCAGGGGTGCGGAGGTGTCCGCAGGCATCTGGGGAGCCCTGGGCCTGAGTCTGTATCCTAACCAGGATGAAAGTGTATCCTAACCAGGATGGGCGCAAATGGGCCTGTGTATTCAGTAATAAAGGGTAAATGGCTCTATGCCCCCAGGGGCTGTCAGGAGACTCAATGAGGTACAGTGTACGGCCCATCAGTTGGTGCTCAGCACATCATAAACATGTAATTTAAAAAAAATGGTTCACTTTGGTAAAAACTAGTATTTAGTAAAAATTGATTCATGGGTTTAATGATTATGAGTTTATTTTGTGACAGTTGGCAATAAACCTTTCTCTGAAGTCTCTGTGGTTGAAAGAAGCATAGAAATTTGGAACACAGGAGCCCCAGTCTGTGAGATGTACGTGATGGCTCAGCAACCGAAGGGCCTCGGAGTCCAAGTGGCTCCACATCAGCCAGAATTTCCATTCAGACAGCCAGGGGCACAGGTGGTCAGTGGGGTCTCGGAGACTGAGCTCAGGGTTCAGGGTGAATTCATTACCTAAGCCTAAAACAAGCTCAAGGGTGGGGAATGTGGGGCTGAGAGGTTGCAGGGTGTCCCCAGCCCTGGGCCTCCCTCCCAACCCGAGAGCTGACTCAACCTCCGAGTTTTGTGCCAACAGCTTTGGTTCCAGGCCCCAACTTATCCCTAACACAAACCTTCCTGGGCTCCCTGGGCCTTTTTTACCCCCACTCTTGTCCCACTGGTTTAGGCACTGAGATGCCTATGGTCCTGCTGAACCTGCAGAGCCTGAAATGACACATGCGTGCACTTGGGTGGGTGTGAAGAAGAGCAAACCATTGCCATAGCTGAAGATGGTGTCACCTGTCTTGAGATTACTGTATATAAATCAGCATTTTCTTTTCTCACCTTACAAACATTTGATGGGGAGTAATGACAACAGGGCAGAGGAGGAAGAAGGCAAAACACAGAAAAGGCAAATTGGACACAAATGTGACATGCATTTGCATTTTTCATCTTTAATTTCTAGAAACACTTTCTGGAACCAGGAGCTTAATGGAATAAGAATCTTTGCTCTGATCTCTGTCCAACTTAACATGCAGAGAAGTAGCTTGATTTCCTCTCCCTTCCTCTTCCCCTCCTTTTCTTTTTGGTTCTCTCTTTTTTCCTGCTCTCTCATCCCCCTCCACCCTTGTTTCAACCTCCACCTTGGCCAATGACACCACACCCCACCCACAGATGTTCTCTCTGGAACATTAGCCCCATGGTAAGGCAGCCCAGTGATGCCAAACTGAGCAAATCCAAATTCAATGAGGATCCTGTCCATGTGGTGTTCCCTCTTCCTAGTAAGGACCTAGTGGCAACATCCAGTTCATTGAGCTAGAAACAGCAGAATTCTTCAGTATTGCCTTTCCTTCTGACTCACATGTCTCATGCCCAAGTTACCGAGCTCTCCCTACACTCCGATCCCACTGTGTCCTCTCCATGATGACCCAAGCAGCCCTGTCTAAATCATGGACAAAGCCTCCTAATTAATTTCTTTGCCATCCGCCCATCCATTACCCATCCTATAAATATTTATTGAGCACCTTTAATTTGCTAAGCACTATTTAGGATTTAGGGATACAGGATAAACCAAACAACCATGGAATTTACATTCTAGTGGGGTGACCTGATAACAAACAATAAATAAAGCACTTGTGGATGAAGATGGCAAATTGAAACTGTCTCATAAAGTTGTTTTGCCAATACTTTAGTAACAACCTCCTACCCAATAAATAATGAAGTCAAAATAAGCAGAAGAAATTCACTAGGACCAATTAAAGAGGCATACACTTCAAAAAGCTGTCAACCAAGAAAATAAACAAGATTGTAGAATTGTGTGGAGAAGCCTTATGGGACTGGGTCCAGAAGGGGTGCACTGCCCTGGAAGCTGCAGAGGGGAGTCAGCAAATCCTGAGAACTCACCCTAAGACCTCAGCGCTGAGATGCTAAGCATTCAGGGTTATTGGTCCATTTTCTCTCTTAACTGAAGAGTAGTGGAAATAGCTACTGTGGAGAAATAGGAGAGATGCAGAAAGTGGGAAACTGGGTTGACTCTGCCGGAAGGGAAGGCTGCAGGCACCATACCAAATTTGGGCAACAATGAAGCGTGGGGAGGGAACAATGTCACAAACTAAGAGCAGAAATCAGGACATCAGGACATCTCCAGGGGCAGGCACTCTGCCCACTGAGCCTTCTCCCTCCTCCTCACCCAGTTCCCTCGCTCTCCCAGTGAAATTGAGAGGCACAAACACTGGAGGAAGCGAGTGCTGAGGTCATCACGTTCTGTCTTTCAGACCAAGAGGAGACACTGAGTTCCCCAACGTGAACAAAGTGACGAGAAGAATCATAGGAACCCCACAGCCACATCAGGGTGAAAAGGGGGTGTAGCATACAAACGAACAGGATCCTGAGGAAGCGGAGCCTGAGCCCCAGTGGGGCCTCTGCCTCTTTGTTTTCAGCATGGTGCTGCCCAGCCAGTCTGGATCCATCCTTGGACGGAGAGCCTGGAGGTGAGATGAGATGGCAAAGTAAGGTGGAGTATGAGGGGTTCAGATTTCAGGAAAGAGTGGCATATAGTTCAAATATAAACTAGAAAAAAGAAACGGAATAGATGTGGAAATTGAAGAATGATGTAGAGAAAAAGCTTACAATAATCACAGTGAAGGTGGACAAGAGAGATGGGAATGAGGGAGAGAAGATCCTGCTGGGCATGAGGATGGCAGGGGTCCAGGGTGGGGGCGCATCCAAGAGAAGAGCGGAGGGATATGTGGAAGTGAGGCTCAGAGACATAAAGAAACAGGACACCATGTTTCACCACTGTGTGACACTAAAGTATGTTCTGAATAAGTACAAAAGCTGAGAACTAAAACGTATTCTAATTAAGAGAGTAAAGTTTGGTGAGAAAGTCTTCACGTGTCCTATCCAAAAAGCAGATCATACCCAAAAGTGAAAGGCAAGGAGAGTTCAGCCTTTTTCAGGCCACACCTGGTCAGTGTGGAGGAGCTGTGCAGAGCCCCTAACCCAGCCACAGGTGCTGGGAGTGATGCTAGTTTACATGCTCTAGAGAAACACCTGGCATAGGCTCAGAAAGCTGAGCACACACGCCCTATGAGTGCACCAGCTGCTCCCTTGGCTGGCTGTCCCCAAACTGGCCAAACACACTCCAGGAGACAAGTGCAGGAAAGTTTATCACAGCACTGTTTATGATAGAAAAACCAGAGCCAGCTCATTGTCCATGACAGCGTGTGGCTGGTGGGCTCAGGACATTCCTAACATGATATACCCAGGCACAGTGACAACTAGGAAACCGTGGTTGCACACAGAGTGAGGCTGGGTTTATTGTGTTTAAAACAAAGTTAACATGTCACTTAAGGACAAATGCACGTGCTGTTTCAAGGAAGCAGGACAGCAATGCCCTGAGGGCTGGTGGGGTTGGGTGGGTGGGGGGGCCTCAGGTAGCGCCAAGAGCCAGAGAAACCTTCTCAAATTTGCTGAAGGAATTTGCTGAAGGAATGTAACCTTCTGACTCCTTCTTGGAAATAAATAACCTATTGGTTAAAAGTCCAACCTTTTAGATGAATTAATCAAATGAAGAACTCAAGAATAGTGAGCGTATTGTAAGAATCAGAATATTGAATTCATTAAATATAGAATTGCTACTAAAAAGACAAATGTGAGATTATGGCTACAAAACAGACACAGATGTCATAAACTTCTAAATGGAACAATAATAATCACTTTCTAGTGCAGGCCAAGCAATGAGATTTCACACCTGACCATGTCAGAGCAGATGAGCAGATTTATTCCCATCTTAAGGAACTTAAAAATAAGCAAAATAGATAAGATTTCTAGAAATCATACCCCAAGCAACCAGGGATGTGCCCCTGAGAGGTGAGAAATGCTCTCTTGGCTCCTGACTACCTCCTGCCCTGGCTTCTGAGCCCTGGTGCCATGTGGCCATGTTGTGAGGATGAGGCCAGCCAGGTGAGAGGTGTAGCTCTGCAGAGGTGGGAGAAACTAGAATGGGGCGGGTGGAATACCTCGGAATCAAGCACAGATGTCCTTGGCCAAGGGCAGGACAGAGAGTGAGACCCAGTAGGACTGGCATCAAGCAGGAGCCCTAAAGTGGACAGACCTCCGGCTGGACCTCTAAAAGAAAGAATGCAACAAGATGATGTGGCCATGAGCTCTCCAATAGGAAAGTGGAAACAGTCTAAAGCCCAACCAGGAAAAGCAATATCCATTCTGGACTCAAGGCCAAACACAAATACGTTCAATGTCAAATAGGAAGCAAGCTTATACAGCCAACATGTATCCCAATGCCTGGTTCCAGGTGCTCTCACGCTTCCTGAACTGCTCAACGCAGGTCCTATTGAGAAGACAGTGTTCCCATCTCTAGGCCATTTGACACAAAACCAAGAACAGGGTTGCTGTGTATGACAGTTACTACTTTCTGTGCTCAACATATCATTTTGAGGATTAGAACTCAGTATTTGTGATAGTATCTTTCAATTTTAATGACTTTTTATATGCTGTTATTTATTTATTTATTTATTTATTTATTTATTTATTTATTTATTTATTTATTTATTTATTTATTTATTTTTAGACAGAGTCTCGCTTTGTAGTTCAGGCTGGCCCTGAGCTCACTAAGTAGCCCAGGCAAGCCCCGGGAACTCAGCAATCCTCCTGTCTCTGCCTCCCAAGTGCTGGGATTACAGGCGTGAGCCACCATGCCCGGCACTGTGTTATGTAGTATTAATTGCTGGTGGGTGTGAGTCACTACACCCAGCATTGTATGTGGTTACCAGGATCGAACTCAGGACCTGGCACTTGCAAGGCAGGCATCGGAACCACTGAGCTAAATCTCCGGCCCTGTTTATATTTTTTATTCTTTTAATCTTTCTGTGTTCAAATGTCTGTCACATAGTTTATAAATATAAAATCTATAAACCCTGTACAAATTCTCAAAATAATTATACAATTATTATTATATATTTTTAAGAGAAAACCTTCAAAATGTTTATTATAACCTTATCATGTAAAGGTGTTATAAAAATTTATGAATATAAATTAATATAAGGTATTATAAGAATATAAAATATAAGAATATAAAATTGTAATCCCTCTCGAGTGCTGTAATCCCAGCACTCGAGAGGCAGAGACAGGAGGATTGCTGAGTTCCAGGCTTGCCTGGGCTACAGAGTGAGCTCAGGGCCAGCCTGAACTAAAAAGTGAGACACTGTCTCAAAAAAAAAAAAAAAGCTATAATACGACTTTCAAGACATTCCAAGATTTCTTGGAACATACGATTTGCCCCTTTACTCCAAAGACTCATGGTTACTTTTCTGTCTGGAGAATCCCTGTGTGTCTCCAAACCCTAGCCCCCATGATTGTTCTCTTCTTTAAGATTTTCTGTATTAAGAAAACAAAACTAAAAAAGTTTGTAGGAGCCAAGGGTGAAGGCTGTATACTGGGAGCCCAGCACACTCTCTTGGCCAGAAAGGCATGGCTTCAGGTGCTGCTGGATCCAGAAGCCCCTGCCCCTTGTGCCCTCCACCTACTCTTCCTTGCACAGGTGCCTGAAGTGTCTTCAGGGCTCATGAAGAGGGAAGGGGTGCAGCCTGGCAGGCCTGCCAAGGGTCAAGGGGAGCTTCCTCATTGTTTCTGCATGTGCCTGTCTCATCCTTGAGCCTCTGAACTTCTAGGGGTGATGCGGTGCCCTGGTCACCAGTGCTGCTGACTGCACAGTCTGAGTTCCCACAGGAAGATGGAGTCCCCTGTCTGACCTGAGAGGGAGGGTACGTGCCCATGTGAGGCAGCCATCTCCCGTTTTTCCTCCCCTGTACATACTCCCTCCTGAGACACCACTTCTTTCTGGGCCGAATGCCTCCTCATGTCCTCACTCTATAACTCCTCAGGGCACTGGGTTTGCTCATTGGCTGTTCAGCACCTGGCAGGTGCCCAGCTGCAGCCAGCAGGCCCTGGCAGCGGGCATTCACCAACGTCAGGATGTGTCAAACATTGTGCAAAATGCCACATGAACTGGTTCCCTCCTTATAGCCATAGGACAAGGGAGGTGTGATGACACCGAAGGGTTATTGGCTGAGTCAATGTTAGTCATGTGCTATAGATTACATTTAGAATGTCCCCAAAGGGCTGTGTTAGAGGTCTGGGCCCCAGCATGGCCACGTCAGGAACAGGGGGACATTGCTGGCCCTGGGCCTGCCCTTGAAGGGGTAGGGCACCCTTGAGCTCTTTCTTTCTTACTGTTTTTTACATCCTTGCTGGCACGAGGTAAGTGGCTCACCTTCTCCCTGGGGTTCCCTTTGTGACATTTGCCCCCTGTGCCACCTAAGGCCACACAAGCAGTGTGTCCATCTGCTCTTGGACTGGAAACTCCAAAACTAGGAGCCAAAATAAACCTTTGCTCTTCATAACTTACCTCAGCCATTTTAGATGATGACAGAAAGCTGACTAACACATGCTTTAAAGAAACTACCAGGAGAACCCCATTATGGAGTCACCACAGTGACAGGATGTGGGGCTGAAAAGGGAACTGCTCTCCCTGAAGGTATTGTATCTGACTGTGTGATGAGGGTGAGCTGAGCCCCTCCAGAGGGCTGGGCCAGGGCCGATGACACGCTAGAGGCAGAGGCACTGGCCACCTCTACCTCTCATGCTGTCATAAAAAGTCTGGGTCGTCTCTACCAGGCAGCAAACAGAGGAAAAACTGCCTTTTGGCATAAGCAGTCCTGACACTGGCCATTGTCCAAGACACACAGAAGGAATCCCTCTGGCAGAGGTGTCCTCTGAGTTGCAGAGCAAGAGGGACCTTAAAAATCATATAAGACTGGGGCCAGAGGATTAGCTCAGTGGTTCCGGTGCCTGCCTCACAAGCGCAAGGTCCTGAGTTCGATCCCTAGTAACCACATACAATGCTAGATGTGGAGACTCATGCCCACCAGCAATCAATACCACATACCACAGTGCCGGGTGTGGTGGCTCAAGCCTGTAATCCCAGCACTCGGGAGGCAGAGGCAGGAGGATTGCTGAGTTCGAGGCTTGCCTGGACTACATAGTGAGTTCAGAGCCAGCCTGAACTACAAAGTGAGACCCTGTCTCAAAAAAAAAAAATCATCTAAGACTGGGCTTCTGTTTTTGAAATGAGGAAACAGAGGCCTGCAGAAATTAGAGATCACACAGCTAGTATATAGAGAAACTAGAAACTGGAAGCAGAACCTAGATTTCTCTTGGCGTCCCTGAGGATTCCCGTATGTCAAATCTATGCTCACATAACCAAGGAGACAAAGGCAGCACCCTTAACCCCACCTTAACAGGTGGGCTGTTTTCCATTGAGCTTTTGACTGGAAGCCTTTTTCTATGATCTGTAGAAGGTGGGCCTTTCAGGACAGACACATTCTATTGCCTGGAATTGTCTGCTCGCAGGTTGGCAGAGTGTCTGCCCAGACCTGAATGAGGCCCTTCAGTGGAGTTTCTGTGCTTCCTCCAGGGTGGTGCCAAAGACCTGGCTCTATGGTCTGCTCAGCAGAAGGGCTAGGGTCACTCTGCATTTTCTGAACCCCTCTGTTCTGGCTACCAGCCTACCTGTGGAGCTTTTTCCAGACTGGGGACACGTTTAGCTCTATTCTTAGAGAATTTCTAAGCTATTTTCTGTGACTAGGGCTGGGCTGCTCAAATTATCAGGACATTAAGCAGGGGCTGATCTTGTAGGTGCTGGAATGAATTCCAGACACCTGCCTGTGCCGGGCGAGGGGTGGTGGGATGGCCATGATGGGCAGGGCATGAGCTTTGGTACCTCAGGGCTGACTATGGAGCAGTGCGAAATCAAGCCCTGTGCTTTTAAGTAAAAAGTCTTTCTTCTGCCTGATACATTTGTCTTTATAGCAACACAATTTTAAGATGTTTAAAGGCTGTGACTGCAAGTCAACAACTACCAAAGACATCTGAATTTCATCATCACAGGACATGTCTGGTCTTTTGATGATAGACTAGCAAAGTCTAAAAACACAAGACACATACCAAGGACTAAGAAGGAAGATTTTGAAATGTTTCACCATAGAAAAATAATGTGTTTTTCTAGATGTTTGAGAAGATTAATGTGTTTAACCTCATTTCAGCACCACACAGGTATCTATATAACATGTTATACCATTAATAAATATGATCTCTGTATTTTATAAAATAATTTAATTCAAATAAGAAAATATTTAAATGTTAAAAGCACATAATTCATATATTGTTACATTATTTCACATTAGTAAGAAGTAATTTTTCTTACTTTTAGCAACATTATCAGTTATATTATGATGATAAAGAAGTTCAATAATTTATGTCCCATTAGCAGCAGGGACCCAAAGAATTAAATACCAAAAGCAACTATATTGAAGTACCCAAGTACTTCAAAAGTATATGTACTTGGGGCTGGAGATTTAGCTCAGTGGTTCCGGCACCTGCCTAGCAAGTGCAAGGTCCTGAGTTCGATCCCGCTAACCACACAGAATACTGGGCACGGTGACTCACGCCCACCAGCAATCAATACCACATACCACAGTGCCAGGCGTGGTGGCTCACGCCTGTAGTCCCAGCACTCGGGAGGCAGAGACAGGAGGATTGCTGAGTTCCTGGGGCTTGCCTGGGCTCCATAGTGAGCTCAGGGCCAGCCTGAACTACAAAGCGAGACCCTGTCTCAAAAAAAAAACAAAAACAAAAACAAAAAAAGTATATGTACTTGCTGGGTGTGGTGGCTTACGCCTGTAATCCCAGTACTTGGGAGGCAGAGACAGGAGGATTGCTGAGTTCAAGGCTTGCCTGGGCTACATAGTGAGCTCAGGGCCAGCCTGAACTACAAAGCGAGACCCTGTCTCAAAAAAAAAAAAAAAGTATATGTACTTTTACAGAAGTATAAGGAAAATGTATTTTAAAAAGTTATTTCTTCTAAAATATTTCCTTTTACTTGCTTTTGCAGAGCTAGGGGAGAACCCAGGATCCTGGGAATGCCAAACACTCCACACTGAGCATGTCCTAAACCCCTAGGTTTATTTATTACAATTAAAAGCTAAATTAAAAGTTATAATTAATACATGTGACTATTTTAGATCATACCTATTTTTAAAAGATGAAATTTCTTATTCAGTTCATTGAAAAAGGTAGTAAATGTTATTGCCTCTTTTTGTGCAAATAAAGCTGTCAACAGTCTGTCTTGCTGTCACATCACACACGTGGCTCACACACACACGGGAGCTCAGTGCCTGGTGCCCATTACCAGTCTGCCTGCTCACTAACACTCTCCGTGGCCTCCTTGTTGGTGCTGTCCCTGCACGTCCTCGGCGGGTGGGCATGGTGGTACTGCCTTCCTGCTTCTGCTCTCACACAGTTCACAGGTATCCTTTCCTCTGTCTGTTGAATACTCCGCTTTCTCCCATTTTGGATTATTTATTGGCGATTTCAAGGTTTAAGTGGTTCCCAAGTGGCCAGGAAACGGTGGAACATTTGTTTAGCCTCAAGGCCTTGTGTTCATGCCTGTTCCGCAAAAACAAAACAAACCAAACAAAATGGGCACACACATCACTAAAGTACACTCTGGAGTTCCTGTCTTTTATCTAAGTCTTCCGTTCCCTAGAGGTTACCACACCACTGGGATGGCATCTACCTCCACACCAGCAGTGACGCCTCCCACCCACTTCACGTCACACACACGCGGTCACTCATTGTTTTGAAAATAAAGGGCAGGAGAGGGAGGAAAGCATCTCTCCAGGGCCCAGATAGTGATGTCAACAGGATGAGCATTCAGCATTGCAAGCGTGCTGTGCCACACAGAGCACCACACCCTGGTGACAAAGCCTCCTCTGTGTTTGGTGATGTGTCCATTTTGCGTGCATGGGTTTGATACTCAGGGACCTCTGAAGCACAGGCCCAGGGCAGAATGAATTACAGATAGTCCTCATATCCAGGAATTCCGCATCCATAGATCCAACCAACTGTGGATTGAAAATATTAGCTTCCCCATCTCAGATTTGTTTCTGTACTAAAAATGTGCATACTTTTATTATCACTGCTCTCTAAATAATATGTCATAATATCTATTTTCATGGTGTTTCTATTATATCATATTTATAATAAGCAATCTAGAGATAATATAAAATACATGGGAGGAGATGCCTAGGTTCTGCGCAAATGCTATTCCACTTTACATAAAGACCCTGGGAACTGAAAGATCTGGTGTCCATGGGAGCTTGGCCCAGTCTCTGGGGACACCCAGGGGTGACCCTCATCTCAGAGTAATTCTTTATGGCAGCCTCTAGCTTGGCAACCCCAGGTTGTACCCAGAAGGTTCTACAAAATCAGAACAGAGGAAGATGGGTGAGCATAGCTCTGTTTAGTGTCCCCTGATGTCTGAGGCACCCGAATCCTTGTCAATATGTTTGTCCATCCTCTCTTTATCACAACCCAATTCCATAATCTCTGAAACCCCCATAGGAGAGTGAAACCTCAGGTGTGTTCGACAGACTACAGGGGTCTAATGCTCCAGCACTTGTAAACGCAAAGCCGGTAATATCCTTCATCACTAAGAAACCGAAAGAGCCCTGCCCCACGGCACATGTCCTGAGGGCAGAGGTCTCTACCTCCCTGCTCTGTCTCCAGTACAGAGTCCTTAGGCATTCAGGTTGGCTCCAGAGGACTCCAGACCAGTGTTCCAGTGAGGCAAGCTGTCTGCAGCTGCCTGAGTCAGATTAAGGTTAATTAGCCCCTGGGAAGCCAGGCTCCTCCATGTTGCGTGATAGCAGATTATGGAGCTTGTGGACTGAGCCCAGTCTGTGGTGATCTTGCCAAGTTCATGTGATCTGAGAGGCCTCTTGTTGGCTGCCAGGTGGCCTCTCTGGGCACCTTCTCTCCACACTGCCATGTTCCATTGTTCATCTACCTCCTCAGGATTCTTAGTTTAATTCTGCAAGTGGAGAAACTGAAGTTTGAAGCATGAATGATTCTCCAGGGAACCAACCAGTAGGGAAGGGAGCCACAGTGAGTCCATGTTTACTGTTGTGTGTTTGCAACAACTGACAGGTAAACTGAGCCTTCCAGGCTCCTTTCTGTCCCAGTGGTGGCTGGCTGCTCACACACAGGCTGCTGCACCATGGCATAAGGACACAGAGCAAGTCCTCATCTCGTGTCCCTGCCTCACAGCCTGCTCTGCCCTGTCTCGTGCTCCTAACAGTGGAGAGTCTGGGAGTCAGCAAGAAGGCAGCTCTTTCCCAAACTGAGCTATAGGCTGGGGCTAAGAATAGCAGTGACCCTACAGGGCTTTTGAATGCAAACATGGTGTCACCCTGCAGCAGGGCTGCAGGGCCACGAGCAGCATGTGTGGAGCAGCAGTACAGAAAGGGAGACCAGCTGCCCACCGCTACTTGTGGGAGCAGCTGCTCTTCCAGCCCAGACCACATGTCCATAATAGGGAGAGGAGTGTAGCCCTGTAAGGGAGTTCCCCTGGGGCTGGAAGAGAGCCGATGAGTCTTTGGCTTACGGCCGTCAGCCTGGGGCTTCTCATGTCTTCCTGCTATCCTATCCTTCCAGCCCCCCAGCCATACTGTTTTTGGCCTTTGGCTCCCATGAAAATTTATTTCCCATCTTGCGGCTGTTGAGATGATCCACAGTGCCTTTTCGACCTTGAGATGAGCCAAAGCCGTGGGATGTGACCATGATTTGCCATCTGGCCCACCAAGCTGCTGAAGGACAGCAGGACAAGCAGGACCTGGTTGTGGGGCCCAGAGACTGAAGTTGTGAGAAGCCCGTCACACACAGGGGTGAGGCTGTCCCACTGCTGGCCGGGGAAGGAAGCAAGGAGGCAGGGAAGGAAGAGGGGCCTCCCAGCCTGGCGTCAGCTTACTCATGGCCACTGCTGAGAGATCTTTTTGCTGTTGTTTCCAATGCAGAGAGAAGGGACTTCTGGGCAGGAAGAGGGCTCAAAAATGCTTCCACTTGTCCCTTCCCCACAGCTCCTTCCTAGCACTGCTGTATGCAAGAAGGCTCTGAATGTTTTCTGCCTACTGCACCCATGTCCAGATGACGGGCTGTCTGAGGGTCCCCTTAAGGTTTTCCACTCAGGGCCTCACGGGACCTGTGGAGCCTGAGCACCTTTGTGGTTGTCCTTCCAGGGACAAGGTCTTGGCCAGTGTCCCCACAAGACTGTGTGGCCAGTGTGGCCACTGGGGCGGTGTGAGCAGTCACTGGAGATGTGTATTCTGGGGGCCGGCGCTGTGGGGTGCGGGCGGACTCAGGAGCAAGGCCAGCATGGGCTGCACACAGTGTCCCTGAAGGTTCATGGAGCACAGGTCTTGCCTTCAGCTACTGGGACATGGGACACAGAGCTTAGCTCCCTCTCTTATATGTAGCTAGGGCTTTTAAACCATTCTACAATAAATATGACTTATTTGTGTTTCTTTTATGTTATTTTGAGGCTGGGGATGGAACCCATGTGTACAAAGTATACTCTGCCTTTGAGCTACCCTCCAACCCACTCTCCAAGCACTAGGTGGGGGTTGTCTTGTTTAAGTTTCAGTATACACTTATCAGAAATGATATTCATTCATCATACGCCAGAGTCCCCATGATAACTGTTTCTGGAGCCCCGGGAGGTGTGAGGCATGTGAAAGTGATTGTCACCCTTCTTTGACATGTGTGTCAGAAGCACTTTCAAGGCTGTGTGGATCTGGGATGGGGTGAGCCCTGTGGAAGACAAAGGGGTTTATGGGGAAGACGCCGTCCGAGCCAGCTTTGCTCGGCCAGCGGATCACCTGCCACAGCACACCTCCCTCTCTGTCACGCCCTGCCTGGGCTCTGTGGCAGCCCTGTTCTCCCCCCAAAACCGGCGTTACAGCCTCCTTTGAGTCACGTGTGAGCATCATTCACATGCTATGTGTTACATGCTATGTATTTTTTTTTTGAGACAGGGTCTCACTTTGTAGTTCAGGCTGGCTCTGAGCTCACTATGTAGCCCAGCCAAGCCTCGAACTTAGCAATCCTCCTGCCTCTGCCTCCCGAGTGCTGGGATTACAGGCATGAGCCACCATGCCCGGCACATGCTATGTACTTTTTCATGTGTGTGCTGCCCAAATACACCCATCCCTTTTGAGGACAGGAGCTACTATTCTATAGCTTTCAGCAGCCAAAGAATCCTAGAAAAAGTGTTGGCAGTTATGAATAAACATATATGTTCCATTAATAATTTAGTGAATGTGGCAGAAGATATTTTACTACTTGGTATTTTAAATTGTTAAGCTATCCTCATAAAAGACTCACTGTCATAAATTAAGAGTTGCAGGCACAAGGCCAGACTCTTCAAATATGTTCCCTGTCTTTGAGGGAGACCAGAGTAGCATAAAATAGTGGGAAAATGAAAGTGTCAATAAGGTATAAATTCATTTGTTGTACCAAAAAATGAAAAGTCTGAGTAAAATATGTTCCTACATAATTCAGCTTTGTTTAGATACAAAACCAGGCGCTCAGAGTCATTGTCAGAGTTAGAAACAACTCTTTCTTTAGAATAAGGGATTACTTTGGAAAAGTGTCCAGCATTTTTACTTTGTCTTCAGAAAGGATAGCAGCCTCCACTTGGTGCCGGCCCAGAGTAAGAGCCGGAGAAGTCAGACCAACGGCAGCTTCTGACTCTGGACTTTACTCCCCCCACTAAGGAGTCTGGGTTAGTTGTCCGTGCCTGCTGCTGCCTCCTCTCTGGCTCCATCTCACTGCTCTGCCCTCTGTGGCTTCCATTCCCAAGGCTCAGGACAGCTACGGGTGCTCCAGCCATTCTGTCTGCCATTCAGAAGCACAAAGGACAAAAAGAGAGAGGATTCGCTCTTCCTGAAGAATCTCTGAGGGAGTCACCGTTTTGGTGACACTGTGGACTGTGATCACTCTTGGCACCAACATGCCCAGCTAAATATCAGGTCACAAAGATAACATTTTTAGATGAATAAAATAAATGCATAAGAGCACAAAGGAATCAAACCACAGTGAAATTTGCTTCTACTGACCGAATGTCTGAGGTCTGCAGAACCAATACATCCGTTTGTTAGTGCAGAAAATGGGGCACAGTTTTTCATTTCTTATGCTTAACATGGGGGGAAACTCCTGAACAGTTTATCCACATTTAAAGAATTGTGGCGCTCTTAAGCCTAGTCCTATATTGTAGGTTATGATGGATAAAAGGAAAGATATAACCTCTCTTCTCAGTTATTCTCTAAGTCACCTGAGAACTTCATAAAATAAAGAATATTCAACTTATAAAGTTTGGATCTGAAAATATTTCTCAAAGACCCATGTGTTAAGGACGAGTCTCTGGTGGGCACTGTTGGGAGGCGCTAGAACTTCCTTTAAGAGGTGGGATCAGTGGGAGGAAGTTGGGTTGCTCAGGATGGGCCTGAGGGGCTGAGCTCCAGCCCCTTCTCTTCTCTCTGCCTACTTTCCAGTTCCTCCAACACTCCTCTCAATGTGCTGCCTCCCCACAGGCTCAGAAGCTGCAGGGCACCAACAATGAATGGGAACCTACAGAACTGTGGCCCCAAATACACCTCCCTGCTGTGAAGCTGGTGGTCTCAGGCATCTTATTACATTTTGTTACATCTTGTTACAGCATAAAGCTGTCTCACACAGTGGCCACACAGACAAAGTCTATCCACCGGAATTCAGGGAGTTCAAAGAAAGGGGAAGGTCATATACAGTGGGCTGAGGGAGTGAAAAAAGTGTAAGATTATCCTAGAAGAGAGGAGAGGGGCTACATTTTCAGGGGAGAAGCAGAGAAAATGCAGTGGGGAAGTGGTAACAGGAGGCTCCTAAAAAGTTCTAAAGAAAAAACTTAGGTGAAATGATTGGCAAGGAGAGGTGTGAGTTTGAGTTTCTGAAAATAAAAGGACGAAAAAACTCAAGAAATGTCTGGGTACACATAGGTCAGTGTATACAAATGTGTAGAACTGGACCGGAGATTTAGCTCAGTGGTTCTGGCACCTGCCTAGCAAGAACAAGGTCCCTGGTTGACTCCTGGTAACCACATACAACAATGCCGGGTGTTTGTTTCTTTAAAAGCCAAACGAAGCTGGAGACAAATATAACAAAATGTAAACTATTAAAAATAAATTTTTGTTATGTCATTTTTTCTATTTCTAAACATTTCCCAAGCTTAAAAATAGAAGCCATCACTTCAAATCTTTTAAATGCACTTCTACTCTCTCTCTCAGATGCCACTGAGCTCACACAATCAATCCTCGCCTCACTTTGTTCTGAGGGGCTGATCCTGCGCAGCACTGAGCGCAGCACGTGGCAGTGGTCCCGGGGCTGTCTGGAGGTGCTCTGCTCCCTTGGCCTCAGCTTCAGCCCTCTTGGTATGGATGTTCCAGAGTAGCTCTGCCCGCCCCACAGCACCTGGCTTGCTCAGCAAGGTCAGCACTGGCTGGATTTCAGTTCTGCTCCCTGCTTCCTGCTGTACCTCACAGCAGACTTGGCTCTCACATCTCCTCCCTTAGTCTCCACCTCACGCAGATGCAGGACACGGCTGTTCTCGGCATTCCAGGCATCTTTGAATGGTCCAAGCTGTCCGGGTGCTCTTGCTCAGCTTCTGCATTTTGCCCCAGAACTTCCCCAAGGCTTCTGTTTTTCCAGCTATAAAATGGGGAGACTTGGCTCTACTGTGAGCTGGGGGGACAAATTAGGGCCCCTCAGCTCTCTGCAGACCCTGCCTTCCTGCTGGACCTAACCAAATACTGCTACACCTGCACCACAGCAGACCTGGTTTCTTGGGACAGTCTTGACTTGGAACATTTTGCTTTGCTGTCTAAATACAATGTATTTTCCCTGAGCAGTAGCTCATATGGGGCAGGGGTGAGGGCAAACAGAGTCAGGACAGCACCTGGGGGTGGGGCTCACACATGTGAGGAAAAGCAGGAAGAGGGGTAAAGGGCATTTTAAAGACCCTACCCTGTCACTCTGGCACCCATTCTTACCTCTCCACCCCAGGAGCTGGCAGCTCCTTGAGGCTGTGACTTTGCTGTGTCCCTGTGACTCCTGCACAGCTGGGCCCAGAGCCCATCAGCAGAGGACAGACATGCTGGGAACTACTGGGCTGCATGGCAGCCAGGACACAGCAGCGCAGGAGCTGGCAGTACTCCAGTGTGTGAGGGTGGGGCAGGTGGGTGGGGGCATGCACAGCTGTGTGAGGGTGGGGCAGGTGGGCGGGGGCATGCACAGCAGCAATCTGGTGTGTGTCACACACCTGGCTGTCACATGGCTGTCACGAGACAGCACTCACCCACATGGGCCTCTGATGGACCTCTTGGCGTGGACACAGATCTGTCCTCTAAGGCCTGATTATCTTTTGGCTGCAGAGGATGTCTTGTGAGAGCAGCAATGCTTGCCATTCTTTTTCTTTTCTATATTTATTTAGGGGTGCAGGAGTTGAACCCAGGCCCTTCACACTGAGCTCTGCTCCCAGCCCTTTCTGTTTGTTTTGGGAAAATGTCCCACTGAGTTGCTGAGTTGACCAACTTGGGTGTGAACTTGCCATCCTCCTGTCTCAGCCTTCTAGAGTGCTGGGGTTACAGGAAACAGTGCCATGCTGGTCACTGCACTCCACAATCCAAAGAAGGTCAGCTGCTGGGCTTGAGATTCATCCCAAGGTGCTTTACAGAGGAGGACACCAAGTCAGAGGTGCACAGCCTACTCTAGCTGCCCTGTCAGGCCGTGGAAGTGTAAAGCAGGGAACTGAACACAGGTCTTCCCTGTCCCACCGGGGCCTAGGCATTGCTGCTGAAGTAGAGGATGCAGACTATCTCACGGTGGGATCACCACAGCCTGGCCCATCACAGCCTGCTTGGAGCATGAGGTACGCAGTGGAAAGACCAAGCTGGATTGGAAAGGGGCAGGTGGAGGTGGCATCTCAGGTTGGCAATGTCCTCCACTGAGTCACTGGGAGAGGAGGGGTGTTGTTCGTCTCCACAAAAGCAGCACAGGAAGAAAACGGCTCACAAAGATGCTGCATACTTTAGCAAGGAAGCAGAGATGCAGACACATTCCAGCTCTTTAGAGGAAATCTTTGTAACAAAGGGGAAAAGCAGTCAGTAGCTTCTTTTTTTTTTTTTTTTTTTTTTTTTTTTTTTTTTTTTTTTTTTTTTTTTTTTTTGAGACAGGGTCTGGCTTTGTAGTTCAGGCTAGCTCTGAGCTCACTATGTAGCCCAGGCAAGCCTTGAACTCAGCAATCCTCCTGTCTCTGCCTTCCGAGTGCTGGGATTACAGGCGTGAGCCACCACACCCGGCACTGTGGTATGTGGTGCTCATTGCTGGTTGATTGCTGGTGGGCGTGAGTCTCCATGCCCAGCATTGTATATGGTTACCAGGGATCGAACTCAGGACCTTGCGCTTGCGAGGCAGGCGCGGGAACCACTGAGCTAACCCTCTGGCCCAGTAGCTTCATTTTTAACAAGGCAAATCTGAAGAGAACTTCGTGTGTGAGTGCCTGTTGCAGGGCTGTCCCACTTGAGATCACACAGCTAAGGGTTGCGGAGCAGCTTAGGGTCTGAGGTAAAGTGAGAGGTGGATGGTTCACTTGTCAACCTGTGCAACTGAGATCAGATTCCACTGCCTCCTTCCAGAAGCCTTCCCGGATCTCCGTCTCTTCCCCTTCCTGTCCTGGGTGGCATACTGCGCTCCGTGCCTAATCTTTCTCTACAGAGCACATCTCTTGGTCTCGGGCCTCAGGCTGCACGACAGTCACTTGCACGGCCCAGCCTTGGAGAGAAGGCGAAGTCTTCCTGAACTTCATACTCCAGTTCTGAGCCAAGGGCCTGGCCTAGTTGGTGCTTGGTAAATGTCACAACACAGAGATGAGCAAAGATGAGAGGAAGGACAGACATTCCAGGAGACAGGACATTTCTTCATGGATTTGTCTCAGAAGTATCTACCCAGCGCTTGTGTGCTGATGGTGACTAGTTAGGCCCTGTGTACACTGTGTCAGGAGTTCAGGAAGATCTTTCAAAAGTACATGTATTTCTGGGGACATTTCTGAACCAAATACACATCTCTAACCATACACCAAAAGCACACATGCCACGTTTTGTCTCCCTGGAGTCTAGTTACTCCACAGTTTCTCTGCTCAGGCTGCACAGGGGCTCCCAGTCAAGCTCTGCGAGATGCGAGAGCTGGCTACCTGCCCCCACCAGAACCCGGGCAGCTGATTGGAGCTCAATAAATATTTGCTGAGTGATGAAGTGAGAAAAGGACCACAGAGTAGCTTAAATGCCACAAAATATCTACTGTAAATGTCCCTCCCTCCTGTGTATTGACACTTCCTTTACAAACAGTCCTATCAGCTTTATCTTCTTCTAGAACCCTACAGACTAGACTAGAAGAAAGGAAAAGAACTTTTACTCTTATAAATCTATTGTCTAATTATCTAGAAACAAAAGACAGACAAGAGATCAAAGCATCAAAAACGAAGGAGACTTGAGAAGATCAGCCACTGTGAGCAGCTTTCAGTAACACCACGGTTTCTGGGGCATTCAACGTGTTACAAATCTTTTTTTTTTTTTTTTTTTTTTTTTTTTTTGCTTTTGAGACAGGGTCTCGTTTTGTAGTTCAGGCTGGCCCTGAGCTCAATATGGTGCCCAGGCAAGTTGCCGCGAACTCAGCAATCCTCCTGTCTCTGCCTTCCAAGTGCTGGGATTACAGGCGTGAGCCACCACGCCCGGCATTGTGGTATGCGGTGTTGATTGTTGGTGAGCATGTCTCCATGCCCAGCATTCTATGTGGTTACCGGGGATCGTACTCAGGACCTTGCACTTGCGAGGCAGGCGCCGGAACCACTGAGCTAACCCTCCGGCCCCATCTTACAAATCTTAACTGGTGTTCACTTCGATAACCAAATTCTGAGAAGTAAACAAAATCTACTTCAAAATAGTTGTCTCAGAAGACAGAAAAGTAAATAGAACATTTGTTACAAATGTTTGTTGCATCCATGACAGATAAAACTGGAAAAAAAATGAAGTCCTTAAAAGGTAATCCAAAAAGTAACTCTAGGAGCTGGGGGGGGGGGGTCTTAGCTGTGGCTAATTGATCTACCTCCCTGTCATCCTCGCTGGTGTCACTGAGAGGGCTCAGGAGCCAGTACCTGCTCTGCAGGACCCCTCAGGGGTGCCGTCTTCCCTCCTCCCTTCATAGCCTCCCTCCCTCTCTTTTCTCCTCCAGCTGGCTGGGGACAGAGCCCCTGGCCTTGTGCTGTTCAAGCCCTCCCCGAGCTCTAGCTCTCACACTTGGAAAGCTCTGTTAAGGGACTTGTTTCTGGCTTTCTCAGGACAGTAAGTTCAGGGCTTCTCTGGACTTGTGCGATCCCAGATGGACTTTCCCTTAATGGACACATGGTGGGACACACAGCAGTGGGTAGGGAGGGCTTTAGGCTCCCACTCTGCCCTGGCCCCTGAAGGTCTCTGAGGGTGTCTGTGAGTGGAGGGGTGGCCCTGTTCATGGCCCACCTCGGGCTCAAATTCTTGGCCCCAAATCCAGCCCCCTGATAATGTGAGGATCTGGGCTCTTGGGAGGGGGATTAGGGCGACGACAATCTGGATTCACTTAGGAAGAAGCATGGGTGGGTCCCTCAAGCAGCCAGCGATTGGCACCTCTCTGGAGGCTGTATTTGAGCTAAGCAGGGACCAAGCAGGGTAACTACCAACCATTCAAGATTCATATCAGGGACACTCCTGGGAGGTGACCTGAAATGTGCTTGGAATTTGGGGCAGCTTCCTGGCATGGGAGCAGGTGTGCCCGTCAGGAGCCAACAGAAGGTAATGGTGCACACAGCTGGCTGGAGCCTTTTCTGCAGAACTGCCTGCTGTGGTTTCAGGGTCCAGCTCTTCGTCCAGAGAGGTTCCCTGAACTGTCTGGCTTAGCCGTGAGAGAAGCCCATGATCCTGGGATTCCTGATTATCCATGATGTGGCTGAAGTGTTCCTAAGCCTTTGGAGTCCCTGACACAGGCCCTGGCCATTCCATGATTTGTTTTCAAAGGCAAGGCCTGCCTGCCCCTGCTTACACAGATGCGAAACCTGAGGCCATTTGACTCTGACTAAACAGCCTGTGAGAAGCCTGACTCTCAGCTAACCCTAAGACACAGAGTGCACTCCAAGCTGGCATTAGCAGGTGCCATAGAACTGCTGATACAGAGCAGTAGCCATCTCCCTTGTGCTGAGAACCATACTGGGTGGGAGATGACCTCAAGTCACTGCTGCAGTCAGAGGCAGGACTCAGCCCCTCACTGAGCAGAGAGGATCTACAGGAAAGGCCACACACCCCGCAGGAGGCAGTGGACATGGCCACAGGCTTCAGGGAGTGAGCACTCTCTTTGCTTGCTGGGCATCTCAGAGATGCCAGACAGTGCCACATGCTGTGCCCTTCTCGGAGCCCGGCTATGGGACCAGGCCTGAACGGTCCCCTTAGCTAGGCCTGGCCTCACAAGACAGGCTGCTCCTTGGCCTCAGCTCCCCATTGGGACGGACTTAGCCTCCAGGAGGCTGGAACTTACCCAAACCCCACTAGTCACTTGAGTTAATCCTGCTGTCACGATGACCACCTGACACTTAAATGGTACAGATTTGCCAGTTTACATAACTGCTTTCCTAATTGTTCTCCTTTTTAAACATGTTCACTCCTAATATCCCTTGGTAAATATACTACAGGCTCACAGAATCTGCTTGCAGATAGAATCTTCAAAGAACTAGGTCAAAAAAAGAGAAACATTTTTATGACTCATACTGCATTACTTTCCAAAGTCCTCCTAGCACTGTGCACTGCCACCCTGACGTGCGGGAGCACCGGCCTGAGCTGCTGTGGGGAATTGCAGTCAATACACACATGACGTGTGACCCACTAGCCTTGCCCTCTGACCCATCAGCTTGGTGTGGAGGTCAGAGTGAACCAAAGATGAGTCTGGGTTTGAGACACAGACGGCAATAGTTGCCCTGGCTGCATGCAGTCCCGGGTTCCATTCCCACCCTACCTAGGAAGAAGAGGGAGAGAGTAAGTATTCCCATCTTCATAACTTTGGAGGGTTAGACAATAGGGACACAATGCTTAGAAATGAAGCCTGACTTTAACAGAGGTCGTGACAAGGGTCAGCTCCATCTGCGTTACTTTATGACTTTTTACTACAGTGTCTGGGCTGAGTGGCTATTCCCTCTTCTCATAACACCTTTGATTGTGTTAAATTTTGTTTTCTGTTAGTTTTAGGGTAAGGCCCAAATGCTTATGCTCTGTGTAGTGTGGAGTTTATCTTGGCATAGTGAATAAAGTGAACTTCTGAATGGTATCAGCAGGATCTCTGGCTAATCCTTTCCTCCATTGTGCATTCTCTGTCACACATGCCCGTTTTCTCTGTGTGAGGGATGGTTCTTCTTGTTTTCAAGTCCCTGTCCTCCCTGCCTGGTTGGGGGCATATGTCCTTCTATGCCAGCCTATTTGGAGCCATCGTGTCCTGGGTTCTGGGCCCAGAACTCACAGGCAAGTGCCCGTCCCACCGTGCCTCCTTGTGGCTGATGTGCTGATGCACATCCCGATACAACATCCTCTTCTCACCTGAGCCAATCCAAACAGGTTCCGCACCTCACAATCCGAGGCAAATTCCACCTTTGTAATTATCCAAGGAAAACTGGCAGCCACCAAAGCTGCATTCCCAGCACCAAGGAAACTGATGCGCTGTCCCAGCCCATCGCCAAAAGCTCTCCCAACAGGAGCGAATGCAGGAGAGCTTCCTGGGCGCTGTGCAGGCGGGACATGCCCACTGCCAGAGCCTTGATGGTAGCAGATGCCCCAACAGGAGGTTGCAGATTCCAACAAAGTCAAGTAGGCAGGCTGCCCTCCACTTCTCTCTCTCCTCTCTTTCTTGTTTTTTTGGTAATGGGGGTTGAACATAGGACCTTGTGTCTGTCGAGCAGGGGCGGTGCCACTGAGCTCCATCTCTAGCCCACTGTCCCTCATATATGCTACCCACTCAGCAAGCTGCAAGAGATGGGAGAGCTAATGCCTGTGAAAGTGCCTCCAAAATGAACCTGACAGTCATTATAATTATTGTCTGCTCCATTCCAAAGAGGCTCTGCTTTGGTGTACAAATTAGAGGCTAAAAATAAAATCCTAAGTTAACCTTTGTTATGTTTGAGTTAACCTTTGCATATGTTTGAGGATTTGTAGGTCACTGTCAGGAACATCACAACTTCGCCCACAGACGTTCTCTGGCTGCTAGAGCCTGAAGAGTATGTGCTGCTCCGTGTTCTGTTTCCAAAATCCATGAGAGTAGCTTGACTCTGTGGTGTCTGGCTGCCACTGGGCTCCTTTCTTGGACCTGCAGCTCCCAGGGTGAAGGTGCACTGTGCCTGAGTGGGGCAGTTAGCTCCCCTCCCAAGGAAGCTGAAAGCATCAGGAAGTTAGAATTTTGACTCTTCTCCCAGCTGGAGGGAAAGTGACTCAGCCAGACGCTGCCCCTGAGCAAGCAGATGCTTCAGGCCAGGCATCCTCCTATCTGTCAGGCTGCACCTGCCTGCCAGGGTCTCCTGCACAGTCAACTGGGTGTCCCAGCACAGGACACCCTGCGGCTTTTGCCTACTCATCAGATGCTGAAGGTATGACCCTCTTCCAGCTACAGAGACTTAATAGCACCAGCCATCTCCAAATGCTGGGGGTTCCAGGAGATCTTGCATCAACACCAGCTCAGCCCCCATATGCACTCCACAGACACAAATGACGTAGACAGTGAAAACTGACTCTTCTGTTTCCTGGAAGGCACAGACAAGTGCCACTGCAGAAACCCAGCCCTGGTGTGCTTGGGGAGCAGCGAGGACCCAGGTCATGCTCTAGGACCAGAGCACACTAGGCACAGAAAAGCTCTGGACTGACCCGGATGCTCCTTTCCTTAGTGTCAAGGACGCTAAGGGCGTAGATACTTCACATGACACAGTCAGAGTCATTCTGCTCTGGGGACGACATCTAATTCCAAGGATCACCTGCATTTATGAGGAAATGCTGGTGCCTGGCTTTCTACCACCTGGTTATTCAAACATTTGGAGAAATGATTTACATATACTCACTGGGACTCCCCTTGATTCAAATGAGCTGCTACCGGAGGAGATCCTTGTTCCATGACCTGGAGTTTGGTTGAAGACGAGCCCAGGTCTTCCAGGAAAGAGAGCAAGTGTTTCTGTGGACATATTGAGCACATGCTGTGCTGTGGCTACATCCCAGGTGGAGCCCAGGTCTACCAGGAGCCAATAAATTTCCACCTCCTCCAAATTACATTTCCTGGGCTGGCTCTGGTCTTTGGAGCACTGTGAAGATTTGGAGATTGTCAAAGGAGATTGTCATATCTGGTGGATACCTGAAAGCCAGCTTCCAGTACCCTAAACCTAATGGGCCTGTGGGCATAGGGGCTGCTCGGGCAGAATGGCTTAATAGACATTTGTGTGATAGCTACTGCATTCTGCAGACAGGACAGGTGCTGGGAGTGGAAATTCTGGAATTGCTTCTCATCAGTATCTTCCTGAAGAGACACGGCCCTAAGAAGCTCTTGACTTCTCAAAGCACCCCAGGTCTCCTCAGAGCCTCAGATTCCTGAGCTGCGTATCCTTCATCCCCAAGACTCTCCCTCTGACAGCTACGAAGAGAAAGAGAAGCAGAAGGACCTGGTCTCTTCATCCTGGTGCCAAGCCCACACTGCCAGCCCTGAGGGACCCTCCTCTGGCTGTGGCACACCCTGAGTCCTGGCACCTTTCCATAGGAGCAGGATTAGCTTTCTGCATCTGGAACTCACAAAGGCAGGCAGTACTCAGCAGTGCTGTGGAGGCTGCTCGTCTCCATTTGCCATTTTAAGGTTTTCTATGAGGATGTCACCCCTTCAATGTCCTTGATTGCGTTATTTATAATCTACCCTGAAACTTAGCAGCTGAAGACAACATAGCTTTTTATTTTCCAATTCTGTGTGTTGCTGGGCCCAGCAGGGCATGTCTGTTCTGGACTGAGTGGGCTGAGGTCATGTGTGTGGCTGCGTTCAGCTGAGAGTGTGGCTGGCGCCTGATGCCTGAACCGGCTTCACTTCACTTTGGCTGTGGTGGCTGGAGGAACAGGGAGCTGGCTGAGTGCTCTCCCTTCCTCTCAGCATTCATAAGTCCAGCTCAGCTTCTGGACCTAGAACTGAGTCCCAAAAGGCCCAAAGCAGACAGTACCAAGTCTTCAAAGGCTTAGGCTAGGGAGCACCACTTCTTCTACAGGTGTTGGGTAAATCAAGTCACAGAATCAGCCCAGTTTCAGGAAAGGAATTGTGCTCTGGCTTGGAGCTCTTGTGTCTTAGAGAGAACAATTGCTGGCACCATCTCTTAAAACAGCCAGGGAGTGATTGGGGGTCATGTATGGCTCAGCTCACACCCACAGGACTTCTTCTTAATGCTCGGACATCCTCTGTGGCTCTCTTGCAGTTTCTTGTAGAGCTCTGCCTTGTGGGCTGCTGCATTTCTCGTTAAAACTGAAGCCCATGCTCTAGAAAATATGACAGTTTTTGTAGAATGGGAAATTTCCAAAGGAAATTTGGTGTGGGAATGTAATGAGGGTAAGGAATAAATATGATTCTGAAAGAAAATAATAGAGCATGTGTATAGGGGGTGGGGAGGTGTGGGTGGGTAGGGATATGGGTAAAATGAGAATTAACTTCTGTCATATATTAGTAAAAATTCCCCAATATTATGTGTGATTGTGAGATGTATATAAATTGTACCAATAAAGAATTCAATTAAAAAAAAACTGAAGCCCATGAAATGAGCCTGAAATGATAGACAGCACAGAGGAGCATAAGGGAATTTGGGGGTGATGGAAGGATTCTGTTCCTTGGTATCATGGTGGTTACATAGGTAAACACATGTGTCAAAAATCTTTAAAGCAAGTCCGAGCGTGGTAAATACACCTGTAGTTCCAGCAATTGGGAGGCTGAGACCAGATAACCCTAAATTTAAGGCCAGCCTGGGTTCCATAATGAGGCAATGTCTCAAAAATACCACAACTGCTGGGCGTGGTGGCTCACGCCTGTAATCCCAGCACTCGGGAGGCAGAGACAGGAGGATTGCTGAGTTCGAGGTTTGCCTGGGCTACACAGTGAGCTCAGGGCCAGCCTGAACTACAAAGCAAGACCCTGTCTCAAAAAAAAAAAAAAAAACCACAACTGTATATTTAAAACAGTGCATTTTAATGCATGTGAATTCTACCTCAGTGGAGTTGATTCAAAAATATTAAAGCCTACGAACTATGAAAGTTCAGAAAGGCCAGCTTGGAGGGTGGTTGAACAAAGCAGTGCTGGAATCAAGCGTCATATTTACAAACAATAGGAAATTCCTCAGGGGAGAGGAAGGAAGTGGAGGAAAGGGGATGTTTTGCTGGTTCCAAAGCAGGATGCCTACACATGTGGCCTGTCCTCCTGCTGCAGCTGCACTAGGGAGAGGCTGTGGTGTGCAGATGCGGCAGGTGATTCTCGGCATTTCACAGCTTATTGCAGAGTTCCTAGGGTGTGGGGGCTAGAGTCACAAGCAACAAAGATGCAGCCACTCCTGCTCGGCCACCTTGGCAGTGAGCTGATGCCGGCACTAGAGAAAGCTGAGGGTGACCTTTGGAGATGGAGAGAGGGCTTTGGGCTCTGGGAGACCAGGTCCTGGGAAGTGGGCACTAATGCCAGGAAAGGTGCTCCGAGTTTAGAAGTGCTGTGATGTATTGACCTAACACCCCACAAACATGCACAAGGTTTATGTATCAGTTTGGTATAAATTTAAAAATAACAATTGTTCTCCTTACATTGTTTTCATTACATGTCACAAGCATATACTAATAAATGAAAAAAAAAGAAACTACAATAAGTAAATAAACACCCAGAAAGAAGAACTGTGCCAGGGACCAGGCTGTCTGTGTGTGTCAAATTCCTTTCTTTGTGCCATGGAGAACAAGGGTACAGGGTGCAGCATATAGAGCTGAGAATGCCTGGCGTGGGGCAGCTCTGAGCTTTCCTCTGGAGGGCTTTCCTGACTTAATCACCTCTCAATTAGCATACTTATACTCAATAAAATAACTCTGCAACTCGTTTCCTGAGAAATTACTTTGCTGAAGACTTATTGGGAAGAAGCTGATGAATTATGAATTACTGACAAGGTCTTAGTTTTTCCTGAGGACTTGGGGGTTGGGATATTTTAGACTTAAGCCCCAAGAATAGAAGCTCCAGAGACAGGTGTATGTGCAGCACAGTGCTGGGTTGGAGCCCAGCCCCACCTTAAACAGAAAGTGCCTGGAGGGAGATTTCAGACCCTCTCCAGGGCACTGTGGGTGGGAAAAGCCTCCTGGCATGAGCGGGTCAGTCAGCCCCAGTGTGAGCAACCTGCCTTAAGGTTGCTCCTTACAAGACCCAAGTCCAAGGAGACACAGGACAGCACCTCTGGGTTGTGGGGACACTTTAGGACACGTACCTGGCTTTTTAGCTGGTGTACTGTGTGCCTTTGCACTCAGCTACAGCCTCAGTTTGCTTGTAGTTCAGGCTGGCCCTGAGCTCACTATGTAGCCCAGGCAAGACTTTAACTCATAGCAATCCTCCTGACTCTGCCTCCTGAGTGCTAGAATTACAGGCGTGAGCCACCATACCCAGCACTGTGATATGTGGTATTGCGAATGTCACTCAGGACCTCGTGCTTGCGAGGCCAGAGAGTGAAGGAGGGCAGCTCGCAGCTGGAACTGGGCATATGCGCACTGGGGTTTCTGCTTCTTTCTGCCCGACTGGCAAGGAAGACCCTTCCCTCCTGCGTCAGGACAGATGGGCCATGACAGCCCCATGAGGCACGGAATCAGGGTTGTGAGTTACAAGTGAAGGAATCCACGCCTGAGACCTAGGAGCGGATCCCAAGCCCTAGGCCTGGAGGCTGGACCCAGCAGGGTCCCCAGTCCTCCACCCACTCTCCAGGCTGAGGGCAGGAGCTGCTGGTACCTGTGTGCTGACCGGACCACTGCTACAGGGCCTACAGACTGCTCTCAGGGGTGCCAGCCGGGCACCACATTCTCAAGTTCGTGGAGAGGGCTAAGTAGCTGCCACATGGTCCTCCTGCCCCACATTCAAATCACAGGGGTCTTGTTGTGGAATTCTGAGACCAGCGGAAATCAGGAGGATTTGGTGAGGTCAACACTGCCAGCGGACTCCTGTCCAAGGAAGGTGATGACCACAGACAAGGCCCCAGCTGTGCACCTTTGGCCGAAGGGGTGGTCCTTCCAGTGACATGAAACCGGGCATGGGCAAGGACTAGGAAGTCACTCTCACATGTCACAGCCTCGTGACTTGGCCTTGAAAGCGCAGAGCTTTGTGCATTCCCAGACGACATCATCAGGACAAGGAGTTGCAGCGGGGAGCTGCCCAGGCTGGGAGGACTTGTTCTTCTTTACGCCCTGCCTCCATGCTCCTCCAGGTTCTGGGGTTTGGTTCCCAGAGGCCCCTGGATGCCAGACTCCATGCTGCTTAAGTCCCTTATCCAAGTGGCATGACAAGGAGCACATAAAACCTGCTGGGCGTGCCCATGTCCAGACTATGAACAAAGCCAATAGAGTGTAAATGCCATGCCAACTGTGGTCATACTGTGTTGTTTACAGAATAACATTAAGGAACAAAGTCTACAAGTTCAGAAAGGATGTAATTCTTATTTATTTATGACCATATCGGGCATTGGACCCAGATCCTTCACTCTGAACTATATCTCCACCCACTATACACTCCCTTTAAAAAATTTTTTAACCCTGGGTCTTGTTAAGTTCCTAAATTGCTTAGGCTATGCTTGAGCTTGGAATTGTTCTGCCTCAGCTTCCTATAGTGCTAAGACTACAGGAGTTTGCATAACATCTGACTTGTTGCAATTTTTTTTTTTTTTTTTTTTTTTTGCTTTTTGAGACAGGGTCTCGCTTTGTAGTTCAGGCTGGCCCTGAGCTCACTATGGTGCCCAGGCAAGCCGCTGTGAACTCAGCAATCCTCCTGTCTCTGCCTCCCCAGTGCTGGGATGACAGGCGTGAGCCACCACGTCTGGCATTGTGGTATGCGGTGTTGATTGTTGGTGGGCGTGTCTCCACGCCTAGCATTATATGTGGTTACCGGGGATCGAACTCAGGACCTTGCGCTTGCGAGGCAGGCGCCTGAACCACTGAGCTAACCCTCTGGCCCTGTTGCAAATATTTTTAATTTATGGTTATTTGAATCTGCAAGTAGGAGGAGTCTATGACTGGAAAGCTAACTATGTGGATGTGTGTGTGTGTGTGTGTGTGTGTGTGTGTGTACAGACTGTAAGAGGTCTCAGTAGCAGATTTGTGGCAGATGGTCTGGGGCTCCTTACTAGAGACTGGGCAGTTAGTGTGAGAACTACATAAGAAGGTGCTGAAAGCCAAAGCCTTGCCTGGGAATGGTTATATTGTATCCTGTGGGGTGTGTGTGGATGCCTTAAAGACACCCTAGAGTCAGGCTGCGATGCAGGGGCCCCACTGCAGTACCTGTGCCCCTGATCCAGTTCCCCTAGGCAGATTATGTACAGCCTGTCCCAACCCCAGCTGTTGTGGACACGGGGACACAGCTGCTCACTCCTGTGTTGACACGACTGTCTCCCTGTGCCATCAAAGCCCCTGCACAAGCCCCTGTCTTGTTGCCTGCTCACACTGAGGAGGCAACGCTGTGGCCATCCTGGCTGCAGAGGTGTGTGAGCTGGGGGAGCTGAGGGCCCGATGTGGGGTGTAGAGACACAGAGCTGGTCCCAAGGGCTTCCTCCCCGGGAGCAAGCTTCTTCGAGTGGCACAGGGAAGTAAAGGGAAACAATTCGAGGGGACACAGAGCACAAGGGTGGGGCAGAGGCTCCTGCCTGGGAAGAGGTGAGAACTGGGCTGGGGCTTCCCAGAGGTCAGAGCCTGTCTGGGACTCACACAGGAGGATGCGCGGGCTCCAAGTCAGGGACATTTGTGAACGCCCTGCTGAGAACATATGGTTTGCACCAGACTGTAGTCCGGGTATGGAGGACGCCAAGCAGTGGCCAGTTCCCGGGTCGGAGCCCCCAACAGGTGCCGAAGGGCAGTGCCAGGCAGTGCCGGCCCTGAGCCCTCCCCATGACTTTGGCTGTGCAGTCCAGCCACAAGGTCACCGGCCCCCGGCTGCAGGGGTGCGTCCCCCTCCCACACGAGCTCCCCCTTCCTTAGTCTCACAGGGAAGGCTGGGTGGAGGAAGACATCTCTTCAGATGCAGACATTTTAGTGCAACTTTCATGTTCACTTGGAGAACTGAAAACACAAATACACGGCTGGGACCCCAACTCAGTGGTATTGCCTTTGCCTGGCAAGACCAAGGTCCTGAGTTCGATCTCCGGTACCGAAGAAACCAAAATAAAACCCCACAGCAAGGCTTTCTGTCGCCCTCACTCGAGCTCCGGAAGGGGAACCCCACTCTCCCTTTCCCAGCCTGCAGGGTCATCACCCAGAGCCCCTGACAACAGGCTGCTCAAGCCTGGAAACAGGGCGACAGGAGAGCAGTCGCAGGGCGCCCTCTTGTGGAGACGCGGCCTCAGAGCCCTCGACAGGGAGGTGCGGAGAGACCAGTGCTATGGACAGGGCGGAGCACAGGGAAAACTGGGTGCTTCTCCAGGCGTTATGGAGGGCGGGGACCTGCAGGGTCGGCCCTACGCGATTGTCATTCCCGGGACGCACTGTACAGAGGCCAGGGGTTTAGCTCAAGTGGTACCGTGCCAACTCTGGATGCACAAGGGCCAAATTCAATCCCCAGTACAGCCAAAAAAAAAAAAAAAAAAAAAAGGAATCATACAGAAGGATGGCGCTGGGCTGGCTCGGGGTTGAAAGGAATCTTGGTCTGAATGACTCAAAGACACCAGGTTTGTATAAAAACTTAAGAAGTAGATAAACAGCATTCATTTACCCACCACCATGAGGATACTACTGTAGAAGAAGAAAGAAAATGTGTGCTGTCGAGGATGGAGAACTCTGAACTCTTTACTCTCAGCGGAAAAGTCAGGAGGTGCTGTTGCAAGGGTGATTCTTCAAAAAATTAAAAATGGCATTATTGTGGAATCCAGAAGTTCCACCTTGGTCCAGAAGCATAAGAACGGGATGCAGAGTCTCAAAGAACTATTCACACACTCAGGCTCAGAATGGTGTCTTCACGGCACTGGCCCACAGAGCCTGAGGCCAGCATCAGAAGGATGCAATGAAGAAACAAAACATGGTCTTTCTGCACTGTGGAGTATTATGCAGCTCTGTAAAGGAAGAAAGTTCTCATCCATGCTGCAACATGAATCAGCCCTGAGAAGTGTGTTAAATGAAGCACTGGGGCCAGGGAAGGACAGGAGGTGTCCTGGTAGTAACTCTTTACCCACAGTTTTACTCTACACAGTTTTAGTCTTGTGGTAAACTGTGGTTCAAAAATGTTAAATGGAAAATTTGAGAAATAAGCATTAGATAAACTAGATATGAAGATGCACATCTGTCATCCCAGCACTCTGGAGACTGGAGCAGGAGGATTGCTGGGAGTTTGAGGTCAAGGCTAGCCTGGACTACATAACAAGACCCTGTCTCAAAAAATAAATAAGAATAAACAAGGGTTAAAAAGAAAAAGATGTAAGTAACACACACGCTTTAAATTCCTTTGCATTCTGAATGAGGTGATAATCCCCATGTACAGAGTGAGCAGTGTGCCACCCACTGGCCACTCTATAGCTTTGCAGTAGTGAGGCCCACGGTGTGCAGCACCTGGCTCCATGACCCTGCGACCTTGAGAGTGCTGCATGGAGGCCCGGCTTGCAGACGAGGGCAGGTGGGCTCTGACGCCATGTGGCAAGCAGTGGCTAAGGGTTAAAATCTCATCTGTGGGGTTCGGTCTGCATGCAGTTTCGGGTGCCCACATTGGACTGTACCCTGCAGATACCAATAAACAATGAATAAAAACCCCACATTTTCAGAGTGTATTTTAAAAAACAAGACTCAGCTAACTACATGTTATCTATAAGAAACATACTTTGTAAAGGAAAGGAGAAAAATCTCAAATCAATGACCTTAGGTTCCATTCTAAGAATGAATGGAAAATTAGAGCTGAAATAAGTAGAAGAAAGGAAATAAGACCAGAAAGAGAAACAGAAAAACAATAGGGAAAAAAATCAAAGAAACAAAAAGCTGATTCCTCTGAAATGATCAGGAAATTTGATAAACCTTTAAATTACCTGGTTAAGAAAAAAATAAAACAATCAGAATTTCCAGCACCAAAACGAGACAAAAGTGTCAGCATAAAGACATCCTGAGTACTGCGGCCCTCTCCATGCCCAGAGATCTAACAGGTCACATGACAGGGACAAAGTTCTCAAAATTCACAAACTACCAAAATTCACTCAAGAAAAATATAGGTAGGGCCAGAGGGTTAGCTCAGTGGTTCCGGCGCCTGCCTTGCAAGCGCAAGGTCCTGAGTTCGATCCCCAGTAACCACATACAATGCTGGGTATGGAGACTCACGCCCACCAGCAATCAATACCACATACCACATACCACACACCACAGTGCCAGGTGTGGTGGCTCCCGCCTGTAATCCCAGCACTTGGGAGGCAGAGACAGGAGGATTGCTGAGTTCCAGGCTTGCCTGGATTACATAGTGAGCTCAGAACCAGCCTGAACTACAAAGTGAGACCTTGTCTCAAAAAAAAAAATAGGTAATCAAAAGAAAATTACTAAATACTAAGAAATGGAATTCATAGCTGGGTGTGGTGGCTCATGCCTATAATCCCAGCACTTGGGAGGCTGAGGCAGGAGGATTTCTGTGAGTTCAAAACCAGCCTGGGCTATATAGTGAATTCATTTTCAGCCCATCTCAAAAACAAAAAAATTGAATTCATAAGTGAAATAATTTCTACAAAGAAAACTACAAATCCATTTAGGCCACTAGTGAGTTGTACCAAACCCTTCAGGAAGAAATAATACCAGGACCAAATCTATACATATTCTGAAGTATTTAATATTTATGTGAATATAATATTAGCATCATTCTGATGCCAAACCAGAAAGCACTTTATAAGGAAGAATACAAATACCACTAATGAAGAGGGACTATTTCTGAACAAATATTTTAGCAAATCAAAACCAATAGTATATTCAAAAGGGCCAGCTGTGGTGGCACATGCCTGTAATCCCAGTACTCTTGGAGGCTGAAGCAAAAATTTGAGCCCAGTCTAGGCAGTGTGGCAACTTAGTGAGATTCTTTTTCAAAATAAAAAATTTAAAAGAAATTGCATACTTAGTTCAGTGCAAATGTATTCAATCCCCAGCACCAATATATGTTACTATGTCCTGACCAAATGAGCTCTAACCCAGGAATGTGAAATTTTCAGACAATGTAATTCACTGTATGCACAGATTTAAAGCAGAAAACTCTACAGTCATCTTGATAAAATATTCACAACATTCATTGCCCTTTGGATGATTTCACCAAGCCAGAAATAGAAAGTGGCTGGACCAGGGAGCTAGCGCTTCAACAACTGATGCTGAGCAGTGAAGACCCCGGGTTGGGAATGGCGTTGGTGCCCACTGCACCCTCCTGTGGCCCTTGAGCCAGGAGTACCGGTATGAAAAAGCTTTAAAGGCTTCTAGATTAGGAAAGAAGAGGGAAAGTCCTCCCTCATCGTGCGGATGGCACAATTGTCAGTATATACAATCTCAAGGAACACATAAAGAGCCACTAGAAGTAAGAAGTCAGTTCAGCATGTTTTCGGGACATGGCGCCAATGTACGGCACTCAGGTTTACTCCTCTATACCAGCGCACACTAGACAGGGTTGATCACGCCTGCCAAGGGAAGGCTAGGATGAAGGGCACAGCAGTGTGTGCACACTGCAGACAAATGTGAATGGTGTGACCGTGGTGAGCACAGGCACGGCCCACCCATCACCCTCAGTGGAAGCCTGCCCACAGTCATGGTGGCAGAACAGAGAGAAGGAAGTTTGCACCTGAAATGAGCCTGCTCTTCAGAGGATTGCAGCATAAAGGAGCATCTTCCTGAAAGGCTGGCTCAGGATACGTGTTCCAGAGTTGGGTGGTCATGAGTTGGTGGGCCCCTTCTCACAGCTGGAGGTTTGTGGCCAGTGGCACACACCTGACCCTAACCAAGAGCCATGAAATGCTTTTATCGGTTTTGCAAATCTCGAGAACAAAGACTGTCGCTCCCCAGGCTCCTCTGCAACCAGCCATGCTGCCCTGGCATCACACAGTGCACAGGGCCAGCGGCTGCCCCAGGCCCTTACTGACCACCCAAGTCCAGTGAAGGAAGAAAACAAGGCCAGGGACAGAAGGCTAAGCAGAAAATCTGCTCAAGATCCAGGCTCAGCGCTGGCAGTTACTCTGGTGAACTGGAAAGCTGCACACATCTGCCACAAAACCCAGCATCCATCCTCAATATGCACCCATCAGGAGGCATGTGTGTGCAAGCCCATCTTCTTTTTTTTTTTTTTTCCTTTTTTTTTGAGACAGGGTCTCGCTTTGTAGTTCAGGCTGGCCCTGAGCTCACTATGGTGCCCAGGCAAGCCGCCGCAAACTCAGCAATCCTCCTGTCTGTGCCTCCCAAGTGCTGGGATTACAGGTGTGAGCCACCATGTCCGGCACTGTGGTAAGTGGTATTGATGGCTGGTGGGCGTGAGTCACCACGCCCACCATTCTATGTGGTTACCGGGATCAAACTCAGGACCTTGTGCTTGCAAGGCAGGTGCCGGAACCACTGAGCTAAATCTCTGGCCTCCACCTTCTCTCTTTATAACCATTCTCTCCATGCCCCTGGCTGTCCCCCTCACATGGTGGCATAAGTCCAACAGAGCCTCTTCTGGACAGCATATTCCTGCCTGTCTTTGACTTCCGGCCAAAGTGGGGAGTTCTGAGCTGGCACCTGAGTTGGCAGCTCTACTCGGGGGCTGGAAGAGGGCCTGAGTCCACTGGTAGCCCTGGCTTCACCAGTTGCAGGGACACTGCTGACACCAAAAAGCCGATAGTGGCTGGCATTGAAAGCCCACTGGCAGAGCTGCCCTAGGAGTTCCAGCTCAGTGTGCAGAAGCAGGAGCCAAGGAAAAGCCGTTGGTTGACAGGCAGCAGATGGACAGGGAAGGCTGTGAAGGAATCCGCTGTACAGTTTGTACACAAGCCTGGCACAGTGCTGGAGCCGCTAGTGGAGAATGCCCAGTGCCTCTGTTTCTTCAGCGGCGTCTGCCACTGCCCAGCTGACTCGAACATGGTGAGCTCTTCCTCTTCCAGCCCTGCAGTCAGCCTGGTCTGGTGTCATCGGAGCAAAGAACGCCACCCTGTGGCTACAGCTGAGCTCAGCCTCTGCCACCTCCAGGGCTACCAGGGAGCTGAGCTTTGCTTCTGCTGGACCTAAGCCTCTCCCTGGGGACTCCGGCCCCCAGCCCCGCCAGGACCTGTGTTGGGAATGCCAGTGGTCCGCCCTCTCTTCTGTGTACTGTGTCCCAGCAGCCTCTGGGAGCCAGCACTGTAACCCCAGGAACCACACCAACAGCCTTGGGGCTGATGCCAGATCCCCGAGACCCGTGGGTTCTGCCCAGACACCAGTGCTCTTTAGCCCTGTGCTTGCTGACCCTACAGGCTTGGTCTGTGGACAGCTCCTCTTTACAGGACAGCATAAGACTTCATAAAGCCTCTTCTACTTGGCATCTTCCTGCTTATCCTTGACCTCCGCCCCATGTAAGTCCTACCAGAACCAGTGGGTCCCACCAAAGGCTATGTGTGCTAAAGTCACCAGTGGCCAGGACTGGTGATACCAATGGGGGCCGCCAGAGAGAACAGTAGAGAGTGGCCAGCGCTGCTGCCTCCCAAGTCCTCCAGTAGCTGCCGGCCTCGAGCAGTAGTGGGTGGGTGGCACAACACTACCAGAGCCACTGGCATTCAGAGCCCAGGGCTGTGGCACTGCAAGAACTGCATTTTGCCAACTATGACTGCCGCACACTGCGCCAGAGCCCTGAGCTGGTGAAGACATTCTGGGTGAGGGCCACCCCCTTTGCGAGGCTCTGCAGAGGGGTATTCACCAGCCCCGATTTCCGAGCTGTGCATGGCGAAGGCTCACAGTACCCGTGACATCCCTGTGGCACTGGACAGGCCATTAGGTCTTCTAGTGAACCCTGACTGGTGGGGTTCAAAACAAACTTCAGTGGGGAAACTCCCTGGGATGCAGGCCAGGGGTGGGAACAGAGAAAAACTAGGTAAATAAAGGCACCAAGAGCCCGGTGGGGGCAGAGAGCCAGGTGCACACCTGATAAGCTGCCCAGCAGAGTCAGGGATGTGGAGGAGAGGGAGGGGCTGCTGGACTGGGGAGGCTCCTATTCAGTATGCACAAATGTGTACTCACACCGGTGCACTCACACACATACACACACACGCACGCACGCACACACACACACACGAGCAAGTGTGTTCACTTCAGAGTCACAGGGGTTGTTAAGAGTCTGACAGACATCCACTGTGCCTTCCCCAGGCTGGATGTGGCAAGTTCCGGCTGTGGGGCTTCAGCCCTCTAAAGGCAGCCATGAGTGCAGCCCCACCGGCCTTGCTTTCTGCACTCGCCCTTTGACTCCTTCTCATCAGTGAAGCTATCTATCTTCTCACCCCCTTTCCTCTTTACAAACACAGTGTCTTCCTTTCGTTAAACTCTGTCCCACTAATTTTTGGTTAGGCGAGTTTATGGCCCAGTGGGCCACGTGGACAGCAGGGTAGCGGCGCTCACCCTGCCTCATGCCCAGGACGAGACATCTCTGCTCCCGACGGGGATTCAGAGGCAGCAGTAGCAGCCGTCCGGCTGGTGTCTTCAACCAGAACTCAGGCTCTTCCTGACTGAGTTCTCTGCTTCCTTTTCAACAAAGCTAGCTGAGTCCAAAGCACTATCACCTGGTTCTCTGCACAGCACCCCAAGGACTGTGGTAACTTGGCTTAGTGCCCACGAAGGACCCCACTGGCCTCTTGGGGCGGCGTGCACAGCTGGCCTACTGGGGCCCACAGCCAGTGTGTCTCCCGAGAACAGTGTCCCAGTCACAGGCAGGAGGCCCAGGGCGGAGTGGGGTGCAGGGCAGCACCTTGGATGCCTCACAGCCCACCCTACAGCATACACTCTGCCCTCTTCTCTCCTGCACAGAGCTGAACTCGGCGCCTGAGCTTGCCTCTAGGACAAGCTGAGGAGACAGGTCGGGATGCGGAGGGAGGTAGAGGTGTGTCTGCACAGGTTTGCCCTGCCCTGCTAGAGGGAGCAGGTAGGAAGAGGACAGCTGCCCACAGCAGGCACTGCGTGGGTTCTATAAGGGCATAGCCTGGGCTTTCTCCCAGTTTGCACATGATTACTGGCTGGGGAGGAAGTGGCCAGAGCACCATCTGGACTAGACCCTGTCTCACCACCTTCCTGCCCTTGCAGGCACCTGCGTCAGGGCCAGCTCCTGGGCAGATAATACTGTGGCAAAGCAGCTTAGCTTAGTGGGTCTCCAAGGCAACCCCAGCCACCACTAGCTGGCCTCCAAGTGCCAGGGAGGAATCACCCTGGGGACTCCAGAGCACCGCCCAGCCCTGCCCTTGGGCTCCCGAAAAACTTCTGAGCGACAAAGAACAAAAGCCAGGAAGAAGCTGCAGGCAGCAGACCAGGAGGGTGGCAGGGAGCATGAGGTCACCCTCCCAACCCCAGTCACCCAGCACTGTGGCCCTGTGTGCGTTTCCTGAAAGGATCCTGAGGCCCCTCTCTCATCTGGGAAGCAGCAGTCAGGCGTGAACACAGAACCAAACGGAGGAAGCCAGGTGAGTGGGAGTCTCCCCACCCAGGCAGCAGTTGGAGCCCAGGCTGGCCGGGGCGGCTGGCTCGAGCAGGTGTGTCCAGGTGGTGGACTGGCAGTAACCAGAATGCAGGTGATAAGCTGGGCAGGCCGAAGTCCCGGTCAGACAGCTGTAGGCCAGGTGGGCCGATGCTGGGCTCTGGACCAGGTGACCAGCCCCTTGCTACTCTGCATGCTGGTGCTTGCCAAGAACCACCACAAGTGCCTCTTGATGCCAGTGTGGCCAACAACACAGCTCTTGCCCTAACAGCAGTGACAGCTGGGTGAGGGAGGGGCCCGCAACCAAAGAAGAGAAAGTGTCTGTTATGGATACAGTGACCACAGCCTTGTGCCAGGCCCATAGCCACTGGGACTGGTGACACCTGGGAAGGGGCAGGCTTGCCAGTAGTTGGCCCTTGAGGTGGGTTTCTGCAAGGTGGGTCAGGTGGGCACAGTTTATATTTCGAGAGGGGTGCACCTCATGACTACAGAGTGGACTCTGGGACAGCCTGGTGCAGGTGCCACTCTTTGTGCCCAAGACTTGGTGGTCCCTGGGGCTGGCCCTCCTGCCCTGGCCTATAGAAGCTTAGCTCAGTGGTCAGCACCAGCTGTGGAAATGGACAAATTTGCTTGGGCACAACAGCTTGTGACTAAGAGGTGAGCACTCCTGAGCCAGGAACTCGCTGGTGGTGGACACTGCTCTCCTACGGGGAGCAGGGCCTGGTCTGCTGTTCTCCCCGAGACCATCCAGCCCAACCTGCCCTGCAGGCAGCAAGATGGCTCTTCTAGCGTCGTTAATGAGCCTCAGGTGGAAGCCAGGTCTCCCGGGGGATGATGCAATCCTCACCCTCAAAGGCCACAGGTCTGGGTATCTCGGAATCTGCCCCAACACGTCAGGACGCTGCTGTGCTTGCCACCTGGGACTCAGGGTTGCACAGTCCTCACATGGACCTGTGCCTCAGGGGGATGCTGTCCAGGGGCCGGCAGAGCGTGGACTCCGGTTTACAGGCTGGGATGCTGCCCCATCCCTCAGGGCACTGTGTCCCCTGCAGCTCTGCTTGTTCTTCTCCACGGGGGTCAGCCCCCAGCAGGGAACCAGTGGGGGCAGACGCTAGCCTGCGTCTGCCACTGTGGCTGAGCCTACCGCACCCCCACTGTGGGGCCACAGTGGAGAGATGCCAGCCAGGGTGAGGGTATGTGGGTCAGCAAGGTGATTCTGCACACGGAAGAGGGGAGAGGACTGTCACACACACACGCGTCCCTAGAGAAAACCAGTGTGGGTATTTTGTCGAGTCCCCTTATTTACATTTAGAGATGATCTGTGTGGCAGACGCTTCAGTGATGCCTCTGAATAATCCCTACACCTCAACACCATTTAGACCTGAGAAAATCAACAGCTGCTCCTCAACACCAGCTTCATAGTCACATTTCCCTAGTGGCCCTAAACTTGAAAAAGGATTTGATCACATTCCTCGCACCTCAGAGAGACCTGAGTGCCCAGATGCCAGGTCACCTCAGCCCAGCCCCCTGGCTAAAGCCGGGTACCCTCAGAGCTGACACCAGGCAGTGCAGCCCTCAGGGTGTGCAAGGCAGGGCAGGACCCCAGCTGGCACAGCCCCAGGCGACCCACATACTATACCCTGGTGCGTCTCAGCCCTGGTCAGTTCCTGGGGCCTGGGATAAGACGGCACCCAGGCAACCTACCTGCTAGCCTGGTTCTGTCCCTTCCCCTCCTCTCCCTTCCTCTTTGCCTTAAGAACCTAATCAGACCTGCCCAAGAGCCTCCTGGGGTAGCAGCTGGCACTAGGGACAGAAATAGCTTTAGCAAAAGTCACATCTGTGTGATGACAAAGCCTCACCCAAGTTACATGGGGGGCAGTGTCTTCCCAAGGCACAAGGGTCAGGCCTCAGGTGGGCTATGCCAAGCACCTGACTGGAGGGAAGCTCAGGGCCTCAGAGAGAGGGACCATGAGGCCTCCCCACTCCTGAGGGGTGGCCCAGTTTGGGGCTGCAGGAGGCAGCTCCCTCATGATGGCATGGAGTGGACCTGGCGTAGGGTGAGGAGGACAGTGGGGCCAGGAGCTGCCTCTGCAAGTCAGACCTCTGAGGCCAGTCCTGCGCGAGTCTGTCACAGTGCAAAGACACTTGCCGGAAGGCAGAACAGATTTTAAAACTGTTAGCTTAACCTGTAATTAAAAAATGTTTACATCTATTAATATATAGCATTTATATAAGACTATAGTGTGCTTAAATATAGATTTAAATAGTGTGTTATGCATAATAAATTACTTGAGATAAAGCATATTTTTCATGTAAAATAATTTTAAGACATTAAAATGCCTACATGCTTCTGTAGGCCTTGCCTTTGTCACCAAGCCATGCCTGTTACAGAGCTGAGTGCACAGACAGGTGGCACCACCCAGTCCTGCACAGGTTTGCACTTCTGGGCAGGCCTCCAGTGGCTGAGGGTGGCAGCGCTGAGGCTGGTCTGCCCTGTGGTGCAAGCCACCCTGAGGCATCCTCTGACTACATGTCCCTCCCCTTATTTTGTTGTATTTACTTTGAGACAAGGTCTGACTGAGCAGCTAAGTCACCCAGGTGGGCTCCCAGCACTCATGACAGCCTCCCAGAGCACCAGGACTGAAGCCACGTTTGGATTCCCAGTCTCAGCTTCGGTGCTGCGACCCCGGGTGGGCATAGGCCCCATCTGTGCTGATTGATGGGGGCAGTGATGCATGGGGCAAGGCTTCACCAGGCCTAGGCAGCCCTGTGCGCTCAGGGCCCGAGAAGTGGATGCAGGAGGCTGGGTCAGCACAGCCTGCAGCGTCTGTCCCATTGCACACAGGCTGTTCCTGCCTGTCCCAGGTAAAGCCACGCTAGCTACACAGCCATGTCTGCCTCTTGTCAGTCGGTGAAGATTCTGGACAGTCTCCCTGGGCTTTTTCAAATGATACTCGTGTCCAGGTTTATCCAATGTGCTTCTCACAGTCTGGCCTGGTGGATTCAGAAATGACCTCAGAGACCAGGGATTTAGCTCAGTGGAAGCACACCTGCCTGGAAAATGCAAGGTCCCCAAGTTCAAACCAAGGTACCAAGAAATAAAAGAGAAGTACAGGGGCGACGTACTTAGGCCAGAGGGTCTGTTCCTGTGGAGCCCTGCTCTCCTCACACCTGTCTTTTGCGTCCTCCTGACACCCAGCCTGCTCTGTCTCGCAGGGCCTGGGCATCATGCCCCTCATCCAGTGGCTTCGGGGGAGTGAGGCCCGGCTGTCTACACGGAGCCCAGGCGAGATGGTGCTGGAGACGCTCATGATGGAGCTGGCAGGGCAGATGCGTGAGGCCGAGCGGCAGCAGCGGGAGCGCAATGGCGTGGGCAGGAAGCTCTGCACCGGTGTGGACTACAGCTGGCTGGCCAGCATGCCACGGCCGGCCTACGACCTCAGCCCCGGGGAGCAGCTGCAGCTGGAGGACGTGTGCGCCAAGATCCACCCATCCTACTGCGGGCCGGCCATCCTCAGGTGAGCCGAGGCCCAGCCCTGCAACAACAGCCCTAGGCTGGGCCACCTGCAGTCACCTGCTAGGAGGGGCAGGGAGAAACCAGCAGGGCAAGAGGCTTGGCGGGGGGCTGCCTGTGTCAGGCAGCTCCTGGCGCACAGGCGCCCCAGACCAGGGCAGCAAGGGCGGCACAGGCCTTCCGGCTCCTTCTGCTTGGGTTGCGATTACCCTGGATTTAATGTTAGTGCTCGTTCCCATTCTTCCTTCTTGGAGAGGATTTCACACAGCCTCTCCAATGTTTCTATTAATTAATTAATTTGCTTGGGGTTAAACTCAAGGCCTGTGCAGTGAGCTGCAATCCCAGCTCTTTTTAAAATTTTTAATTTGGGGACAAGGTCTTGATCAGTCACTAAGTTCTCCAGGTGGAGCTCAAACTTTTCAACTCTCCTGACTCAGCCTCCCACAGAGCTGGTGTTGTGGGCATGCACCACTATGCCTGCCTTCGTACTCTACTCCATTCCAACCTGCACACAGGTCCACCTAAGGTGCGTTTGTGCACCTGAGTATGCTGGTGCTGGCTCAGCCCTGGGACGCGCAAAGCTTGGGTTCCGGAAATCACTGTGGCTTTCCTGTCCCTGTCCCTGCAAACGCTGAGGTTGAGGCAGCATGCAGTGCCCTCCCAAGCCGTCCTCTCCCATCCCTTGAACCAACACACAGTGCTCCCCGTCATTTTCTTGGAAATTCCCCCTTCGAACTCTGTCCTGCATCAGCCCTACCCACGATCCTTTAGTTTCTGGGATCTTTAATCCCTTGCCTCCTTTCCTGGGCTGAGAATCTCAGCCTTCCTCCCTTTCAGATTCTTCACCTTTCCAATTCCCAAAATGCACCCATTCTGGAAGCAGCAAGACCGGGTTGCGGGCGCTTGGACCAGGGGCGCTTAGGGGTCTGGGCGGGCAGACGATTTGCCTGCGGGTTTGGAGGGAGCCAGCGGAAGCCGCCCAGGTGCACACACTGCCTGCCTCTGGCCCCCAGGTTCCGGCAGCTGCTGGCGGAGCGCGAGCCCGCGGTGCACGAGGTGTCCCGGCTGTTCCGCCGCGCACTGCAGGAGGTGCTAGAGCGCATGCGGCAGGAGGAGGAGCTACAGAGGCTGGCGCGGCAGTGGAGCTCGCGGGCCCGTGGTGGCCTGGCGCCCTTCAAGGCTCGCAGGCGCATTTTGCCCTTCGCCAGCGACATCCGCACGGTGTCCGAGAGTGTGGAGCTGGCGGGGCGCACCTGGAGCGCGCCCGACTTCCGGGTGCCTGCGGCCGACTGAGCTCCGGGGCCATGCAGGGGAGCATGGAGGCCCAGCCTTACTTCCAGCAGACAGGCTGCTTTGATCCTGGGCACGCCCTGTGCTCGGGCCAGGCTGATCACGCTTCCCTGCACACACAGGCTGAAACTGCGGCCATCATCAAGCTGCTCAGCACTGTGGCACCATCCAGCTGTCCATAGAGTCAGACATCCCTCCCAGCATGGGGTGGAAGCTTCATCTCACTGGACAGAGAGGGCCCTTAGGTACCACCTAGGCCCCAAGACCTGGGAAAGGTCCCAGTAATACCCCAGACCCGAAGGCAGACGCGGTCTGGAGCCTTCTCTCCCTGGGGGGATGTACTTTGCTCTAATAAACCTCTGCCTTTCCTTCGACCCCTGCTTTTCCTGCTCATCTCTTGTTCTGCTCCCCGCTCACCTGACATGGAGACACTCCCGTTCTCAGGCCACAGGGCCAAGACCATGCTGAAGCCAGGGCAGGCTACCTCCTCCTCTGCAGTGTCCGGAGGTCCAGAGCCGCCATCCACCTCCCTGATGGTCACAGGTCCCCGCCCTCCCTGGGCCTGGAAGGTGGAGCAGCCCTGCTTCTCACCTCTTCCCCCCTTACTGGAGGGCCCTCTGTGCTGATGGGGGGGGGGTCACAGATCTAGGCGGCAGAGCTTGCCCTGCCTTCCTTGGAGCCAGATGCCCATTCAGTGAGACTTTGTAGAGTCTCTATCCTAATGCTTGGGTCCTGGGGCACCATAGGACGTCCAGGGTCTGCGTCCCCACCTTGCCATGGGGAGGAGTGGGGCCTCAGCTGGTCTCCAAGGAAGGTAGCTAGGCTGGAAGCAGATTGCCCAGTGCCCTACACCACTGCCTCACCTCAGAGGAGAGAGGCCAGTCCCAGGGCTCCTGCCACAGGCCAAGTGTCAAAAGGCCCTTCTGTGCCTGAGCCCCCTCTCCGCTCTCCCTGGGAGATGAGGTGCCCGAGAGGTGCTCAGGGGCAACTGCAAACATCACTGTCCTCTGTTTCTGACTCACTTGCCTGTGCTGGGCACATCGCTGTGGCAGAGCAGGGAGGCCAAACTCTGGGCACAAAGTGCAGGCAGGCAGGGAGAGGAGGAGGAGAGTCTGCCCCAGATGACCAGTGCATGCTGAGAAATGCTCATGGATCCTGACAAGAGTATATATAAGATGCAGGAGGTGCAAGGTAGCCATGGGGACATATTGCCTGACCAAGGTCCATGGGAAATACTCCTTTGATGATGTGGCTTTGGATGATTTTCACTGGAATCTGCACAGACAACACCGATGGTTGGGGCCTGTCTCCCACTGTAATTCAGTTGGAGAAGGTGATTGGCTTATTAGCATCATTAGTGGAGCTGTGAGTCACTTAAAGAAAACTCTCTGGCCGGGCGTGGTGGCTCACGCCTGTAATCCCAACACTTGGGAGGCAGAGACAGGAGGATTGCTGGGTTCAAGGCTTGCCTGGGCTACTTAGTGAGCTCAGAGCCAGCCTGAACTACAAAGCAAGACCCTGTCTCAAAAAAAAAAAAAAAAGAAAACTCAATGGAAGACATTAGCACCTTCATTCAGTGGCCACACTGTAGATGTAGGCAAAGCTGCAGCCACTTACCTGGGACAAGTGTGAACACATCGGTGCGTGCATACCTATGTCATGCCCACAAGCATAGGAGGCAGAACAGTCTTGGAACACACAGAAGTGACCTTGGGAGGCAGAGGCCCAGGGGGAGGGACAGACAGTCAGGAGAGAGCTAGCTGCGCTGAGAGGCGATTTGCCGCAGAGAGAGCACAGAGTCCTGGGGACTAGAGAGGCTCAGAGGAGGCTGCTGCTTCCCTGTGCCCCCGTCACCCTCCAATGCTCCCTCCTTCCCTGAGTAAAGAACCTGGCGCTGCACCATGCTGGGCTGTTCTGAGTCCAAGTGATGGCTGCCAAGTAAACTGTCCTGTCAGCCTGTTGTGACAGACAGGACCACTGGGCTCCACAGTGGCACCTAGTTCGCCAGGGCTGGGGTCCCTCCTCACCCCAACACAGCACAGGGGCTGATGCTGTCCACCTCCGTGTCTGTCCTTAAAATAGGAACAGAGTGGTGCTAAGCCTCCTCAAGAGCATCAGAGGCAGCAGGCAGCAGTGGAGGGAGGGGCACTGAGGTCTCAGTGAGGCTGGCGTCCCCAGACATGGCTCATGACCAAGCCTCAGGGGCATGGGACAGTCACACCGCTTAGTACGTTATAGTGTTCCTGACCTTTATGGAAACCAATAGCTTAAAAGCAAAGAAAAGTTTAAAGTGCCCACATACCTCCGTTACTAAGGCTATTAATACTACCAGTGACTATTAATATTTTATCATACTTGAATTTATCAATTATGAGTTACTATAAGTTATTTTAATATAAATCCCTGACACTGTAGGATCTCTTAATATAAGTTCTGGACATTGTGACACTTCCTATATAATGATATTGCCATTGTCACTCTTAACAAAATTTACAGTAATTCCTTATTATCTAAAACCCAGTCCACATTCAGATTCCCTGACTGCTCCCAACAAGTGTTCCTGCAGTTTCAATCCCTTCTTTCAATGTGGATCTGATGTAGCACTACATTTTGGCAATAGAGTTACAACCTGTTTCACCCCGGTCATAATTCTGTGATGAAGTGTTGCATAAAGACAGACTGCTTGTAGGCTGGACAAGCTGACATGATGGTTAATGATCACACAGATGACAGCAGTTCTTCTAGTCAAGTTCAGCAGGGTCCCTTGTGTGTGTAGCACTGCCTAACAGCCCATGTGTCCTGACCAGTCCCCAGAGTCCTCCATCTGCAGCCACCTTTCCCCACCATTCTCCTGTCTGCAGTGGTCTGTGGACTCCTGACATGCAGGAACCGGGGCTTCTGTCTGTGTCCCTCCCCCCGGCACCCAGCAGCTTCTTGGGAGGGAGAACTGTGGATTGCATGTCTGTTCTAGTCAAGAAGAGCTCCACCATGCTCTCTGCTTGTTGTCCTGGAAAGTCTCAGGGGTCTCTCAGCTTTAGCGTTGAAAAAGTTCACGGAATAGTGCACATCTCCGAGGCATGCAGCAGGATGGGAGCTTTAATCCATGTGCTCTTTCTATTTCAAGTAATATAGGTTAATTGATCAGAAGCTTGCATCAATCTCAGCATATTTACATAGGCTCATTTTCATACAGCTTTTCTGGAGATAAAAGACATCCTGTGTTATCCAAAGTTCAGGTCCTATAAAAGAGTGAAGAAGGAGTGTGTGTGTGTGTGTGTGTGTGTGTGTGTGTGTGTGTGTGTGTATGGGAGTGCTCCTCTGCCTCTCAGAATGCCAGTTAGCAAAAGAAGCTGTTGCCCAGTTCAGTTTTAGGAGGAATATCATAGCTATCACGGTAGAAATTAATGAAATTCTAACTAAAGAAAAAATACAAACAGTGAGTAAGTCAAAGATCTGGTTCTATGAATTAACAAAATAGGTGAACCCATAGCTAGACTTATAAAAAAAGAAAAGACATATCAATGCAATTAGAAATGAAAAAGGCAAGACTAATGCAGAATTTAAGAGACCAGAGAGATCAACAGGTGAAACAGGACTTATTGAGTTACGCACTGGCTCAGCAGGTCCATATTTAAAGGCTAAGCAAAAAACAGCAAAAGGCTCTAATTTTATAAACGTGGTCTAAGGAGCAGTCCACCTGGTGGTGTGAAGCTGGTGGGTGGAAAAGGGATCTTCAGAGGCAGGACGAAGGCATTAATTAATTATGTCAGTTCTGCAAGTCAACATATCTTGATTGGGAGGAAGAAGATCCCACACCAGAATCTTATAGAGGTGAGGGGTCATAAAACCTTACTTACAGGAACAAAGCTACTAATTTGATTTGTAATAGAACGAGAATCAGCAGCCATAGGGAGCGGAAAATCTGAAGGGAAACTGCTTAAGGGTGGTGAAAGGAAAATGAGTCAGAACAGGAACACCCAAGTCACAAGGCTTTTTGTTTGTTTGTTTGTTTGTTTGAGAGAGGGTCTCGCTTTGTAGTTCAGGCTGGCTCTGAGCTCACTATGTAGCCCAGGCAAGCCTCGAACTCAGCAATCCTCCTGTCTCTGCCTCCGGAGTGCTAGGATTACAGGCGTGAGCCACCACGCCTGGCACTGTGGTATGTAGTATTGATTGCTGGTGGGCGTGAGTCACCACGCCCTGCATTGTATGTGGTTACCGGGGATCGAACTCAGGACCTTGAGCTTGCGAGGCAGGCGCCGGAACCACTGAGCTAACCCTCCAGCCCCACAAGGCTTTTAATGAAGGCAAAAACTGCTTGCCTGGCTGTCTCGAGCAATGGTGAGAGGGCATTTGGAAGCAGAGTGGGGTTTTCAAGGGGACTTGGGCCTGCGAGAGCATTGTAGCGCGTCAGAATTGGCTTGCCCTGGGAGCTTGATGATAGGCTGCTCTTTGGTGCGTGGTGACTCTAACAGCTGGAGAGACTTTTTTTGAAGTTCTGTTTCAAAATCACAACAGACACTGCTGTATTCTAGAAGACTGTTAATAATTACTATGAAAAACTATACTTCAACAAATTGGAAAACCCTGAAGAAGTGTACAGATTTCAAGACACATGTTCCCAAACTACTGAACAATCCAAAAACAAGCAATCACTAAAGGTTCCTAAATATGTTCTATACGTCATATATGGAGATCAGAGTGAATCCTGAGACAAGCATGGATGCTGAAAGCCCCTTGGATGAAACAGCACTCTATCGATCATTCCATCACATCTCATGTATCTGTGCACTGCTGCTGTTGTGTGCTATGCTTTTACTGATCTGTTGCTTTGATACTTTTCTGTCTGTACCTTTTGTGAGCAGAGCTTCCCAAGATCTTCACTAAGTGGAGCTGCTTGCCATTTGCTATTGGGTGCACACCTGACAATTTTTTCCTTGCCGCACACAAAAGCCCAGACTGTACAGCCTATTCTGCAGCTACAGTGGGGTCTGGTTTCTCAACGGCAGTTCTGCCTGTATTTTTTTTATTTTTTTGAGACAGGGTCTCGCTTTGTAGTTCAGGCTGGCCCTCAACTCACTATGTAGCCCAGGCAAACCTTGAACTCAGCAATCCTCCTGTCTCTGCCTCCCAAGTGCTGGGATGACAGGCGTGAGCCACCACGCCCGGCACTGTGGTATGTGGTATTGATTGCTGGTGGGCGTGAGTTGCCACGCCCAGCATTCTATGTGGTCACCGGGATTGAACTCAGGACCTTGCGCTTGCGAGGCAGGCGCCAGAACCACTGAGCTAAATCTCTGGCCCTTTGCCTGTATTTTTATGGGTCAGCTCTTCGCTGCTCAGGACCACCCACCAGAGTGCAGAGGGTTTAACACTGTGGGCCATTCTCTGTCAGTGGATGACTCTCCCTAGTCTTTATTTTATTTATTTATTTATTTATTTATTTTTAGACAGGGTCTCACTTTTTTTTTTTTTTTGAGACAGGACCTTGCTTTGTAGTTCAGGCTGGCCCTGAGCTCACTATGGTGCCCAGGCAAGCTGCCGCGAACTCAGCAATCCCCCTGTCTCTGTCTCCCTAGTGCTGGGATTACAGTTGTGAGCCACCACACCCGGCATTGTGGTATGCGGTGTTGATTGTTGGTGGGCGTGAGTCTCCATGCCCAGCATTATATGTGGTTACCGGGGATCGAACTCAGGACCTTGCACTTGCGAGGCAGGCGACAGAACCACTGAGCTAACCCTCCGGCCCAGGGTCTCACTTTTTTGTAGTTCAGGATGGCCCTGAGCTCACTATGTAGCCCAGGCAAGCCTCGAACTCAGCAATCTGCCTGTCTCTGCCTCCCGAGTGCTGGGATTACAGGCGTGAGCCACCACGCCTGGCTCCCTAGTCTTTATTTTGCCTGACCACACCTCCCAGTACTTCCAAATGGTCAGACCCCCACCCAGGCAGAAGAGAACACTCCCCAGGTGATACAGTTCACACCCTGCAAGGTGCAAAGGATAACAGGAAGCCAAGGCCGAGGTTTCGAGATAAGCAGCCCACCCCAACATAGCAACACCTGCAGGTCCCACGGCCCTAGAGAGCACCATTTCCTCCACCCCAGAACAAGACTTCTCCACTCCATAACAAAATCCCCACTCCTCCTGGCACTAGCCCCCAACTCCCCTGTGAAATTTCCCCTTGCCCGAGCCCCAGGGTGAAGGCTTTGTCACCCTTGGCTACTGTGCACCCAGGCTGGAAATAAAACCTTGCTTGTTGCTTCATTTTTGCCTGTTCTTGTGGTCCACATTATGCCTTGGTTTACCCTAACACAAATGTCTCTTGGGGATTCTCCTGAATGCCAACACATAGTTAAAAGAACTGAAAATCAGGGCAACACTACTTAGGTTGGATATAAGCACTGATGACACTGAGCACAATTTGGTGGAAGTATTTGATCCATCTGTGTTTCAGTTTCCTTTTGAGTGAGATCAAATTGGTAATTTACATATTTAATTTAGTTGTGCTAATTAGTTGATCCCTGTAAAGTTCTTAGCAAGTCCTGGTATACAGTGACTGATAAATATTACCAACTACTATGGAAATATTAACTTTTCATTTATTAATTCACTTTAATTTATTGTCTTTCCCTTTAAGCTGCTAGACAGCTTGAGCTCACTATTTTAGGGGAAGGCTAAATCAGATTAGAAAAAGCTTGCTTGGGGCCAGGTGGTTCCAGCATCTGCCTAGCAAATGGAAAGTCGATCCTGGTATCCTGTACCACAATACTGGGCATGGTGGCACATGCCTGTAATCCCAACACTCAGGAGGCAGAGGCCAGAGGATTGCTGTGAATTCTAAGCTTGCCTGGACTACATAGTGACCTCAGGATCAGCCTGAACTACAAAGCAAGACCCTATCTCAAAAACAAAACAATAACCAAAAAAAAGAAAGAAAGAAAAGAAATTGATAGACTCCAGAATGATAGGCCCCATACCTTGGGCCTCAGATAGCAGCAGGAAAAACAGTAAAAATTCATACCAATATAAGCAATCTAAGGTAGGAGAAGGAAGGAGGTTGTATCCTGAACCTTGCTGTAATAATGTGATATCACCACAGACAGCCCCAGTGGGGCTGTGAGGCCCCCCCACCCCCAACACCCCATGACCAATCCTCCTTTCTTGGTCCTAAAAGAAGCAGGAATATAAATAAGAAAACGTGAGAAGTTTCTAAAGCTCCAGGTCAAAGCATGTGTATAATAAAGTAGCCTGACCCACAGTAATGTTCCCCACCTGAAATTCATTAAAGGCTTACACAGAGGGACTGGCTGCCATGCCTGACTATAGCAGAGTCGATGATGAGAAAGTCATGTGCACTAGATAATCTTGAGATGACTCGCTACCTCTCAGATCATTTTGTTGATCACATTTGTAGAGATCCAATGAAAGACACTCTAAGCAAGGCATACATCTTCTAAATCCAAAAGTCTGACTTACCTTCTTTTTTTGTTCTTCCCACTGCCCAGCACCTCTTCATTCCCCATTCTTGTCACCTTTTTGTTTGGTTAGTACAAACCTGCTCATTATGACCACACTCTATCTCATTAACTTCAATAAATGTAGCTGCTTTTTCTTTGACCATCAGATAGGTACTTGTAATTCTTTGCTTAACGTACATAAGAATATGTAATTTACAATCTCTCCCTTGGAAACCTATCAGGCACTGTACCAGTCCTAGAGGAAATCACTTTGTATTCACTGCTTCAGCATGGCAGTGAAGGAGACTGAGGCACATGCCTGTGTGTGATGTGGAACACAGAAAGTACGCCACTTACCTGAAGACAGAGGCAGACAGGAATGGGGAACTGTCAGTGGCAAGTGGTATGGATCAGTGACTGAGCACCAGACAGGATGTTGGGCATCTCAGAAGATTCCTGCATGAACAAGTATTTAGGACTATGTGAGTATTGTCATGCCTGGCCGAAGTGAGGTACTCACAAGTAAACAGGTCAAGCAAACAGGCGGCTCTCTGCAAGCAACAGGCTTTCTGTCCTGTTTCTCAGTAAACAGGACAAATGGCCACAGACAAAATATAAAATCTCCTCAGTACCAAGAAGTCCAGTAATTGGCTATACACCTGTGGTGGCCATCTTGGGGCTCTCAGTTATAAACATCACTTAGGATTATAACTCCATTCCAAAAATCCATATCAACAGTTTTCTTTCCTCACTAGCTGCTGTAATCAACCCCCAATTTCAGCATCTGTTCACTGGAACAAGCATTTTCTCATCACAAATCCTGTCGCCTAACAAATGGTCTCTCATGCCCTGTTTGTAACAAATGTAAGTACTTTCTCTCTGCCCTTTCCTGATACAACAGCAACCATTCTCATTCAACACTTAACTCAAAGTGGGACACTAGACCGACTAACATTAGATGCTCCTAACCCTCTCCACTGAAGGAAGACTTCAAAAAGAAAGTAAGGTGTACTATAGAAAAATAGTTATGTTTTTTGCACAGCTATGTCATGGACATGGACTCATACCTGCAAATGATTATGAAAATAAGACTTTATGTGAGGAATGAGTCCCCTCACTTTTGATTGTGTGCGACAGGCAGATCAGACCATGGACCAGGAGAGAAGAGGAAAAGTGAGACTCTGTTCCCAATCTTACAAGAGTGGGTGCCAGCCTACAGGGAGGCCATTTAGAGCAGGCAGGCAGTTTAACTCCTAGTATGCAGGTCCTGTTTCTCCGTGGCTCAGAAATGTTCCAGTCACCACTTATACCCTTGGCCCACTCTCTCTGAAAACATTTTGTGGGCTTAAAGGCAAATGATTAAACTGCAGGTGGGTAACTTTTTACATACCAGTACTTTTCTCATCAGGGTTAGCATAGTAAAGCCATACTTGACTGATTTTCTACCTTTCCCTCTTTGTTTTAGTGGCCCTTTCAGATGCCTGAGCTCAGTACTGTATAGGAAATTAGAGGTAGGCAATTTTGTCTACTACTAGTTTTCCACTCAGAGTTAAAAGACTTTATCTCAAAAACAGAAACCACTTTAAATTTCTGGTTTTTATAGTTCACATTATTCTCTACAAGTTCTTGAAGTATGTTATGTTTTAGATCTAAAGTGTCCTCCCAAATCCTTGTGTGTGGAAGGTGACTGATCAGGAGGTGCTATAGCTGACTTGCTGGTAGGACCAGCAAGAGTAATTGGGTAATTGGCTGGAGGTGCATCCCTGAGGCATAAACCTCGAGGGTGTGGTCTTGTTCAGGTCTCCTCTCTCCTTACTCTGTTTCTCGGCTGCCACAAGTGGAATCATAGAATACAGTCATAGCATAGAATAGTAGATTTAACTGATATCATTAATATCAATAATTACATTTAAATGCCCAGATTTTTAAATTTGTATTTTTTTATTAGTTCACACAACCAGTAAATAATGATGACATTTCTTGTGGGGAGCTAGATTTTCAAAAGAATAAAGAAGATAAAACCTGACCACCCTATATATTATTTACACTAAACACCTGAAAGAAGAATATACAGAAAAGCTGAAAGTAAAAGAATGGAAAAAGATAGCCTCACAAAAAAATTCCACTTCCCTCTAAAAAAAATGTTACTGGTATGTTACTATCTAGTAAAAGTATGAGAACTACATAATCATAATGAAATATTTTAAATCGTCTCTCTAATTGATAAAGTCAGATAAATTATTAATAACACTATAAATGATTTTGATGGTCAACTCCTAAGTGTCATTAAGGCAAATGACATTAGCGTTTAGTAACAAAGAACCCTAAAATCTTCACACCTTTTAACATGAAGGTTAAGCTATGAAGTCAGAGACTATCTGTAAAGGAAAGTATTTCATAGTGCATTATCTTCAATGAGACAAACTCCAATGAGACTCCCAAAATAAAACTGCCTGAAGAACTTAATTCTCAGATCTGTCCCTGAGAGAAATAAAAACTTATAGACAGGAACAAGTCCAACCCAGGAGCATCTCATCTGAGTTTTAGGCAGTTTCAGGGCCTTGAGGCAAATGAGGGGAAGAGAGGGAGATCCTGTAGCCACTGTCACAGGACCAATTCCTGGCGGTATTTCTAGTCACTAGGACTGGAATGAAGTTTCAATAATTTAACAAGAACCTTGTTAGAAGATACAATGAAGATTCTTAAATTTGAGGGTCAACTCTCAGGGATACCAGCTCTCCAAACCAGTAACCTTCCCCTGCTCGGAAAGAACCTCCTCCTGCTCTTTAATGTGAGATCTGGTGTGGAACCCTCTGGGACTTTCAGCTGATGAACAGCACTGGGCACCTCCTTCTCAGCCAGTCCTGAGAAACCAAAATACAAGGCCCTGGGGAACTTCAGGTGGTAGGAGGGTACCACTTGGGGTCTTTTCATGAACTCTTTCATAACTCTAGAATTATCTGGCACAATTCTCAGGCTGTCTTTCTTTAAACTGGATAATTATAAGAATGCCCAAGATTTTTCAGCCTCACATTCTTTCCATCACAGAGCTTCTTTGGGGAAGAAGCAATACCAAATTTTCCATTTTCTTTAACTGTCACTTTTGGCTTTTTTTTCTGTAAAATTATATTCCTTTTCTTTCTTTGCTGAGTAAATATTTGGTTTATTTTTGGTATATTTCATCAATTTCAGTAATTTCTGATAGAAAAATCTGTGACTGGATTATGGCCATCTTGAATCAGGGCAGTCTATTCTGTAGTAGATACAGTTTTATGGGAGAGATTTAGGAAAACTGTCTATGTTTTGAGATTCTGGTTCTCCTTTTCTTTATGTTAGGCCTCTGAAGCCTCAATTCCCATGCTCTAGAGTTTCTTTGGAGGTAAAGGACTCTTGGGAAAAAAAAAAAAAAAAATCCTGCTTAGGGCCGGAGGGTTAGCGCAGTGGTTCCGGCGCCTGCCTCACAAGCACAAGGTCCTGAGTTTGATCCCCGGTAACCACATACAATGCTGGGTGTGGAGACTCAGGCCCAGCAGCAATCAATACCACATACCACAGTGCCGGATGTGGTAGCTCATGCCTGTAATCCCAGCATAGGCAGGAGGATTGCTGAGTTCGAGGCTTGCCTGGGCTACATAGTGAGCTCAGAGCCAGCCTGAACTACAAAGCGAGACCCTGTCTCAAAAACAAACAAACAAAACAAAACAAAAGCTTGCTTAGCTAGAGCCTTTTAAAAGTACCCTATTACTTCACTTGAAAATCATTCTGTCCATCCTTAAGGCCTATAAAGTATATACATTTATTTATATCACTTTCTCTCATTTCTATGTGCATAGAGAAAGAAGCTAAGGACATGGACCAAATAATTAAGAGTGATAATCCCAGGGGAATGAAATCAAGAGAAAAGAATGTGGTCATTTCATCTGTTACTTTGCCTTACAATTATTTGAACTTTTTGCAAAGTAAATATGCATTTAGTAAACTATTAACATTAAGATTCAAAAAGATATGAAAGAATTGCAATTGTGTGACTTTAGCTGTGTTTGCAGTTTTCTAAGTATCTGAGAAGAAAAAGGACATTATTACTGTCACACACCATGTGAGCAACCTGTTAGCTATACTTGGCCTGATAGCTCTTTAAAAACTCCTAGTTTTCACATTCTTTATTAACAAGAATATGTAGTATATACCATAGTAGCCAAATTTTATTATTATATTAAATTATTCATAACTATGTACCTTTCTTTCTTTTCCCCATTTATTCTTTTTCTTTCCCCTCTTTTTCTTATTTTTTTCTTTGGTACCATCTAAAAGTTTTAAGAAGAATTGGAAATTTTAGCTCCATTACTAAAAATCAGTTTATTGGTTAAAAACTGTGAAATAATTAGGATTAAAGTTTTAATTTATTAATGCTGGTTGGAACATTTTTTTATCAACAAATAAAAACTGTTTAGTTATAGCTATGGTATGGCTTGACTGTCCCATCCAAAATGCATTCAAAATTCAATTGTCATTGGGAAAGTTAAGAAGTCTCAGCCCTCAGGAATTCAGCAGAATTACAGGATGGCTCACTAATATGGGAGTGGCTTTGCTGCAAAAGCCAACTCTTTCACCATATGACCCTTCAACTGTGCTAGACTTAGTAAAAAGGGTCTCATCTCAGACTGGCACCTTTTTTGGTATGTGCAATACCAGGGATCAAACTCAGGAGCTGGCATTGGCCAGGCAGGCGCAGTGCTGCTGACCTAAATCCCTGGCCTTCAGAACTGAAAGAATTATTTTATTTTTTCCCTTTATTAACTACCCAGTCGGAGGTATTATATTTTAGCAACAGAAAATAAACTAAGAAAAATTATATCCCAATATTGTATCTATAAAGATGTAGAACTCAGGACCCATCTAGAGAATAGTAATTAATTAACTCCAATTAATTAACTCCAATTAATCTAGAGTGCTAGGGTTATTACAGAAACTACTGCAACTATCAAGTACTTTATTGGGAAATATATAAAATATGAACTGAGTATTTTAATAAGAAAAGTAGACTATAACCTGCCACATTAACCACTCCATACTAGAAGAAACAATCTTTTTCCTAACTGGAAATGAAAGTTTTCATATGGCTGAAATTTTCAGTTTCTTGAACTTGTAGCTGATGTTTTTCACCTGTTTTAGAAAACCTACAGCCACTGTTCTTTTTAAATATTGCTCTTTTCCAATTTGCTCTTATTTCCTTCCTGGATTCCAGTTACACTATAGACTTCTTCATGCATCTCATATGTCTGCGATGCTCTCTTCTGTACCTTCCTTTTTTCTTTCTCTTGACCTGATTTCCAGTTCACCAATTGTCTTTTTTTGTGCCTAATTTACTGATAAATTTATTTAGATTCTTTTTTTTTTTTCTTTTTGAGACAGGGTCTCACTTTTTTCTGGCTGGTCATGAACTCACCATGTAGCCAGGCAATCCTGGAATTCAGTAATCCTCCTGCCTCTGCCTCCCAAATGTTGGGATTACAGGCATGAGCCATTACGGCCGGCACTGTGGTACATGGTACTGATTGCTAGTGGGTGTGAATCACCACTCCCAGTATTGTTGTATTTGGTTACCGGGGATGAACCACGGCTTGCTAGGCAGGTGTTGGAACCACTGAGCTAAATCTCCGGCCCCTCTATTTAGATCCTTAATCTTAGGTAAAGGATTTTTTTGTTCCAGAATTTCACTAGATTCATTTTTACTGTTTGAAAATCTCTATTTTCATGAACATATTATTGAAAATTCAATGCCATCTGATTGCAATATCAGGGTTGCTTGTAGCACTATTATTTTCTCTGTACTTTTTCAAACATATAGGCATATCTAGTAATTTTTATGGAAAGTTAAGTATTTTACATTCAAAAATTCTATAGATTCTAGATGATGTTATTTTCCTCTGAACTCTTAAGTCTGTGCATTAGGCAGGAAGAATAAAAAACTAAACAAAGTTTTTAAAAGATAATTACTGGGGACTCCTAAAACATTACTGGAAACCTCCAAAGTAGGCTCCAGTTTTCTACCCAGTGTACAATGCAGGCCTAAGGAAAAAGAAAATTTAAAGAATAGAACTAAGAGAGACAGAAATCAGGGTGCTAGGATGACTAGTGCTGGTGCAACCAACGAAGTCACTAGCTTGTCCAAGCCACTGACATTTTTTAGTAAACTGGGGTAAAAGTGAGCTATGTGCAAGGGTAGTGCCATGTGCAAGGATGTGCAGTTGCACAGTTTCTATGGAAATTAATGTAAACAAGGCTCGTAAAGGACAAGACAAAGCATTCTCAAATTAGGAACAGAATAGACAAAATATATGGTTGTAATTAGAACACTGTTCTTCTCGTTAAGAAAGCTTTACTTGTGAGAATGGAATTTGGGCACGAGTTACTCTGGCCTTGGCACGAGGCTTTGAATGAACAGACTTGCTTCTCTAAATAAGCCAATTATGGGGTTAACTCTTTACAGCCTACTTTGGAGCATAATCAATATTGCAGTCTCTACAGATGATTATTAAATGCAAGGAAAACAAATTGTGCTGGTAGGGAAAGCATTATCTAGTTCATCTATAAATAGTGCCTATAGCACTATAATTATGAAATTATTGGATAGTGAAATCATGAAAATTATAATAAAGCTATCTTATTTAAGAGAATGGGAGACATGAAGTGAATATTGGGGAGAAATGGTAATTTAAGAAGAAAACAGCTAAATTTTTATCTTCCATACAACTTAAAACTGAAAAATGAAGAAATGATTCCACATATAACTTGTTCAGAAATTCAGAGACAGATATCAAAATATGCTACTAAAAGAGTTTGAAGTTTTGCCTCTAGTAACTATAAAATGAGGGAATTCATTTTGAATACATCAATTAGTATGAGTACAGAATAATGACATTCTGAGAAACATCAAGACTCCATTCACCTTCCAGAGTTTTAGAAAAGTTTATTTGGCAATGTACTCTAATAGTTAAAACAGAAAACTAAGACAGAAGAAATCATTAAGAAAACAACAGCTTCAACCCTGCGGACTAGTGAAGGGAAATCCTAGGATATCAGCCATAGGCTTTGGTGGTAGAAAGTGGTCTAGATTATATAATGGAGGCAAGGACATTTCTAGAGAAAAGAAATGAATTCTACAGAACAGTATAATTGGAAGATCTTTTAATTCTGACAAAATTACATTTTTTTTGTTTTGTTTCGTTTATTTTGAGACAGGGTCTCGCTTTGTAGTTCAGGTTGGCCCTCAGCTCACTATGTAGCTCAGGCAAGCCTCGAACTCAGCAATCCTCCTGCATCTGCCTCCCAAATGCTGGGATTACAGGCGTGAGCCACCACACCCGGCACTGTGGTATGTGCTATTGATTGCTGGTGGGCGTGAGTCATCATGCCCAGCATTGTTGTATGTGGTTACCGGGATCGAACTCAGGACCTTGCGCTTGCGAGGCAGGCGCCAGAACCACTGAGCTAAATCTCCGGCCCAAAGTTACATTTTTTTGTCCACAATGAAAAACAAATGGGAGAACTAGAAACTTTATGAATAAAAACTACAGGAAATTCATGGTTTGAATATGTCAAGATTTTAAGCAACTGATATAAATGATGTACTTGACGCTATGACAAAATACTATAGACATATTACCCTTTGAAAGTCTTAGTAATCAGTAGAAAAGAAAATGTAATTCTTACAGATGACATGACACTACAATAACAATATGTATATAGTGGTAATAACTTAAATGCTGATTATTGTTTTTAAACCATTAGAGAATAAACAAGAAAAAAAGGGTTTGGGTTGTATATCATACTATAAACTAAAGACAATGGAGAGGAAAGATGATAGAAAGAGTAAGTATACCAATTTACTTAATCTACCTAACAAAGAATAAAATAATAGGCTAAAGTGGTAGAATAAGTAGAGTTACAACATAATATTTATTAACTCACAGAAAAACTAGCAAACAATGAGAGGACAAAGGAAGGTGAAACAAGAGTAATTTGAAGTAAACTAGAAATTAACACCATGGTGAGTGTGAATAGGAATAATATATCTTACATTCTAATTGCCTACGTCTGGTTCTGCTTCCTAAGTTGGGTAAATATCCCTCTGCATGCCTTTTGCCATGAGTGTTGAAATGCCAAAATTTGCCCTCTCAGGTTCCTTTGCAATTAGGATACCAGTGTATGATCAAAGCTCAGCCTATCACTCTCTGGGAGCTAATGGCACAAAGAGTAGAGGTAGTGAAGAGTCCATTCTGTTGGCCATGATGGCAGAAATACCCAGTAGTAGCAGTAATCAGAGTGGTGACATCAAATAACAATGACAGTGAAAGTTGAGGCAATGTGTGCCTTCACCAGTCTCTGGACTTAAACTGGCCACCCGTTTCACTTTCTTCCTGATTCAGAGACAAATTCTTTAGGCTTCTTGGCAATAATTATATGAATTATTCGATGTCTTTTCAATACATTTTTTCCTATTTAATCAGCCAGTTTCCCTTGCTAATAAGAATTCTGATTAGATCAGTAATAAATGATCAGATAGAAACAAAAGCGTATTATTTGAGAAAGAATCAGAAACCCTAATGTCAGTAGTAGTTAACATGTATAATTGCTTCAGCCTAATTCTGATCCCCTGACTTTTTTATGGAACTGCCTACTCACTCTCCTGCCTTTTTAAAGATATTTTCTTTCCAAAGCCTGCCCTTGACTTTTTGATACTGGCATATCAACTCATAGCCCTCATCCCCATGACAATGAACTACTTACTTGTTCTTATGGCTCAACATAATAGAGCTCCCTTGGCTGCAAGGATCATGCCATGTTTATCATTACGTCTGGCATAAAGTGAGTACTTACTAAATATTAGCTGAATGAACAGAAACTGTGAAAGAGGCTTAACTTTTTTTACAAATCACCTAATATAAATGCAAACCCTTAACAGTGTGATAAACAACCTTCAGTACTTGAATCTGTGTCACTTCCTGAAGAAGATGATGATGTTGGAAACATACAATCATCTGAAGAAGATGTCTCTGATGTATGTTGGGATCGGTGGTGTTTTGGGTTTTGCTTTTTTTCTTTCTTTTGTTTGTTTTTACCTTAGGGATATAAAATATAACAAAATTATTTCCCCAAGTATTAGCAACATATGAAATATAAGGAAATATAATAATTTATAAAATATATTTGACATTAAAGAAAAGGTCTTAAACCAAGTCTAAATTCTTACCTTTAGTATTGCTAGGTCTAGTATCTTCAGGACTTTTTTGTGTGGACTTGTCATCCATGTCTACAGAACCTTCCTGCCATGTCTGTAAAATCAAAATATTGACAATTTGGAGGCTTTTAAATGCAAAAATTACGGTTCTTGAGATTAAAAAAACTGAATTAGGAATTTACCTCTAAAATATTTTGGAGTTGGGATATAGCTCAGAGGTACAGTAAACCTGGGTTCAAGCTCTAGTAATAGACACAAATGTATGCACACACATACACAATAAAGTAGTAAAAATAAATCCATGAAAAAAGTAAAGAACAGTTAAAGAGGAAAAATGTTATTCAGTGGATGTCTGAAAAGCCAGAAAGAAGCAGGCTGATTCAAGATCTCTGCAAATGGGAAGGGGACCAAGACATGGAAGGAGGAGGGGAAGGGGGCACAAAAAGAAGAAATATTACATATATGTACCAACTCCCCATGACAAATGCACTCATTATTAACTGAAAACATGCAGTAATAAAAATAACTTTAAAAAATAAGTGGTATAGATAGGGATATAAGACATTACAAGAGAAACAATTCAGCATAGAAAGAGATTCTAACTGGGGAAGATCATGAAGGATGGGAATAAGAAGGACTGAAAATAGGATTATGAAAGATTTGTTTATATTAATACACAGCCCAGTGATTGCTTCCAAGCTAAAAAATTTAAAAAATCAGAAGACTTTTTAAAGAGATTGAATAAATGTGATAAACTTTGGGGTAGCAAGTATAAGCTTCAATGCCTCAGTCTTCTGTTTTGGTTGGATCCTTAATGAAGAGCCAGCTAGCTTCCTGCCAGTTTACCTTGGTAACAATATTAAATATTAATCATTTGCAACATGCCAAGCAATGTTCTAAATCCTGTATATTGTTTCATTTAATATTTACAATAAAACTGTTATTATCATGTTTCTCCAAGTAAGATGGAGTAGTTAAGTGACCTACACAGACTACATGGCTACTGCAATAAGTTGCGGAGCCTTTAAAAGTGAAGCCTTGATGATTACTTTTTTTTTTTTTTCAGGAAAAAGATGAAATCTCAATATTGTTTTAATTTAAATTTCTCAAATGGCCAGTGATACTGAACATTTTTTCATTTACTGGCCATTTGTATTTCTGCTAAATATTTATTTCAGCTGCCCAGTTTTTAATTGGATTTTTTGTCTTGGGGGTCTAAATTTTTGAGTTTTCACATATTCTAGATATTAATCTCTTGTGTGAGGAATAGCTGGCAAAGTACTTTTCTCCTTCCATGGGTTGTCTCTTCACTCTGTTGATTGTCTCCTTTGCTCTGAAGAGCTGCAAGCAAGGCTGAAGGGAAAAACAAGTTTCTGAATTGCTGGCAGGAATGTAAACCATTGCAACTACTATGCAAATCAGTGTGGAGACTCCTCAGAGAAGTAAAATAGAAATTCCATTTAACCCAGCTATTCCTCTTTTAGCTATATTCTTAAAGAGCTAAAGACACTATTATAGTGATATACGCTACCCATTTTATAGCAGCACAATTCCTAACAGCTAAATCTAAGAAGTGGTCTGTATGTCCATCAACAGATGAATGGTAAAGAAAATGTATTATTTATATACAACAGAGTACTATTCTGCTATAAAGAAGGCTAAACTTGAAGGAAAATAGATGTATCTTGGGACCATAAGATTAAGTGAAATAAATCAGACACACAAGTTTAAATATTGTGGCTTCTTTTATATGAGAAACACAAAATAAAAGATCATAGGAAAGAATGTAATTATGTAACAAACACATACTAACACCTACAAAAAATTTAAAAAGAAAAATAAAATCATCATATTGGTGTAGGTGACTAGCAGAAGTAAAGGGAGATCAATATAGGTGAGGCCAGTCTTCCAATATCCCAAGTATTTCCTCAGACCACTTCTTTGCACTCAGAACCTGTCTACTTTAAGTGCTGACAAATCTGATGTATTCACTGTCCTATTAGTTTTACCTTCCAGAATGTTCACACTACAAGTAAAAATGTAATGAGATTGTTTTCTTTAACATTATTTGAGATCTAGCCACATTATTGTGTTTCCATCATTTGTTCCTTTTTTTTTCTCATTTGGCGTTACTGGAGATCAAACTTGGGACCTTGTACTTGTAATGTAGCCACTGTACCCCTGAGCTAAATCCTCAGCCTTCGTTTGTTTCTTTTTGTGCTACAATGCCAGCTTCACTTTTTCCTCATAAGCAATGTTTCCAAACCTTTAGCTTGTTCAGCCCATTCGCTGTTTCCTTCTAATCTCAGTACTATTCTATTCTGTGCTATGAAAGTACAACTGTATGTTTAGCTAACTATATGTTCACTTACTGGGGAACATCTAATTCAGGTAGCTTTTCTTGTTTAGTCCATTAATACTGTAGATTGTAGTCATTAGTTTTCAAATGTTCAACTATTCTTAATTTAGGGCAATTTGGACAATTAAAAATACTGCTAAACATTTGGGGACACATTTTGGTGTTAAGATAAATTCATTTCCTTAGGATAAATACATAAAAGACTTTCTGGGTTCCACAGTAAGCATATACTCACTTCTAAGAAAATGCTCAATTCATCTCCACATATCTTCTATCCATTCTGTTTATAATTTTTTTCTCAACGTTTTGTCTGCTTTTTTTTTTGGGTGGTGGTAGTAGGACTAAGGACTGAATTCAGAGTCTGCACGCTAAGCTACATACCCAGACATTTTTTTAGTTTCCATTTTGAATAAGATCTTGTTCAATTTTTTAATTGCTCAGGTTGAGGTGGAACTTATGATCCTCCTGCCTCAGCTTCCCAGAGAACTACAACTGTGAGCATGTACTACAACCTCAGCTTTCTTTTCTCTTTATAGCCAACCTCCCTGTATTCTTAGCTGGTTCAACCAGTACACTGTTTCTTGTTATGCTGCATCTGTTGATGAATTCTTTTTGTTTAGTCTGTCAAAATGGAAGATTATACCAGTTGATTTTCAAACATTAACCAGCCCTAAATTCCCTTGATAAAGGAACAAGGATTAAATTGAAAGACTCAGAGTCTTGTCCTTGTTCCTCTTAACAAGAATATATTTTTTTAAAAAAAGAATATATTATGCCTCCTGCAACTGCTCCCACCTGAGAATAGTGATATACTTTCTCTGAATTTTGATTCTTGTGCAAATGAGTTAACATTTATTTGCAACTTTATGGTTTTTTTTATGAATGTCATATTTCTCCAAAGGTCAGGAGCTAAACCTCAGAATTAGTGGAAAATTCTATCAGTATTGTCTTTTTAGCTCCTCAGGTGTTTGCTGAGAACAGTGTTAATGAAAGCCCTGCTGAGGAAAGAGCAAGAAATGTGTGGTGGGTACTGAAAAGGGTTGTATCTGTAAGGAAGCATAAGCACAATGTGGTTCTGGTCTGTGTGGGGGCTGGGGAGAGTGACTGGAGACTGAACGCAGAGCCTTGGGCATCCTAGGCAAACACTCTAGCATTGAGTCACATCTTCAGCCTAGAAGCCTGGATACCTGACAGAACAGAACACGAAAGGCTCTGTATAAGCAGAGTTATGTGAAGGGGGCCCTCAGGCAGAATCCTAATCTTTATAAATGGGAAAATTCTAGGCAGGATTTAAGAAAAACCCGGAGAGGCAAATACACAATTATTTGGGAAAGAGAAAGGAGTAGTGATTCAAACTCTCATCCGAGCCATGACACCTGGGCAAATTAACTTTTCTTTACCTTAATTTTCTCACAATCTTATGAACAGTAAATAAAAGGCTGAGTGCCTCAGACCTAAAGCACCCTTCAATGGTCACTGTTATTAGGGGTTTTTCAGGAAAGTATGAGGCACGGGGAGGGACAGCCGTCAGTAGAGAACTTGCCCAGAGGTGAGAAACTGTGCGGCTGGGGAAGAGCGGGGAGGGACCGTCGCAACGGGACGAAGAACTTCTGATACTACCGCGTAGGGCTCAGAACTGTTCCGAGAGGCGCTCGGTCCCAGGAGCCTCAGCGGGTTGGGCGGGGGACAGTGCAGGGAGTGATGCAAGGGGGCAGGCGGGCGGGATAAAGCGGGGCTGGAGGCCCGGCGAGGCCGGAACTGGGCGCCGGCGCGGCCTTGGCGGCTTTGCCCCCACACTTTTAGACACAGTCCCGTCCGGAACCGTCACTTACTGGAAACTGCAGGGAAACAACTGTTCTGGCCGGGCCTCACAGTCCAAGGTACCCAGCGCTATGGGCGGCACCGCCGCGAAGCCCAACGGCAGGTTGCGCGGCGCCGCAAGCGGGACTTCCGGGGGCGCCCCGCCCACCGGAAACCACCGACCGGAACTTTACGCTCGGGGGCGGATAGGGCCCTGTGGCCGTGCCAGGGGCGGGGCTAGCGTGGGGTTGCGGTCGTTGCGCAAGGCCTGTGCCTTCGCAGAGCTTCTCATAGTTCTGCAAATCTCTGATTTTGTAGGTAATAGTTTGTAAATGATAATTTGGGCTTTTGCCAAGGAATCACCCAACACGGAGCAGTGTATTAAGTGCTACTTATTTCTGGAAGTTATTTCGCTTGATTATTTGTGATGTTTTCTACAGGTACTCGGTATCTTTTGTGTTTTGCTTTGAGACGGGGGTCTTGAACTCGTGATTCTGTTTGCTGGGTTTTACAGTTGGCTGAGCCTCTGGGTCCCTCTGTGTTTCTTTTCCCTTCTCCCCCTCTTTTTCTGGCACCTCCCTAGCAGTTTCTTTCCCAGCGTTTTTCAGTATCAGTCTTTGACATGATCATGCAGCTTTTCTCCATTATTCTATCATAGATTTTCTGAATTATCTTTAGAATTTGGTACTATTACAGTACAGTACTGGATACAGTTTGCTGTTTGTTTAATTTAGGACATGCGTGTCTGTGACTACAAATTGGATTGGCATATGATCTAGTTTTGGTGCTCTTGTCTAGTTTTGAGACGAGGTTGTGCTCGGTCTCACAGTGAGACAAATTAACTTCTTTTTTTTTTTTTGGAGACAGGGTCTCACTTTGTAGTTCAGGCTGGCCCTGAGCTCACTATGGTGCCCAGGCAAACCACCGCGAACTCAGCAATCCTCCTGTCTCTGCCTCCCGAGTGCTGAGATTACAGGCGTGAGCCACCACGTCCGGCATTGTGGTATGCGGTGTTGATTGTGGTGGGCGTGTCTCCACGCCCAGCATTCTATGTGGTACTGGGGATCGAACTCAGGTTCTTGCGCTTGCAAGGCAGGCGCCGGAACCACTGAGCTAACCCTCCAGCCCAACTTCTTTAATTTTTTTGTTTATTTTTTTTGTTTTTTTTTTTGAGACAGGGTCTCGCTTTGTAGTTCAGGCTGGCTCTGAACTCACTATATAGCCCAGGCAAGCCTCGAACTCAGCAATCCTCCTGCCTCTGCCACCCGAGTGCTAGGATTACAGGCATGAGCCACCACGCCCAGCACTGTGGTATGTGGTATTGATTGTTGGTGGGCGTGAGTCTCCACGCCCAGCATTGTATGTGGTTTCTGGGGATCGAACCCAGGACCTTGCGCTTGCGAGGCAGGCGCCGGAACCACTGAGTTAACCCTCCGGCCCCAAATTAACTTCTTTTTATATGAAGGGTCCAGAGGATCTGTTCCCTAGGTTTTGAAGAATTTATCTGGGTGTACTGACTTTCTAAGAGGGGATTTGTTTTAAATAGCTTCCATGGTCATTAAGAATTGAGCACATTTTTCTTTGCTTCCTGAAAGTTTTTATTTTTCTACAGAAATTATCCATTTCATCAACATTTTAATTGTGAAATTTACCCTCATTGACTCCTGTAGTCCTAGGGGATTTTTTTCACTTTAACTGCCATCTGATATTCATTGATGATTAGACTGCAGTTGATTCTACTGCTAGTAATTTAAGGATCGCTGATTTATGCCATTATTATATGAGTTAATGGACATTCTTGCACACAGCATCGTGGGCAATATGGTAAGGATTTTTTCAAGCTATATGTGTAGAAATGGAATTACAAGTTGGGAGGGTTTACACAGTTCAATTTTATAATATTGCTGCATTTTTTGTCGTTATAGCAGTTAACCCTTCCACCAGCAGTGTAGAATGTTTGTTCCATGTGCAGGACAGCAGGGGTTCCCCTCCCCTCCTTTGAGATTTTTGATTCTGTATAATAAAGTTTATCTTATTCATAGGTATGACTATTGGTTTTTGCTTGTTCATTTTTTTCCTTTGATGGTTTCTTTTTTCAATTTTTCTTCTGTAATGGTTTGAGTTACACATTTCACTGTGTAATTTCACGTTTAAATTTGTATCTTTGTGTGTCTATGTGTGACAGTACCTACGCAATGACTTACTGCATAACCTCATCCGTACAACTGGGGTACAACAGCACCTAACTCAAAAGGCTATTGTGAAATTACTGTATTAATATACTTAACGTTCTTAGGACAGTGCCTAGCACGTGGACGCCTCTCTCATCACCACTTTCTGATCACCATCCTCTACAAAATGGGCAGAATGACATGGCAAGCAGAGTTATTCAGTTACATTCAGTTTAGGATGGGCACCTGCCATATTCAAATTAGACATGCTTTTTCACAGCTCTTCAAATTACACATATTTTGTGGCTACAGGAGTTTATGATCTAGAAAGCTAACAGAGTGTAAGTGCATTTTCTCTTTTGTTCCCTTTTTAATCTGTGCTTGACGAGTGTTTTTTAAAGCACGACTCTGATCCATCCCTCTGCTTTTTCACTTCATACTAACTTTCAGTGTACTTCCTGTAAATGACAGGCTTCTCACCACAGCCTGGGTCCCACAGTTGAGCCCTGACTGTCTCTCTAAACTCACTGGGTGTCAGGGCCCTCTGTGTAGAATTCTCACCCATTCCACCTGCTCTCCCCATGGCTGACTCCACTTTTGAGTTTCAGTTTAACTAACTTAGTCAGGTTGTTAGTTATAAACAACAGAATGTATCTGGGAAAGGGGCTTTTATTAACAATACAATGTAGCTCACAGAATGTCGGGGGAGGGGTGGGTGCAAAAACAGCCAAGTACACTAAATCTAGTGGCAATCAATTGCTGCCACCGCTATTCCATAGGACTGTATTTCCACCTCAATGGTGGTCACCACAGGCCAGCAAGAGCATTTTCTTCCATCTTGCTCACTTCTGAAGTGGAGTTTTGATGGCAGTGCCTCCTTGGAGTCATGTGCCTGTGCCACGTGGCCATCAAGAAGCATATTTTCTCACCGCCAATCCCTCAGACATGAGAGTGTTCCAGAGTTCTAGGCTTTTTGAAAACATTGTACATGGACGCTAAACATTGTGTTACCATAAATGCCTCCATGACAACACCCTTGCTCCTTTATTCTACAGCTGTCAGTCCCATTTTATGGCACTTGTCACAGCTGGGACTGCTACAGACTTAGGTGTCTAAAGGTTTCATAAACCCTTAGGTCAGAGTGTGGTCCCTATAAGGAGCTGCAAAATGTATATTTCAAATGGACAAAATAAAAATGCATTTTAGTCTTTAATATAGGCCTCTTAGTAGAAAGATGCATTAAGGAGGCCCCAAGTCACAATTCCCAGCAGCTCCCAGAGTGTTGTATTCCCCTTTCTTTCCTCTTTATTCTCCCCAGTCTTTGGGTGGATCTGTTTGTCTCTATGTCTTCCCTTCAAATGTGTTTCACTTGTTTTCTTATTTTGCATTGCAAGCTTCCAAAACTAGTCTGAGAGAAACATTTTTCTCAGGGCCCCAGGGGAGAAAAATTGAGAAGGAAGGCCTGTCACACCAGGGAGACTGAGAACATCTACACACTGATCATTTTACTTAGCAATTATAGTTACATTATAAATGATAAAATAAGTCCAGCAACTGAAGTTTGCACAAGGGTGTATGGAGCACAGAACAGGAGGCCTCATCCTTGGGAAGGGTGAAGGGTGGGAGTGGGGTGCTGCTTTAGGAAGGCCATGCAGAAGAGGCCAAGTCCAGGCAGAATCTTGAAGGGCAAGAAGTCAGCAGACAAAGGAGTTTAGAAGAGAGAAAATTATTCCTCACCAGGAATACTATCCTGCAGCACAAGCTGATGGAGAAACGTCAGGAAAGGCTGGGGGACAGTGTGGGTATGAAGGGGCTTCCGTGCCATCCATGGGGTCTGTATTCCTCCTTGGGCACAGCCACAGTGTGGAGGGTGGGCAGCCGTACTCAGATTCCATTTCAGAGAGGTCAGGTGACAGCACAGATGCTAGATTTGAAAGCAGCAAAACTAAAACTAGAACAGTTGTGAATTATAAAAAGACGTAGGCTTAAGATAGGTACATCATATACAGTGGGGCCAAAGAAAGTAATTTAAAGAATCTACTGGAGATCAAGTTGGCAGAACAATTATTTAGAAGCATTTGGAGGGTAAAGAAATCAGGAGCCAAACCCTGGCTTGGGTGGAGTCATGAGTCGAGGTAGACAGTTTGGACACCTGGTTAGTAGTGCAGAAGAGAGCAGGAGATATCCAGGTGAGCTGTGGTAACGTGGGCTTTAAAGTACTGCACCTTGCTGGGTGTGGTGGCTCACACCTGTAATCCCAGCATTTGGGAAGCAGAGGCAGGAGGATTGCTGAGTTTGAGGCTTGCCTGGGCTACATACTGAGCTCAGGGCCAGCCTGAACTACAAAGTGAGACCCTGTCTCAAAAAAAAAAAAAAAGTTCTGCACCTGTGGGACTCCTGGGCAGAGAGGTACAGCAGGTGCATGGACACATGAGCTTGCAGCTCAAGAGAAAGAGGTGGTGGATGGTGTGGACTGATTGTACAACTGCATGCTGTCTTACTCATATTCAGGACTGGCACTTGAACCTGGCTGTTACTTTTTTTCTCCTTAAATCACCAAATTTAGAGGTCAAAGCTTGAGACTCAGACCTATTTATACATTAATATGTGCACAAACCCCTCATAATCCTCTAATCCTCCATACTCTAATCCTCCATAAACTTCCTCACCCCCCTTTATGCCTAGTATATTGTGTTGTTGGTGGTGGTCTAGAACCAACAAACCAAATGGAAATAAAATTTTAAATGTATTGATGCAGAATAAAAATAATTATATAAAACAAAAGGAAAAATAGTTTACATGGCTCCACTTTGAAAGATAAAAGTCACAACTCATGAAACAGTATTTTCACTTAATCGCTGTATCAGTGATGGAGCCTGAATTCCTAAACAAACCATACCATGGCCCACTTTGTATACACCAGAGTTAGTAATAGATGAGGCCAGTATTTTGCAAGTTCTCTTTAAAATGTTTTCCAGATCAACTGCTTAAAACTAATTACAACATGGTATGCTCCCAGGAGACACAGAGTGAACTTGGACAGGATTAGAAAGAGACATGCAGAATGCCTGGCCTGGCCTTGTAGGCTACAGGGTGTGTCCTGAGTCTGTCTGAGGGATGTGTTAACCACAACCACACTGTGGTTCTTTTGGACAATTTTCTTGTGCATCTGTTCCTTTGAATTTAGTCCTCAGGGAGGATTCTTGTGGATTTATTCTTCAGCATCTTGAAAATTCCTCAGGAGAAAAAAGGAGCATGTCTGACAGTCCTAGAAGTAATACTATTCCTGGCTGTTTGCTGGGTGAACTGCTGAGCAATGGTAAGACAGCTAGGGCCATGGCACCATCCTCCACACTCAGAAGACTAGCCTGTGTAGGAGCAACGGCAAGTGGCAGAATAGTACATTTCATTAGGAAAACACCACTGCTTTGGTTAAGCTCAGGAGTATCAAGGCTCACAGGCCTCATTTTGCTCTGAACACAAACCCCAGATGGTTGTGGATACTGGCTCTGCACCCTCATTTCTGTTCTTCAGAAAGAAGTCTGGACTCAGACAAGAAACCCACAAGCTTCTGTACATTCTTGTTTCCATAGCAACTTGTGACTTCAGAGGATTCCAAAAACAACAGGAGACACTGTGTTTAGATTTGATTTGGGTGCATAAATACTGAAGCATGTTCAGCTGGGGATTCTGCTACGTTTGAGTCCTCAGGGACAGTCCCTGGGACAGTTCACTAAGCACCATAAGAGACAAGCCTCCACTTCCACTTTAAAGAAATGGATGACCTTCTGTGAGACAGAAAATATAAATAACAAGAAGATATTCTGAGAGTTTTGTTTCCAACTGCAGCAGAGTAAAATGTGGAAAGAAAACAGTACTTTGGGAGTGTGCAGCTGACTTCCAGCGTGAAAGACAAAAGGCCCACTGAGACCGACCGTCCTATGTGTCCTTCATGCTCCTGGACTCAGAGGTTTTCTTGTTGCTCCATGAACAGGGACTAGAGCTCCTCCAGGTCAGTCAGATCCACAGCCACTTTCAAGAACAGCGTGTCGTCTTTGATGTAGGTGTTCTTGGTGTTCTCCAAGGTGGAGTGAGCCACGAAGCGGGGACAGCCAGATGCAATGTTCATCTCCCCATCGGGTTTTTTAAAGCTGCTGCTACTGGGGTCAGCTTTGAAGGTCTCCATAATGTGGTTTTTCTTACCACTCTGGTCCAGAAGCATGAGGGTCACCCTCTGCCTGAAGGGCCACTGCAACAGCGAGTCAAACTCTCCTCGCATCACCACGAAGTACAGGGACAGGTGTGTCCCCTTCCCAGATCCATCCCCGTTCAGGTACGCTCTTGCACAGAGCCTGTAGCCACAGCGGCTGGTGTAGAATGGCTGGCTGAAGATGGACACTGTGTGCCCATCCACTGCCTCTCTCTTCCTCAGTTTGTAGTCTGTCACCTTCCAGATGATCTTTCCATTGTAGCAGGCACCCTCGAGTAGTTTAAATCGCTCTTCGTTTTTATTCAGCTGTGCTTTGTGAATAGTAATGTGGGCATCATGTTTGTTAGTCTCCCCTTCTAAAACAACTGCAAAGGAAAAAAAAAATTCCATTCACCTGAAAGGTGTCTTTAAAATGTGCCTGAAGTCCAGTTTTATTATCTTAAAAGAACTGGTCAGATTGGATGCCCTGAAGATGAACTGAATTCAGTGTTCCCAAATGGAGCACTTGTTAAATGTTAACTCAGGAAAGAGCATTCTTGGCAAAGTGGCACCAGAAAAAATTGGGAAGCCTGCCAAGGTATAAAGAAGACACACGTTTGTCTGTTTGAGCTCACCCTTTCCAACTATAATGATTTTGTTTTAACAGTGGTAAGAATTGAACCCCAGGCCTCACACTGAACAAGGCTATACCATGGAGTGCTTTCAAATAATGAAGCCCTTTTATGTTTTCCCATACCACCACATTTCTCCCTCAGCTTTTTCATTATTATCCTTTCTTTAAAAATCACTACTGTCAGTGTTTGGAATTGCCTGCTCTGTTCTGCCCATGGCAGTTTCTAGCCTGGAACTCCCTCATCTTTGCCTGAGCAGTCAGAATTGCACAAATAGCAGACTCAGACTCGTTTTCCCTGGAGAGATGGGATCACAGAGCCAGGTGTCTGCAGAAAGACAGGCCATCCCAAGAGACTTAAAATATCGGACATACCTAATCGTCGATCATTGGTTTCTAACAGGGTTATTTTCTGTTTTACTGCATCAACTGCTTGCACCAAAGACCTCAGGTCAAATTCATGGTGTTGCTGGTTAACCATCTGTAACAATTGGCACACTCGAGCTTCTAGCCAGGCTGACTTGTCAATGTGACTGGCAAGCACCTTTTAGTACAAAATGGATAATATTTTAAAAACATTTTGTTAATGTTTTAGTAGTTCATCAAGATGAAGTTTTTGCAATCGCACATTTCACATGTAAACAGTTAATGAAATGAAAAACAGTCCAGAGGAGAAACTTTGGTGAGGGTCACAGAGGAGAGTCCGTAATTACCTCCTCCTCCTCTCCTACCCAATGCAGGTTCCAGTCTTTGAGTTTCTCTATCTAATTGTTCACTCTCCTCAGGTTCTCCCACTTGGCTCTCTTGCCCATCATGCTGAATGTTCTCTGCTGTATTTTTGTATTTTGTATTTTGCTGTATTTGTGCTGTCTTCTTCACATAAAAATGAATAGTTTCACTTTGCTGCCTACAAAATGCAGAACTACAACTCCTCTCAATGAATCAGAAATTGAGTAATATTTATACAACATTAATTGAAACCCTAATTGCCACAGACTATCTGAGAGTATTGCATAAATGTTCAATTTACTGAGATCATTGAATGCACTGGGGCTGGGGCTGAGACGGCCTACCTTCTTAGGAAGACTGGAGTTGTCAGAAGTAAAGGATTGTGCTACTTGTAGAATAGTCTGAAATGGCTTAGAAACACTAGGTGAGGGGGCAGGGGGCAAACAGTGAAGTATGTGAGCATGATGCTGGGCAAGTCAGGACGCACAGCTGTTCTTGGCCCTGTCTCGTTCGTGCAGATTTATGCTATATTTGAAGTTACTTCCACTTCAAAAGGAAAACCACACTGCCAATGGGAAGCACAACCTTAGCTCTGAGTAGAAAGGGGCTTCTTACCTGTAGGTTTGAGAGGATGCTTCCGTTTTTGCCAAACAATTGTGCAAGCTGCTTGTACTCCTTTTCAAATTTCCTTACAGTTTCTGCTAGCTGCTGGATTTTAGTTTCTTTTTGCTCTAGGCTCTTATATAAGTCAGAAATCTAATATCAGAAATATGAATAAAGAAAAAATGAGGTCACTGAAATGCATACATACAAATTAAAATAATACTTGCAGGTAAGAACAGGTTTCTGGGTGTATATATATATTTATATTTATATATAATATATGATATTTATATACTATATATGTTTCTCTGAAAATATAGGTAGATTCCTCAATAATTCTAGGAAAATATTTTCTGGTAGTTTCAAAAACTCAGATTCTGAGTTTCTCATCAGCCTATTACAATGGTTGGTCTGACGGCCGGGACATCATTTGGCTGAACCTACTCACATGTGTCATTTCATGTACTCATCATGAACTTACTGAATAAACACAGAGTACAGATCCGCACACCCCATCAGATGCTATCCACATGCTACCCACAGTAATAACGCAGAGTTTGGCTACATTTCTACATATCTGTTAGGTTTCTATCCAGATGTCCTTATGTACTCACGGGTGAGCCTCTGGGGAGGTGACTGGATCATGGGGTGTGGTGATGTCCAGTGGGGGATGTCTGGGAGCCCTGGTTGAAGGAGGTGAATCACTGGGGTGCCTGCCCCTCCCTTCACTGTCTGCTTCCTGCTCTGCTCTGCTCTGAGCAGCTGCCCATGCCATGCATCCTATCTCTACAGTGCAGTGAAATTTGTGCACTGGAAGTCAAAATAAGTGCTTCTTCCTTTAATTTGCAGGTGTCAGGTATTATGTCACAGCTACCAATGGAGTTGCTAATATACACCCTTATATGTAGGAGCCCTTTTACTAGTCTGAGAGAACAGTTATGAGACAGGTACCACTCCATTTTTTTTCAGGTGAGGAGACAGGTACAGAATTTGAAAAACCTGCCCAGCACAAACACAGGCAAGTGGAAGGCAAAACACATGAAGAGAGTATTTAGAATTTGTAATTTATTTGAGGGAAACAACCAGAAACTTAAGAGTGACTGTACATGTTTCTTTGTCCCCACATCATTACACACAGTCCCCACCAATTCTAACTCCTAACATAACACAAACAAGAAACTCTTAAATGCATTTTTCATTTCCTCATCTCATCTTCTTATCACTTCAATCTTACTCTTTCTCACTGGGTCTGTGACACGTAGCTTCCTTACTGACCTACACTACACCTTCCACACTGACACGAACAGGACACGAGCTTGCGGCAGAGGCTGGCATGGACCACTGTCCACGGGAGCCCAGCACCTGGGTGAATGCCCGGGTGAATGCATACTTGTCAAAGAATTAATGTATGAATGCTCTTTATCTAACTGTGTATTTTCCTGCACTGAGGGTTGAACTTAGGGCCTTCTCATTGAGCTATATCCCCAGCTCTTTTTATTTTGAGACAGGGTCTCATTAACTCATCCAGCTGGACTCCACTTTGTGACCCTCCTGCTCAGCCTCCCAGGGTTCTGGGATTATAGGTGTCTTCTACACCCAGTTCACTGTCTTTAATCTTATTTTCTTCTAGCTCATGGTCTATACTGTGAGCAAACTTGTGTTGAGGTACAACCCAGTCTCATGCCTCCCTACCTACATATCTCCAGTAGATTTTGCAGAAAGGCCACCCTGGGCCCATCTACACTTTCAGCCTCCTCACTTTCACAGTCCGGGAAGACCACACACCTCCTTATTCCCATCAGGCCTGTTCTCTGCATACTTCCCTTTTTATCTATAAACTACTGCTTTTTAAAAGCTGCTGCTCAAAAGCATATCTCAGAAACACCTGCTCACCAGCTTGCCCACCTCAAGGTGATGATACTCTGGCCATATGTTGACTGCAACTCAGCCTCCTCACTCTTACAATCTGCATTTGGGGCTGATGTTTTGTCCTATCCCTCCACTGAACAGTCTCTTGGGGATGCACCTCACTTATTTCTTCATCCCCTGAGCCTGGCTCAGCTCCTGGTGCCCAGGACACGAGGTGCATGTTTGAGGAATACACACACAGCACAACAGTGGTCCCACTGCATGGACCCCGGGGCAGACTCACCACCCACCTGATGCTCCCTCCACCCTCACTTCCAACCTCTCCTGTTCTTGCGGTGCTGGTCAGTGAACTGCCTCCCACTTCCCTCCCTTCCCAGCTTGCACAGTGCTTCCTCCTCTGTGCCCCAGAGTCTGCTTCTCCATCCCGCTCATGTCCCACCTTCCCTGCCATCACCTCCAGGATCTTGCTGCCCTTGATACTGAATTCTTGTACCAAGAGCCGAGCTGTGTCATCTCCTGTCCTTTCCCCACAGCTCTGCTGAAAGCGAGGGGCTGGGACAGGGGACGTGAAACCGCTTGCCCAAAGCCAGTGGGCCCAGTGAGGAGGCCACACACCAGTACGGAGCAGGATGCAAGCCCAGAGCCCCTTCCAGAGCTCTCCCTCTGACAACTGTCTCACTGGAGAGAAGCCAAGAGATTATCTGGCCAAGTGTTTTCCTACTTGGAACCCCCACCAACCCCTATTACTGGTAAACATCAGTTCAAACTTTTGACCCTCACATTCTTTCCAAAATGCAGCAGAGTGCCATGAATAAAACACAATAACTGAACACACAGTGTTAGACACTTCCCCCATTGCATGAAGGGCCCCAGTGATCTGACCCAGCACAGCAGTCTCCAGCTGCTCCATGTCTCACATTTGGAAGCCTCTAAGAACCTCACCGCTTGAAGCCAGTACCATCTGATATGCTCCCTGCCCTGGAACAAGCTCTCCCTGTTTGGAATCCTCCCGCCACAACCTTGTAACTAACCAATCTTTTCTTCCCTCGAGATGCAGCTTGCACATCCTGCCTTGAAAAGCCTTCCACCATGTCCCCAGAGTTTTCTGCTGCAGCCTTGGTACCCAAGGCAGTTCGGGTTTGTCACAGGGGACACAATAACGTGCCAGCTTACATTTGTCTTCATCCCCTGACCCAGTGTTCCCAGCAATGGACACTGTCCCTGACTTATGGGAGGTGTCTTTTGGGCGAATGGATGGATAAGGTGTGGCGACTGTACAGAAAGAATTTTCAAACAGTTACTGGGCAACACACCTTCTGTCCCTTCTACAAAAGTTACTGTTTCATCAGTCTTTCTAAATTTCTCCAGGATCTGATCCTGGAGCTCACAGGCCCATGTTAGACATCATAAAATACTGTGCAGTAGTAGATTTCAATTCCTTCTGTGAAGATGGTTTTCTTCTATATGAACTTGAACAGTCTGGTCTGGCGGGGCATAGTGCTGTAGGAACAGTGCTCTGGGAGGTGGAGGCAGGAGGATTATGTGCCCAGGCAACTTAGCAATTCAGCAAGGTACTGTCCTAAAATTACAGATTTTCAAAAACAAAGGTCCCGGATTCAATCCTTATCACCAAAACTAAGAAGGGAAAAGAAAAATTTGATCTTTAGAGGTGTTCACATGAAATAATTAACTTTCATTATCACCATTCATTAGAATCAGTGGTTACTGAGGCCTGTTCTGAATGCGTTGGGCACTATAACATAATTTCATCTGATAATCACAGTTCAGTGAAGTACATAAACACTAAATCAGTACACATTTGTCATGTTACCAAGCTTCTCAAAGGTAGTTTAAACTTATTTCTAAGTTACCAAAATCCATAATGCCTAGTCAACTGGTGCTTTATGGTGATACTGATTTAATTTTAAAACATCAAACATTACTAAGTTCCAGGTAGTAACCAAAAGGTCTGCGGAGACATGGAGGGATATACCATGAGAAGCACTGGACCTAGAATCAAGGGTGTGCTCAATACTGAATCCTGCCTGATAACTCTTTCCCATGAGCAGATCTTGGAGCTTAGTGACTGCACCTATTGAATGAATGTGTCTCTAGGTGCCCCTAGTCCTAATGTAGTCTGCCTAGCCTCTGAGGAGAGCAACATCTGCTTCCACTTAATCTTCACAGAAGCAGGAGAGAACACAGAGGTGGCCACATGAGCAGCAATCCTGGAGATTCCACTGCTTCCCAAGGACGTGGACCCTTGAAGCTTACCTGTTCCTCTAGCTGGAAGTTCTTCTCCAGAACCAGGAGCATGTGTTCCCGCAAGGCTGAGTGTTCGTGCTCCTGCAGGTTCCCTCGCTTATCCTTGAGTGCGAAGACAAAGGAGTCCAGTTACTAAGAGGCCAAGAACCGGGGAGGCAGAGGGACATCCTGCTGATGCAGAACCTTGGCAGACTCACGGCTTTAATTATACAGACCCACCTCTGGGTGGGCTGCAGGGAAAGGACCTCCCGGTCTCTTCCAGCTTTGGGATTCTACAGTACCTATGTGGCAATCTTAAATTCACAAAGAATCACACCCCTATCCAAACTCTTGGTGCTCACTGCCCTTGGCTTCCTTGCCATTGCTGTGAGTGAAGTACAATCACTGACTTCTCTTAGCCATTCTCTGTGTCCTTGGTGGGTTCTCTAGATTTATTTTTGGCCTAGGATGATCTCCCCTTCCACATGTCTGTGCTGCCTCCTATTACTGCCCTGTTGTTAGCGCAGAAGGCTGCAACCTAATTTCAGCCCATGCAAATGGCTACCTATAAAGGTGTAGAATAAGTTTACAAGAAGAAATGGTTAGCTCTCCCCTGAAGACCAAAACACTTATTTGCAAAATTCCTCTATTTCTAGTAGAAGCAAAGGTTAGTGTTCCAGGTGGTCCACACATTCTAAGCAAATTTTCGCTACCGGTTTCCCTTTGGTTTAGGGCTGATGTTATTTGTGACAGGCTGTCTGTACCAAATAAGCTTCCAGAGAATAAGTCCTGCAGCAACTGCCAGCTCTGGGGCTGAGGTAAGTTCTAGAATCCAGTCCAGACAGAAGCGTGAAGGCTGACCCTAAAGATCTTTTTCAGAGCTAGAATAGTGCATTTCTGTGCCAAAAGGACATCCCATAATTTCTTCAGCTAAGGTGATTACACTGGTCTCTCTTAATGACACACTTGTTTAATAACTGCTCAGACTTACCACCCATCTTCTTTGGTATAGTTCTGTATATCTTATTTATAAAGCCTCAGTGTCCTTTTTTGTCCAGTACATCTTGTTTATACAGCAATTTTTATTGATTGTACCACACAGTACAGTACTATCATTTTATGTTCTGTTCTACATCGTAGTACTACATGTCAGAGTTATGCAAATAAAAGCAAAGTTACCAAGTTTTGGTCTCCTTTGATCATTTCCTTGTTCTGAATGCTGTAACATACATGCTACAATATATGCAATTCCTCATCTAGCACCAATTAAGTTAATGATTTAGTCACAAGAATTGAGCTCCCCTGTTAAAAGACAAATGTCTGTACTGGTTTGGATGGGTCACATTTACACATTCTGCCAATTTTAAAAAATGTTTTCCTTAATGGTTTTTTGCACTAAAAGAAATAAATCCTTATGTGAAACAATGTAGCAAAATGTAAAATAAAAATAAACAGGTCTCTAAGTCTCCACATCTGCTTCCTGAGCCTTGCATACCACAGGCAAAAAAAAAGGAGGCACATGATTTTAACACAAATGAGACCATACTCATTAACTGTTTTACATATGCCTCATTCATTTTTATCAGGTCCATATCACACACACACACACACATATGATATAGCTGTTTTGTTTTGTTTTACACAGGGTCTTACTTTGTAGTTCAGGCTGGCCCTGGCTTACTATGTAACCTAGGCAAGCCTCAAACTCAGCAATCCTCCTGCCTCTGCCTCCCAAGTGCTGAGATTACAGGCATGAGCCACCATGGTCAGCATTGAGGTATGTGGTACTGCTTGCTGGTGGGTGTGACCCACCACACCTGGTATTGTTGTATGTGGTTACCAGGGATTGAACCAGGGACCTTGCGCTTGCTAGGCAGGTGCCAGAATCACTAAGCTAAATCTCTGGTTCTAGCTGGTACTTTTATGATTTACAAATTGTTTTTAGCTGTGGTGTTTTGTTTGCTATTCAAACAGTACTATAGCACACACCTTGTGAGTATGTGTGCTTGTGTATGAATGTGTGTGCCTATGACATATATGACATAGCTATGAAAAGATACCTATGACATAAATTCCTAGCTATATAATTATAAGGTGAGGGGGTGGGGATTTAGCTCAGTAGTTCCAGCATCTGTCTTGCAAGCACAAGGTCCCAAGTTGAATCCCTAGTACCACATACCACAATGGCAGCCGTGGTGGCTCACACCTGTAATCCCAGCACTCGGGAGGCACCGGCAGGAGGATTGCTGCAAGTTTAAGGCTAGCCTAAGCTACACAGTGAGTTCAGGACCAGCCTGAACTACAAAGTGAGGCCCTGTCTCAAAAAAATAAAATTAAATAAAAATAAAAATCTAAAAAGAAATTATAAGGTGAGTGGATGGGTTCACTTTTTATGATCATAAATATAACTAAACTACCTAAAATAAGTTGAATATTATAAAATGTTTTAATCTTTGTCAATTTGGTAATGAAAATTGTATTTCTGGTTGTGATTTATATTTGTTTACAAGTAAAATTAAGTATCTTTTTGTACATCTACCAGCAAAGTAATTTTTCTTGAACTGTCCATATATTTCTTTTCCTGTTTTCTGTTAAATTCTATAATTTATTCACAGAGTAAAGGTTTTTTTGTATAATAAGAAAAATAGCCCCTTTTTGTCTGGGTCTGTTTCAAAGTTTTCCTCCTAGTTTTTGGTTTGCTATTTAACTTTATGTATTTCAGAAATCACAGATGCTTTAAATATTTGAGATGAAATTCACCAAATTATGGCTACTAGCCTTATTGTGTTAATCTCATAAAGAGCTTATTTAAGAATTTAAAAATTTGCTCATATTTTCTTCTATTATATTTACGATTCTAAAAATAATCTATTTGGGAACAATTTTAGATTTACAGAATACATAGAATGATAATACAGAACATGATATATTTAAATGTCTTAAATTTTGATCCATCTGTAATCTGTAAAAAGAGATCAAACTTTATTGTCTTTTGATTTAAATTTATTTTATATGTTACTCAATAATTAAATCTACAGCAAGTCCCTGACTTACGAATGAGTTCTGTTCTGGGAGAAGTGCATGCAAGTCAGATCTGTTCATCAGCCTATGGTGAGTCATACGATTCAACTGTGAAAGGTCACAACTCAAATGTTCTTAACTTACTGTATTTAATAAGTAATAAAATATCCTTTGGGTCCTTGTTGTTTCACCAAAACTAGTCTAAGTAGTGCTGAAAAGGTACTTGGTAGATGTGATGAGCACAACCAGCTTATCTCACCCCCCAGATTATCCGTCCCTACTCCAATCAGGCGAGGCTTCCAGAAGGAGAAGCACTTCGCAAGACTCTATCATGAGTTTCTAGACTCTTGGCCTGCTCTGTTCTGCAGATTTTGAACTTGTTAACTTCCACAACTGCATGAGCCAATTATTTATACATGGATCTGTCTCTCTATAGGATCCTAATTACAATATTAAATTCTCTGAAGTCCCAAACCATGAATGGAATCAAAGACTAACATGGACTTGCTAAGCAACTTACAGAGTAGAACACAAAGGCACAAAGAAACACTTGGGCACCCCATACCTTTACAGCACAGCCATAGTGCTTGAAAGGACAGTCTTGTTCGGCTTCTGGACACGCAGCAAGATGTTCATCCACCTAGAAGATAGGTAGCCTCAAGCTATGGACACTCCCCACCAAACCCCACAGTGAGCAGGGGCTGGGTGGGAGGTGGCAGCAGAGAAGCTGGCCAGGAAGAGCTCTGAGGGTGCTGAGAAGAGTTTGTGGGAGGAGGGAAGGGAGGACAGAGAAGGTACTATGGTCAGTCACACTGCAGTGAGTGCTTAAATTGTATCTTATGCAGAACAGACAGGAAGTACTATCGTTTACCTCAGTTCTTGGAATGATCTGTGAGCACTTGTTGGGACAAGATACTGGATACTCAGGACACAAGTTCTCTTCGTGATTCTGGGTCAAAAAGTATGATGAAACAAAACCAAGCCTTCTCTTTTCTGCCCTCACTGTGAATACAGACATCTCTCTTTGGGAATACACATCTGTGGCTTGCCTTCTAGAGGGATTTATAAAATAATCCTCAAAAGGATTAAAAGAATTAAATTAAAAAATTAAATGTTCTGATTACTCAGACAGAAATGTCAGAGCGACCAGGACTCTAAGCAGGAAGCCAGGGAAATTACCAGGGTGCCTCTTCTGGCTTCTGGAAAAGGTGCCCAGGGTCTGTTTCACGCCCACACTCTGCCTATCAAGTTCAGTCACAGTCTGCAGGGCAGCACCACTGCCACCTGCCTGCCTTTCCCCAGGGTGCACAGCACTCCTTCCATGTGTAGCAGGTGCTCAGAAACTAGCTCCACTCATGCCAAAGGAACACTCTGAGCTGCAAGTTCTGTGCAGATAGCTGCCCCCAAGAATCTCCTGCCTACTCCACTGCGACTGCTCAGCAGAATGTGGCCCCAGGAAGGAGATGTCCTGCTACCTGCAGATTCACTACCATCACATCCTTTTTGCAGTAAAGGCATTTCTCCTCCCGGAACCGGCAGTACGTGCTCAGGTGCTCCTGCAGATCTCGCCGCAGCATGGCTTCCTGGCAGCTCTCGTTGGAACAGGGAATGGTCTGGAATAGGCACTGCTGCAGGTGGTCCTGCAACAGACAGCAAGAGGCCAGCAGGCCAACTGCAGAGCCCAGAGGGTGAGAGCAGGGCTAGCTGGGCAGGAAGGCTGGCACTGGGAGAGAGGAGGGGGCGTCCAAGGGCTGTCACAAGGGCCACCCACTGCCTCTGCTGAGCAGAGGCTGCTGAGACTAGAGGCTGCAAAAGCCACCTTGTTTGGTGGGAATTAGGAGAAGAGACGACAGGGCAGGCAAGGTGGCTGGGTGTATTTCAGAGGAACCAGCACCCTGCTCATTGTACCATTAGGCCAATTCCTGGCCGCTTTCCTGAGGCGTGTCAGTTAGGGCCAGTTCTCTGGGAACATTTTTATTTCTTTTGTGCATTTTCCTTCCCTACCTGCAACCTCTTGTACTGGTCTCTGCACCACACAGGGTGGAAAACGGGGCAGAAGGAAAAGGAAGAAGGAAAAAGGGCATATCCTGATTTAATACAGAGGAGATGACTAAGAAGCAGAAAAGGAAAGGGGAGGCTGCTGCCCCAGAAGCAAGAAAGCCAAAGAGAGGAGACACAGGCTCATGGGCCCAGGGGTGGCCAGGAATGCTCTGCCTTATCAAATTGAAACTATTCGTAGCCAGAGTATTGGAGATGTAGGGTACAGGCTTCTTCACAAGCCAGCTGTTTAAGAGCAGGCAGGTCTCCATAAAAACCACTGGATCACTGCCATGACTGTGCCGCTGTTGACAAGCTTCCCAAATCCCTAGGAATGTGTTTCCTTACAAAGCCAAGTCGGCAAGCACCGCCTCCTTTGCAGCCTGTCTATGGTGCTTCCCTCTGGCCAGCAGCTGCCTTGTTACAATGGAGACTAAGCACCCTGCAAAGCCTAAGATATGGATCACCTGGCTTCTAACAGAAAGTTTGCTGCCTCTTCTCTGAAGGACACAGAGGAAACAGCTTTCAGCAGCAGGATAAAGATGACAACTATTTTCCTTCACCACTGTAGTAAGAAACAAATGATGACAGTTAAAATGTGTATCTTCTCCAAAATTCACTGATCCTACCCTCCACGCAAACTAGTCGATATTCGTCAAACTCTGTCACCTTTTAGACCCTACGCCTTGACACACGACGGGGAAGAACAAGGAGTGAGGGGACCCAGAGGAGAAAGGAGGAAGAAACCAGCCCTGTTCTCCGGGAGGCTCTGGTTGACAGGTCCAGCTGTGGCCCATCTGGCCCCGTTTCCTCCTCAGGCTTAGAAACGGCAGGGAGGCCTGCCCTAGATGCTAGCAGCAAGGGCTGTCACATGACAAGAAGGTTCTGTTAACCTCCAAAGCAACCCTTCGGTTCCCAAGGAAATCACTTCTTATTTATCACCTCAGTGCCTCAGGGTTTGAAGGGTCAAGAAAAAGGCTGAGTCATCTGAAATGCGTGTTTCCAACCCTGTGGGTGTGAGAGGAAATGTCAGCGGCTTCCAAGCAGCTCCCTGGCAGCCAGAGATGCCTGAGTCTTAGTCATGTGGGCACAATCCAGCGGGCCTGGCAGGCAGGGCTGCACTGCCCGCTTCCCTGCTAACAGCCTTCTTAGTGGCATGGAAGCCCAGCTCTGTGGTTCTGTTTGCCAGAAACCAACAGCCCTCATGTAAATGTCCCCCACACCTGCACCTCACACCGATGTTCCCCCTTTAAATCACACAGGTCGCAGGTCTGCTGATCTGCTCAGTCACACTCTGCGCTGCTGAGCTCTGGAGAGCACAAACACTTTGGGGTGGGGACCCCTGCAGTCATGTTGGCTCCTGCCCAGAGACCCCAGGCCTTCACAGTCTGCCGGAGGACATGTCCTTGCTTGACTGTTCCTTTTGGTGAGCATATCTCACATGCTTGTTTTGGGGTAGGTGCTAACCCAGCATAGGGTCTGGCACATCCAGCACACCTCCCGATGTTCTACACAGATGCGCCTCTTCCTTTGCACCACGGTCAGATGTGGTGCCACCCAGGAGAAATCCTTGGGGACCCAGGGTTCTCTCCACCAGGAAATGTCACAAAGGCAGCAGAGGCAAATATGGATCATACCAACCTGATATCGTCCCAGAATCATCTTGGCATTACATCCAGGGGCATTTTTGCAATACACATATAAATTGAGGACTTCCCTTTTGCAGCAATTGTCTTTAAATACCTAAAAGATAAACATGTTAGAACTCACTCACTCCAACACTTTACAGGAATGCAACTGAAGCTATTACTGGTTTAGTCTTCAGGCATGTCTTGAGAGTCAGATAGGAACTTCCATAAAGTTATGGAAATATCCCCCTCATGTGACCCTAGAAGGAAAGGCTGCCTCAGATGCACACATCTGTTCTGGAGAGCAGGTAACTTAGTGTGCAGTACCAGGATCTGAAGTGAATTCACCTCACACAGTCCAGACACTGGACATGGCACTACTGGACTTAATGTTGGCCCTGCTGGATTTTGGTCTTGCTTTGGACCCACTTCTGTCTGTCCTCCTATTTCTGCCTTATAAATGGGAATGTTTATTTTGTTCCACTGTATGTTGGAAGTGTTTAACTTTCTTTCCATCTTTACAGGGGCTTGCCACTAAAAGTTTGCTTGAATCTCAGAGGACACTTTAGATTTGGACTTTTCAGCCATGCTCAAGCTGTTAGGCTCTGGCAACTCTTAGAGAAGCACTGAGTGCCTTTTGCATGAAGGATGCACATGAAATCTTTTTGGGGGGATAGAGGTACAGTGTTACAGCTGTGTTCAGATGTCCCTCAAAACCTCATGTGCTCCCTCATAGGTGGGCTTTCCAAGATGGCTGGATCTAGGTGTGGGAAGATGGGTTAAAGGTAAGTGATAACTGGATTCATCCACTGACTGTTTGGCACCTGCCGTAGGCTGGGTAGCCTAGATAAAAAGAGCAGCAGAAAGAAGCTGCTGTTGTTGCTTGTCCTTGCTTGTCACTTGCTTCCTTTTGCTGCCTTCTGCATGCCATAAACTGTTTCTCATCTGTCATGTCCCTCTGCTCTGCAGGCAGCCAACTATGAGTGGAAACCTCTACAAACTGTGAGCTAAAGAACCCTTTCCTCCCTCAGCTTTGGGATTGGGTATTTTGGCTCAACAGTGTGAAAAGCAAGACCAAAATGAATATATTTCCACATAAAATTGTGTACATGAATACTCCTAACAGGATTATTCATAATCATCCAAAAGTGAAAACAATCCACATGTCCACTGACTGATGAAGGGAGTGTTTAAAAATGTGGTATATCACCGGGCGTGGTGGCTCATGTCTATAATCCCAGCACTTGGAAGGCAAAGGCAGGAGGATTACTGAGTTCAAGGCTAGCCTGGGCTATATAGTGAGCTCAGGGCCAGCCTGAACTACAAAGTGAGACCCTGTCTCAAAAAACTAAAAGAAAAGAAAAGAAAAGAGTGGTATATCTACACAGTTGAATAGTATCCAGCAATAAAAAAACAATGAGATACAAAACATATTACATGGGTGAATTTTGAAGACAATATGCAAGTGAAAGAACTGAAATGTACAAGGCCACATACTACATGATGCCACTCACATGAAATATCCAGAATAGGCAAACCCACAGAGGCATAAACCAGATGAGTGGGTTCCATGGGCTAGGAAAGGAGAAAGGAGTGACTACCACAGGCCTTGGGCCTCTCCCTGGGGGGCAGCAATATTCTGAACCCTATGAGTGCACTGAGATTCACCGAACTTCTCACTTTTGAATGTAAATTTCATGGAATATGAATTTTGTTTTAATAAAGTTCTTATTAAACGAAAGGGAATTAGGGTTTAACCAAAGAGCAAGAGAATTCAAGGAACCAGGATGCTGCATTTCTCCTGGCAGCTCAAAGTGGCTGGAGCTGGGGGAAAAAGGCAAGGAGCAGACAGGGAGGCCCTGGCCCGTGAGGACTGCAGGGTCAGGAGCAGCAGCTGCCGGACCCGGCACAGAGGAATGTGGACTCCAAGGAGGGACCTTAGCCACTTTCCTGCTCCAATTCAACCCTGGACCCTGGCTTCTCCTCCACCAATAGCTCAAAGCAGTGGATTTCTTACCTCCTGAGATTTGATAACCTCTTTATCTACAGGGCAGATTGGCACTGTGTTTAATTCTCTGAAAAGCAGAAATAGAGCCATGGTTAGTGTCCAACCTCCACAACTCTTCCAGAGCAGCCAGGTGCTCCAACCTTGTCTCATCTTTGCACACGTGGGCCCCTCCACCCAAAGGTGCCCCAGACCCTCCTTGCACACTTGCTGAAAAACTTCTCCTGCCCTCAGGACACAGCCCAACAGAATTCCCCAGTTAGTGTGAACTACTTCTGCCTTTGTCCCCTTCCCTGGCCTGGGTGCCCTGCAGGCTGGCACTGCATGGTCCATGTGGCGCCCCAGCTCCTCAGCTCCAGACCCTGGAGCTATGCAAGTGAAGTGCCCAGAAGGTGCAGTACCAAAGACTAAGAAGATGCTGTCACCCTTCAAGGTGGGCAGGGTCCACCTGGCTCATGGTTTATAGAAGCCCCCAAACCCTTGCATGTCTCTCCTGGTATCCTCTTAAAATGTTGCTCCTGGGCTGCTGCAGTGTGGAAGCTGCACAAATCCCCAAAGCCCATGTTAAAGGCCTGTCCCTGCAGTGCTGCTCTGGGCTAGCAGGGTCGTGAAGGAGGCTCCAAGACACAAAGGCTGGGCATGGAAGCAGCAGTGGAACCCTGATGCCCTCATTTCACTTTTTTCTGTTTTCCTGGCTGATTTTCCCATACACTAGGACATGACATGTTGCCTCACTCTGGGCCCAAACCCCCAAAGTGTGAGCTAGAATAACCTTCTTGTCTTTATAAATTCATTGTCCTGGGGGAGTTTGTTACAGTAATGGAAAGCTGACCAACATATAGGCTTCCAGCTGCCCAGGACTCCAGAAGGCAAGGCAGCAGGATCCCACAGGGAAGTGACAGTACCTCTGGCTCAGTGAAAGAGCCTTTGGGGCAGGGTAGACACAAGCCAAGCCCCCATGAAGGCAAGCCTGTGGTCTGCTGTCCCATGCAGGTCACATGGGGCCTGGGGAAGTCCCTCCCCTGTGGCTCCACAGCCATCCACACTTCCAAACACTGTGACTGTGGCTGAGTGGCACCCTCCATGCAGCATGGCCTGCCCTCACCTCAGGGACAGGATGCAGTGCTGGCAGAAGCGGTGCCCGCAGCCCGTCTGGTGAGGGTTGTGCAGCACGGAGTGGCAGAAGGCACATCTATAGCGTTCTTCCAGCTGTTCCACAAACCAGTACTCTGTGTTGGGCTCAAAGTCCAAGGAAATGGAGCTGCTGGAGTTCTGTCGGATGAAACCACAGGGGCCCCTGCTTTGCTCCTCTGAGGAGGCCATTCTGGGGAGTGGAGAAGAGAAGGAAAATTGAGTGTGAAAAGACCCAACTACAGCATCAGCTGTTTAATGACACATCATAATCAGTGAACATGAACCACATGGTCATTCTTTTGTGATTTCTTAGCAACAGCAATGGCGTCCTGCCCTAGGGGCTCCTGCAAACAGGAGGTGGCTCCAGTGCGGGGCTTGAGGCTGATCAGATGACATCTAGCTAGAATCTATGAGCCGTGAGCTCTTTGTCATCCACCTTTCATAAGATGCTGAGTATCCGGTCACTGTGGCCACCAGTTTGGAGAAGATGATACCGAGTGTCAAATGCGTCATAAACAAACCTTTACCAATTTTTCTTCCAAGATCAAGAGAACTGAACAAACATTTCAATAACGTTTTTCAGAATGAGAGTCCCACACAAACCCACTTCTTGACATCAGTCTTCCTCCCTCCCCCAACAAGCTCTCTTCTCACTGCCGCACAGACTGTGCTGAAACCCTGCTCACAGGTGACAGGGCCCGAGGTGATGAGGTTGTGAGGGTGCAGCCTGTGGTGCAAGGATGACGGCCTCAGAGGAAAGGCCGAACGCCGCTGCCTCCCCTTCTTGCTGCCACACACGCCACAGCCTGACTGTGCTGACTGTGCTCTAACTCTGTCCTCCAGAGCTGGGGTAAAAAGCCTCCGCCACAGAAGCTGGCTACCTGCAGCAGCCTGTTCCACACAGCAGCCCAACTAAGGTGACACTTCCTCTCGCCTGGACAGTTAAGAGGCTGGAACTGTTCTCTCCTCCATGCTCTGTGCCAGGTGTCAGGGTGCCATTTCCAAGATCCCAGTACAATGCCTGATCTCTCAGCAGCCCCATGCTCTGAGGGAAAACGTCCACCACACTAAACAGGCCTAGGCGCACCCTTCCCACCCACTCGATGCATTCAGGACCTGCCTCCTGCCCTGGACTCCTGTATTCCAGCCATAGCCTTTAGCTCTTCCAATACTTCATGCCCTCTCCTGTCCCAGGGCCTGGGCGCCTTGCTGCCTCTGTCTGGAATGTCCTCGGTGCTCTCCCAGCCTTCATTAGTTACCTATTCTTTGGGCCACATTAATTAAAAACAAAAAAACCTTTCAAGGGTGGCCATCAACAGTGGAGGGTGTGGCTGTCCCCCTTTCAGCATGGTTTGCCTGAGGATCTAACTGAAGTTTTCACTCTGAAGAAGAGGCACAGCACCGGTTTTCAAGCACAGACCTAACCAAGGCCACTTGTCTCCTGTGGCCTAAGGGGCCCAGTGGCAACTGGTGCCATCCTGAGCCCTTGTGCCATGTTCTGCACCCTCCGGGACTCCCTCCAAGACAGGCTTATGTCTGTGTCACAAGCTACTCCACGAGAGCGCTCAGGGCAGGACCCAGAGTAGCAGCAGGGACAAGGGCCAAACGCAGCTTGTGTCCACCCCACACGACTTCTGTCCTTCCCGTGTGAGGATGTGCTGGGTGTGTCCATCTTCCTCCATGACTGCAGCTCTTAAACTTTTGGGTCTTAGTTTTATAGTTGCTATGGTTTGAATATTATCCCCCAAATTCCTATGTTGGAACCAACAAGCCAAAAGGACTGCTACCAGGTGGGGTTTTAGGTGATGAGTTGTCAGGGTAGAGCCTGTGTCTACCAGACAAGCAGCCTTGGCAAGGAGCAGCTGGGGACTGGCTCAGCCTTCTGCCAGCTACTCCTCACTGCTTCTACCCTATCCACCCACCACGAGCTGGTGTCCTAGACTTGCTCTTTTGCAGCCCAGCAGCCACAGCGAGCCTCTACAGGTAGAAGCAGGGTCTGTCTCTCTCCTGTTCTAGTGGCCACACACAAGCAGCCGCTGCTAGGGTCTTCAGAGGTCAGGGCCAGGGAAAGGGACCCCATTACCTGCACCCTTGTTTCGTAGTGCCTTCCCCCTTTATGCTAGCCCTGTGGAAACCCAGTACCCTCTGTCCCTTCTGCCCTGCACCTCTCACCACGGCATTGGTCTTTACTCTCCAGGCACCCTAGCAGAATACGAGCTGAGAGGACAGGGGCTGTTGCTTTGTTTCCAGAGGTTCCAAACCTGAGGATGGTGCACATGTGAGGTGCTCCACAAACCCAGACTGCAAGTCTGGGTCATGCTGGTATTCTGCAGAAGCAGGTGGCCTCTGACACCTTAAAACCTTTCACACCTGCAGGTCCTAAAATTCTGTCTTTGCAGAATTGCAGCTAGAGGAGGCTGCTAAGGAAGGCTGCTGTGGGATGGGGCAGCCAGGAAACAGGAAGGGGTGGAGCCACAGCACCTCCTCACTCACACAGGGAGGAGCCCAGTGGGGGCTTTGGCTGAGGGCCCTACACACCTGGGGCTTGAGGAGGCCTCACAAAGTTGCTCCTGCTCCAGGTTAGAGGCTTAAATTTCACAGGTGCAAGGCCAGCTCTTGCCTTGGGCTCTTTCGTGTTTTCTACATCTATTTAACACCTTTTTCTTCGCCACAAACCTTGACCCCTCCCTCCTGTTACCAGGAAGCTTCACTTCCTACCACAAAGGACAAACAGAAGTCATCAGTCTAGAACGACTCTACTTCCCGCCAACCGAGCTGTGTAGCTCCCAGTATGGGCCCCTCTCGGCCTCTTTCTCCTTCATGCCCTTTCCAGGCCCCTTTCCTACACAGCCCTCTCCTTCAGCAGCAGCCACCAGTCCCTCCTCAGACTAGACAGACAACTCTCTCTCAGATGTACCTAAACCCAGCACTTGCCCTGCCTCCCAGCCAGTCTTCTGGGCTCTGCCCATCTGCCGCCTGTGCCCCCTCTGCCCCAGACCCTCCACTTCCTCCCCACATCACAGCTGCAGCTGAACATCCACACTGCCTCCAGGTCCAAACTGCAGCCGCTTCTCTTTTCCATGATGCTCCAGAGCTCCCTCTCTCTCAGTTGAGATACCGTCCACCCTGCTGCTGTCACTGGGAAACTGGCATTGTTTCTGGCATCATTTTGCTCCTTCCCATATCCAGGACCCCTGAGTACATTTCTCTACTGCTCTCCAACCCCACCACCAGCCTCACCAGTGTGTCTCATAGCATGCCACCCTTTGCCATCGGCTGGCCTAGGAGGCACCTGGCGTCAGACCCACTGTGCCCTCAGACCTTGATTCTGCCTGGCTCTGCCCACTGCTGCCTTCGCCCTCCAGGCACAGCCTGGGTGCTGAAAGCCGATGGCCTCAGTGAGGGGGAAGGAGAGGCCCTGGCACTTCATACTGTCTTCCCGCTGGGCCCCTGGTGGGTGAGCCCAGCGCTCTCTGGTCCCAAGTCCAGTGCTTCCTCCTGTGAGGTCCTGTGTGATCTCCCTGCCAAGCACATGCCCTCTCAAAGCTGCAACCTGCTCTCCCTGCAAGTCTTCTCGAGGACCAGTACCCTCTGATGCTGCTAGTCTGGCGCATGCAGCACACTCCCCACCATGCCAGGTTCTGCAGCTCCCTGCCCTAGCCCCTGAGGCTGCACAGTGGCAAGGTGAGAGTTTAAATGACAAGCTGAGGTTTTTAACTTAAATTTGAGAGATGTTAGCAATGTGGCATGCATTTTCCAGCTCTTGGAAAGTGCACCATCTCTACTGCTATTGAGCTCATGGGAAAGAAAGCTTTACTTAGTACCTGGGGACACCAGGCCCTGCACACATGCTGGCTCATCCAACCCTAAAAGAGAGGGCCAGGGATTTAGCTCAGTGGTTCTGGGGTGTGTCTGGCAATCACAAGGTTCCAAATTCAATCCTAGGTGCCACATACAGCAATGCTGGGCGTGGTGACTCATGCCTGTCATCCCAGCACTCAGGAGGAAGAGGCAGAGGCAGGAGGATTGCTATGAGTTTGTGGATAGCCTGGGCTACATAGTGAGCTCACGGCCAGCCTGAACTACAAAAAGAGACCCTGTCTAAAAAAAAAATTAAAAGAAGGGAGAGAGGAGAAAGAGAGATCAGTCCCTGTCTCCCCAGTAAATACAGGCTCCTGTGGAAGCTGAGCAATCTGTTCCATCGGACAACACAACCAGGCAGTAAATTCACCAGGGCACCCTGATCGCAGGATTCTGAAGCCCATGCTAGTTCTCACTCTGGCACTGACCAGGCAACTGAGGAAGCCCTCAGGAGCCATGTGGGAAAGAGAACACAGGTGGCCAGAGGCAAGAAAGAGTAAGTGGGTAATCAGGTCATCCGGGAAAAGGCACGGAGTCCTGATCGATTGGAACAAACAGCATCCGTTCTGGTTGGGGGCTTAGGACTGCAGGGACCTCCACAGCTGCGGAGGAAGCTGTGGTCCCACTGGAACCACTGCCTAAGGAGTTCCCCAAACATCACAAATCTAAATGGCCAAGAGCAAGAAGGCACAAGAAAAAGAAATTTAATCAGTGTTTTTTTCTGTGTGTGCATTTAAGGGGAGGCCAGAGGAGCAGAAAGCTGGCTGCTGTAGACTTGGCCCCGCCCCTCCAGCACTTGGGGTGTCAAGCTGGGAAGGCTGGTGGAAGGGTGTGGTGGCGTCCTGGACAGGGCAACAGCTGCAGTGCAGACTGGCGACAGCGGAGGATTAGCAGGCCCTGGGGTCTACACCAGAGCCAGGCAGTGGGGCAGTGGGAGCGTCAGGGGAGGTGCAAGGTGGCGCCTGGGGGTGCTGCACCAAGCTGAAAGGAGCCTGTGGAGGAGAGGAGCTGGGAAAGGGGTGGAGAACCGAGGGAACAGGGAGTGGGCTGGCTCCATGCCGTGGAGAAGGAGCCCTGTCTGCGGGGAGGAAAGGGAGACACTGCTGTGAGGGAAATTCCTGGAGGCCCTGTGTCTGAAACTGGGGTATAAGTAAGTGATGGTGCCTGTGTCACCCAGAAGCACAGGGCTGCAACCCTCCCTCCAGCAGCCCCTCAGGAGGGGTCCCCTGAGCTCAGTGACCCAACAGGGGGTGCACAGGACCTGCACATCAGTGCACACTGCAGTGTCCCTGCGTCCCGGCCATGTGGGCTGCAGCTCTGGCTACAGCACCATCTCAGCACGGACCGCAGCCTGTCTCCAGACACCAGTATGCAAAATGTGTGTGCCACTGTCGCTGTAAGCAGACTGGGTTTGTCTGCCAGAAACAAGTATTTTCGCTTTCATCTCCTCCTTGGTCCTCCGCTGCATTTCCTCCTACAGGGCTCACCAGGGGCCACCAAGGCAGCTCTTGATCCCTCAACCAGACCTCTTCTCTGACACAGCAAGCACTGTGCGCCAGCCCAGCCGTGGGCACAGCTCCACCCGAAGCATGTTCTGTCCTGTGTCCAGAAGGATGCAGACTCCCACCTGCTGCAGCTCTGCCGGCCCAGAGCTCCTGCCCGGAGGGTCCTCAGGAAAACCATGACTTGGCAGAGAAGGCTCTTCAGATACTGGGCTGTAACGGTTACAAATCCCATCAGAGACGCCAGGCAGCCTCTCACCAGGGCTCCACTGGCTCTTCCAGCCTTCTGCTGCCCAGTGCTTCAGAGAAGACAAAGGGGGAAGGGCACAGGGAACCAGTCAGAAGGCTTGAGCACAGGTCCTGCCCATCTCTAGGTGCTGTATGTCTTTCCTATCACTTCTGACAAAAACTGGAAGGGACAGCACCTGCCATCCGAGGGAGCAGTGGGTGGTGGCGACCGACAGACCCTTCCAGGTGAAGGCTACATACATGGTGCTCGCTCATCCTGGAAGCCCAACCAGCCCTGCCTAGCACATGGCCCAGGAGTGGAGCCCCGGGGACACAGCCGGGCGAATTCAGTGCATACACAGACGTCTGCTCAAGCCACCTCTGGACAAGTTCCAAGATCCACGTGGAACAAACACTGGTCTTTTCCGAGCTGGCTTGGCAGGTAGAGCTGATGCAGGGGACATGGTGGCATCTGTTGTATTGAGGCCGGGCGCTCTGTCACAGAATGGCTCTGGGGCCAGGACAGAACCGCAGGCAACAGGGGGACAGAGAGTCTGGATCCCCTGGCCGGCTCCTCAGACTAGAGAGAAGAGAGCAGATTTGCTCTCTGAGAAACCAGAGTGCACTGGGTACCTCAGCAGACATCTCGGGCCCATGTTTGTCTCTGGCTCAGTGGCTGTTCACACTTAGGGCTCCCGCACAACCCGAGACCGGGGAACCCGGGCATCACCGAGGACACAGTGAGAACAACGAGGAAGCACAGTGACAGGGACACCGCTGTCAACAAGGGATCCCTTTTTCCTTTGAGGTCCTCCCCAGGGAAGCGGAGAGAATCGGAGCTTTGTTGTCTGAACCCCCAGACAGCCTCCCAAGGCACCTGGTGCCCCACCCTGTGGATCTTCTCCTGAGGCCCCAGCCCCAGCCCCAGCCAGCCATTCTAGGGCTGGTGTCCACCTCGCCCCATCTCCATCCCCCGTGTGCTGACCCCACGGCACTCAGGTGACGAATTCCCTCCACGGAGGGGAAATTGCCTGCCCTTCCGAGCCACGACCCAGAGGGCCACGGGTCTAGGAAATGGCTTTATCATCGCGCCGCTGTAGAGGCTGCCTTTTTTGCCCTCATCCAGGGAGTGTCTGCCCAGGATCTGAGAGCAAACTCACCCTTCGAATTCCTGAATTCCTACCGGCAAAGCCCTGTACCTGGGGGGCGCGTCCCACCTCCGTCTCCTTCTGCCCCCTGTGTAGTTTCTGCCTCCTGTTCACAGTAGTAGAGGCAGAGCCCTGAGAGGGTCAGACTTTCACCCAAATCATCACGCCAGTTACCTCAGGTGCCCAGAGCGCTTAGTCCTGGAGGCCTCCAGCCCGAGCGTCGCAAACGGCTTCCGCTAGAGACCCTGGCGTTGCGCGCAGCCCCGGAGACGGAGCCAGTCGGGGCCTGGTCGCGCGCCGCGCTTGTCCCACAGCGCGTTCTGCGCCGACCGGCTGCTGGACGCCTCCCAGGCGCTGGGCAGGGCCGGGCCGTGGGTGGGCAGCCGGGCGGGGGCTCCGCCGCACAGCGGGGTTCTCACGAAAGGAAATGTGCCGCGGCCAACGCGGAAGCGGGAGGGCGCCGAGCAAGAGACCGCGAAAGTCTCCGAACTGCCGAACCGCGGGCGCCTCTGTGCGCTCGCCCGGCCTCCCGCGCGGGGCGTGCGAGGCGCGGGAGGTTCCGGCTCCTGAGCGCGGGCGCACTGCTGCAGGGGCAACGGTCTCACCCGCCTGGCCCGGGGTGCCGGGAGGAGGAGGAGCGGGACGGGGCGGGGCCGCGGCGCGGGGCGCGGGCTCCCCTGACCGGGCGCTGCCCTCCTTGCCCGGAGCCCTTGGCGCTTGCGATGAGACGCAGTGCCGCTTCCCCTCCCGGCGCGCGTGTTCCCGACCCGACCGCGACCCCGCGAGGCCCGGCTCCCGCCCTTCCTCCCGGAGCCCCTCCAGCTGTGCCACGGACGCGCAGCCCTCCTGCGATCTCTGAGCTACGGAGCACGGCAGCTGGGCAAGGTGCCCGGGCTGCGCGCTGAAGCAGGCTGGGCATGTCCGTCTGCGAGCGACGAGACTCTCAGCCCCCACGGCCACGCCGGAACCCGGCCCACCTCTCCCGACGCCTAAACGCAGGCCCATGTTTACAGTGCAGCTGTCTGAGAGCGCGTTCCGAGGGGGCACGTAAGCCCATGCATACAGCGTTCCAGTTCGAGCCGGTGCTGAGACCACTGTGGGAAAGGCCGGCGCCCTGAGCACTCGGGGAGTCGAGCCCCGACAGCGGATGCTCAGACGTGCGACCAGAAAACAAGGGAGGTTTAGAGTAGGGCCTGGGGGGGGGTTGGATTGTGGGGTCCAGCGCAGTTGCCACTCCATGTTCGCTGATCTCTTGTCGCTGGCTGGGCAAGTGCCGGGAACCCAGCTTGTGGGCATCGCCCGGGGACTCTGGCTCCAGCGGACTATCTTGTGAGAAGGTGAGGCGCCGTCCTGTGCACCTGGCACACTTGGGACAGGTCCTCTTCAGCTTGAGCTCTTCGTCCCTCTTCCGATTGCCTCCTGCCTGCCTTGTCTCCTATTAGCCCACGGCGTGACAGTGACCGAGTCTTGCCTCGCAGCTCGAGTCTCCCATGTGCACACGGTTAGGGAGGGCCTGGCCTGGCGCTGTCCTCACCTATAACTTCTCTTAGGAGTCTGAGCTGGGGGAGAGGAACTTCAGACGCATAGTAGGGGGAAGTCAAGTCCAGTTTTCGGCTCCCTCCTCGGTCCTGGATTTGGGTGTGGGCAGGATGTCTGAGGGAAGGAAGGACAGACTCTGGGATTCAGCCCCGTCTGGCAAAGGAGATGTGACTTTTTTTCTCAACAATCTTAAAGTGGATGGGAAGGACAGGATGTAAATGTACATGAAAAATAAACTTTAAATACTTGCAGGCGATAACATTTATGAGGTACCCTGTATTGGGTATTTTGTTCAGGATTCTATCCATACAAATCCATTTGATAGCCGTATTTTGTAGATGAAGCCATGGGACTGTCTTGCCCCTTAAAGAACCGCTAGGTGTGAACTGGAACCAAACAGTATCAAAAGACAAATTTTAAGTGTTAGTATTTTGAAAACATTTAACATTACATTCAACCTTATATCTAACGTTAAACAGAATCGAGCTGTCAAACTAAATTCACCTAGGAAACGACAGGATTACTTAGTGTCCTGTACATTAAGTTTTTAAGCAGAAAGAAGAGCTAATCATTCATGTGTTTCTTCTCTACATCGCAAGATAGGCGTTAACATCAAAAGCGTGGATCTCAGTTTAGTAGTTCGCTGTATAGGTCAGTGGCCCACACCGGAGCACAGCGCTTGGAGCTGGAGCTGGTGGAGAGGCGGGCGCCACCTGCTGGAGTAGTGGGCGGATGCCTTGTCTTCCCCGGCTCTTCTGAGACAAGACCACTCGGTGAGTTGGTTGAGTGGAGCGTAAATCAGACTTTCCATCCACTAGAGATGTGAGAGAGACACGAGGAAGATCCTTTTCCTGCCTCGGGTGGCCCCTCTGACTTCCATGACAAGTGACAGTGGAAAGTCTTTGTAACTGAACGTGCGGAAAGTGTGACGTGCAGCAAACCTCAGTGCCTGCGCCTGCAGCGCGCTCACGCGCTCGCCAAGTAGGTGTTGCAGAGGCCGGAAGATGCGGGTTTTCCGCGTGTCATTTCCTGGCCCAGGGATGTGCGGTCCCTCTGCTAACTCCCGCCGGCCTGGCCTGCGTGCCGACCCTCACAGGAGAGGCCGCTTCTCCCAGCCTGGTGCAAATTCAAAACCATCCCTGCCTGCAGAGCCGGCTGTGCACGTGCCTAGCAGCTGGATTTAAGGGACGCCTGTTTCCCGTGTTCTACCTTGTTTCTCAGTTAACTACTTTGTGGAAGTTCAGCACCAGTTCCCTCGTTTCCTTTTTCCTTACTGAGGGTTGGACCCAGGGCCTTGGATTGAGCTACATCTCTACCATTTCCTCCCCTTGGTGAGTTTTTATTTTGAAGTGAGGTCTTAATGTTAAGTTGCTGAATTGCCCCAGGTGGGCTGCAATTTGCAGTCCTTCTGTCTCCTCCTCCCAGAGTATGTGATGTCACATCTGGCCAGCACATTTAACAAGCAGACCTATCCTGTTCCTGTGACATACTTTTTGTATTTACTCCAGGGATCGCCTGCTTACTCCATACACCCGCCTCTTCCCATCTCTGTTCATGGTTTGGTTTTCTGATAGGTTTTTTGCTAAAGAAATTAGATTTTTAAAAATTGAATTCTTTATTGGTACATTTTATAGATAACTCACAACCACACTCAAATTGGGGATTTTGTACCAGTATATGATAAAAGTTAATTCTCGTTTTTACCCATATCCCTACCCAAGAAATTAGATTTTTATTATTCTAAATTTAGACCTGATGTCTCCATCCTACATATGGCATTTCTTCTTGAGAAAGGTATTTACTCTGTAGGAAGAGATTTTTCAACAATGTTCCTGTAACCGTGCTTAGTCACATGTCATAGAAAACAGAGCAGAAGCATCAAGAAGGAAGATAGAAGCTGAGGAAGGACCCATCTGGGACAAACTGAGAAAGGACACCTATCTGCTCCATATTCATGACCTTGGAGGGACTCTTAGGGGCCCCATGTTGCCTTTCTTGGCAAATAAGTCTCTAAGCGGAGTTGTGTCCTTTATACAGCTCCTCTGGTCCCATACATCCTCCAGCTTTACAGTTACAATTTTAATACCATAAAATTCACCCACTCAATGAATTCTTAGTAAATATATACAGTGGTACTTGGGTTTACAAACTTAGTTTTACAACTTTGTGGAAGATGGCTGCATTTGTATTTGTGTGGAGAAGTTGGCCAGGGAAGCTCATGTTTTTCACCCATGGTCTGCAAATGGAAGCAGAATTCTGCAGGATGCTTTTGTTTGCAAATGGAACAGAAGTGTTGATGAACTAAGATGTTACTGTGCAATCATGAGACCCTAGCTGCAGTGCAGTCAGACCAGACCCGCCATGTGGGTGTCTCAGTGCTTGACTGTCCCACCCCAATGTTCTGGATTAGTTCAGACACTCACTTTTCATGGTCATTTTGACCTTGGGAAAGCCAGGAGCCACATGTTGCCTGGGGCAGTAAGACGATGAGACACACCATGTCTTTTTTTTTTTTTTTTTTCCGCTTTGTAGTTCAGGCTGGCCCTGAGCTCACTATGGTGCCCAGGCAAGCCGCCGCGAACTCAGCAATCCTCCTGTCTCTGCCTTCCGAGTGCTGGGATTACAGGCGTGAGCCACCACGTCCAGCATTGTGGTATGCGGTGTTGATGTGGGCATGTCTCCACGCCCAGCATTATATGTGGTTATCGGGGATTGAACTCAGGACCTTGAGCTTGCGAGGCGGGCGCTGGAACCACTGAGCTAACCCTCCGGCCCAACATACCATGTCTTTTAACAGAAACTTCCCCATAAATATTTGGCAATGATAGATGATCAAATAATATGGTGAATTTTTAAAACATTACTACAGCAAAAGACACACTTTCATTAGTCCCCCTCAAAATAATTCACCTCGCTTCAAAAACATACCATTATTCTTGAATATGTTTTTAAATATAATGTCTTTAAAAAATTAAATAACCACTGTATCTTTCCATTACTCCTTATATTTTTAGATCATCATTAATATCTAAAAATTCAATGGATTTTTCTTATGTCTTGTGACTGTTAAACTTGGTAATTATCCTAGTAAGCTTGTGGAGATTTCATATAGGATATTTTTACATGAAAAACCATGTCATCTTCAAATAAAGACAACTTATTTATTTATTTATTTTTGAGACAGGGTCTTGCTTTGTAGTTCAGGCTGGCCCTGAGCTCACTATGTAGCCTAGGCAAACCTCGAACTCAGCAATCCTCCTGTCTCTGCCTCCCGACTGCTGGGATTACAGGAGTGAGCCACCACGCCCGGCACTGTGGTATGTGGTATTGATTGCTGGTGGGCGTGAGTCACCACGCCCAGCATTCTATGTGGTTACCGGGATCGAACTCAGGACCTTGTACTTGCGAGGCAGGCACCGGAACCACTGAGCTAAATCTCTGGCCCTTTATTTATTTTTGAGGCAGGGTCTCGCTTTGTATTTAGGCTGGCCCTCAGCTCACTATGTAGCCCAGGCAAGCCTCGAACTCAGCAGTCCTCCAGCCTCTGCCTTCCTAGTGCTGGGATTACAGGTGTGAGCCATCACGCCCAGCAAGACAATTTATTTTAATTCATCCTTTCCAATCTGCCTTTTTAAATCTGTACTGCACCAGGTGAAACCTCGAGTAAAATACTGAAGAAAGTGATGAAGCAGACGTCCTCACCTAGTCCCAGTCCTGGGAAAGTGTTCAGTCAAGTTTAACGTCACAGCACTGCAAACTTCTTGTAAATGCTGTTACCAGACTTAAGGAACCCCTGCATCATTCTACTTTCCTAAATTCTTTTTTTTTTTTTTTTGCTTTTTGAGACAGGGTCTCGCTTTGTAGTTCAGGCTGGCCCTGAGCTCACTATGCTGCCCAGGCAAGCCCCCACGAACTCAGCAATCCTCCTGTCTCTGCCTCCCGAGTGCTGGGATTACAGGCGTGAGCCACCACGCCCGGCACTGTGGTATATGGCATTGATGGCTGGTGGGCGTGAGTCTCCACGCCCAGCATTGTATGTGGTTACCGGGGATTATTTGTGGTTACCGGGGATAGAACTCAGGACCTTGCGCTTGCGAGGCAGGCACTGGAACCACTGAGCTAACCCTCCGGCCCCTCCTAAATTCTTTTTAAAATCATGTGTTAGAGCCAGGCGTGGTGGCTCACGCCTGTAATCCCAGCACTCACGAGGCAGAGGCAGGACGACTGCTGCAAGCTTGGGGTTATCCTGAGCTGCATAGTGAGTTCAGGGCCAGCCTGAACTACAAAGTGAAACCCTGTCTCAAAAAACTAAAATAAAATCGCCAGGCATGGTGGCGCATGCCTGTAATCCCAGCACTCGGGAGGCAGAGGCAGGAGGATTGCTGAGTTCGAGGCTTGCCTGGGCTCCATAGTGAGCTCAGGGCCAGCCTGAACTACAAAGTGAGACCCTGTCTCAAAAAAAAAACAAAAAAAAAACCCTAAAATAAAATCATGTGTTAGGTTTCAATATAATCCTATGGCTTTTTTTGTTTTGTTAATATGATGTATTGCAGTGGAATAGTGGACATTTGACAGTGTGGAGAAATTTTTGTCAACTAGGGAGAAGGGAAAATCTGGTGAGTAGAAAGGATTCTGCTAAACATCCATCCTTCAATGCACAACATATTAATCTAAAATATCAATACTGCTAATGTTGGGAAGCCCTGGTGCATTACATATTGGTTTTTAAATATTAAACCAAATATGCATTCCTAGGATAAACTCCACTGGGTGATGTTGTACAATCCTTTTTGGGTGTTGTCGGATTTGACTTGATAGTCTTGAACCAGGCATGGTGGTGTACACCTGTAATCTCAGCCTGAGGGAGACTGAGGCAGGAGGATCATCTTGAGTTTGAGGCTAGCCTGAACTACATAGCTATACCTTGACTAAAAACCAAACAAACAAAACTTTTGCATCTTTGATCATTAACAATGTTAGTCACAAGTTTTATTTTTCTATTCTGGCTTTGAATCAGACCAACGATTTCATAGGCTGAGTAGAAAGCATTTTTCTAAAAGGCTCTGTGTGGGCTTGGCATTGTTTTTTGGTTTGATAAAATTTATCAGCACAGTTAACTATAAACTAGCTGTTAAGTCCTGGGCCAGGCCTGCTATAGGAAGATGTTAAATTATGTATTTATTTTTTTTTCTTGATTAAGGTTTTCTAATTCTTTTTTTTTTTTTTTTAAAGACAGGGTCTTGCTTTGTAGTTCAGGCTGGTCCTGAGCTCACTATGTAGCCCACGCAAGCCTGGAACTCAGCAATCCTCCTCCTCTGCCTCTCAATTGCTGGGATTACAGGTGTGAGCCACTATGCCTGGTATTGTATGTGGTTACCAGAGATGGAACTTGGGAACTTGTGCTTGCTAGGCAGACACCGGAACCACTGAAGTAAATCCTTGGCCCCCTGAAGTGGACTTTTTTGCTTATGTTCTTTCATTTTGATTATTCTCCTTTCCATATGGGGGGATCACTGTTTCTAGTTTTTGCTCTTATTTCCTTCTCTTTTCGTCCTGTCTTCTTTATGAGTTTTCCAAAGTCTGCTTGATTTCCTTTGTCTTCTAGCCTTGCTTCTAATCTCTTTCTCTTGTTTCTCCATTTCCCCTGCCTCCAAACTCTTTCCCGTATTCTAATAAAATGGAAAACACAGAATTGTCAGTTTTCTAGATACATATGAATTACCAAAATGAAATCAAAGATTAAGAATTTTAAATACACTAATATCAGTCAGTGAAACTGAAGATGTAATTAAAAACCTATCAACAATGACAAGCCCAGGCCCTGACCGATTTACTGCTGAGTTGTACAAGAAACTTAGAAGAGACTAATGCCACTACTTGTCAGACTCTAAGGAAACTGAAAGGAAAGCAATACTACCAAATTCATTCATGGAAGTAAACATTACCTCGATACCGAAATGAGAGAAAGATCCAACCAAAAAAGAGAACTACAAACCAGTGGCCCTAATGAACATAATACAAAAATCCCCATTAACATCCTGGCAAACAGAACGCAGCAAATCATCAGGAAGCTCACACATGACCAAGTAGGATTCATCTCCGTGATGCAGGGATGGCTCATCATACACAAATCATTAAATGTAATACATGACATTAACTGAGCCAAGGCCAAAAACCATGTGATTTTCTCAATAGATGCATAAAAAGCATTTCATAAAATAGAACTCTTGAAGACACTGGTGTAGGCAAAACTTCATTTAAAAAACCAGTCACACGGGAAATATCACAAAGAATCAACAGATCTCATTAAAAAGCTTTTCACAGCAAAACAAACCAAGAGTGCAGAGACAACCAACAGTGTAGAGAAAAAATTTTGACAGCTGTTCCTCAAACAAATAATAGCTAGTATATAGAAAGAACTTAGAATCAGACCTCCAAATTTAGCAACCCAATCCAAAAAAATGGACATCCAAAATGAATAGACACTTCTCACTTGGAGTAGAAATGGCAAATAAATATATGAAAAAAATGTCCATCATCACTGGTCATTTGAGAAATACAAGTTAAAACAACAGTGAGATTCTATCTCCAGAAAGAATGGCTGTTGTCATGGATTCAGGAAGGGCTGTGGGGGAGAAAAGAACCCCTCTCCACTGCTGGTGGGAGTGCAGACTAGTGCAACCACTGTGGAGATCAGTGTGGAGGCTCCTCAGAGATACTAGAAGTAGAGGTTCTATTTGACCCAGCTACTCTCCTGCTGGGTATCTTTGCTAAAAGAACTAAAAGTTTCACACCGCAGTGATATGTGCACACCCAGGTTTACAGCAGCATAGAGTGTAACAGCTAAATCTTTTTTTTTTTTTGCTTTTTTGGAGACAGGGTCTTGCTTTGTAGTTCAGGCTGGCCCTGAGCTCACTATGGTGCCCAGGCAAGCTGCCACGAACTCAGCAATCCTCCCGTCTCTGCCTCCCGAGTGCTGGGATTACAGGCGTGAGCCACCATGCCTAGCATTATATGTGGTAACTGGGGATCGAACTCAGGTTCTTACGCTTGCGAGGCAGGCGCCAGAACCACTGAGCTAACCCTCCGGCCCGTAACAGCTAAATCTTATAAACAGCCCAAATGCCCATCAGCTGACAAATGAATAAAGATTTTTTTTTAATACAATGGATCACTGGCTGGAGATTTAGCTTAAGTGGTACTGCACCAACCTTGGATGCACAAGGATCCAAGTTTGATCCTCGGAACTGAAAAAAAAACCAAAAAAACAAAAAAAAACCCCCACAATGGAGTACCACTCTGCCATAAAGAAGGATGAGCTTGAGGCATTTCTAGCTAATGGACAGGCCTTGAGACCACACTCTGAAGTGAGATTAAACCAGACACATATTTATATACATTATTTTCTGGTGTGAGGAAACAAAGAGTGGAAATATGGAACGAAATATATAACATTTTAGGAAATGAGCAAAAAATGTTCCAGTGAGAAGGGAAATAAGTGAGGGAAGAGGAACAAAGGAACAAAGAATAGAGGAAAAAATGGAAATAAAACCTTTGTCAATAAAGAAAAGAGGGCTCAAAGGAAGGGGAGGGGAATGAGGAAAAAAGGACATAGCAAGATAGATCACAGACAGGTACAATTTGCCTATAATCAATGTTATTATATATATCTAAAATACATCAATACTTTTTGCTTTAAAAAATATAGTGGTATAATTCAGAATTTTAGTTGCTGGAAATTATACCTTATATAAGTAAGATTATTCAAAAC